>JANZLB010000025.1:4981942-4992495 GCA_026167865.1 Notarius quadriscutis | reverse complement strand
GAACTGCTCATTAAGGCTTAATTAGTCCATAACTTCATTAATAATTGTAATTAAGCAAATCTGGGTAGAAGTTATATACACCCTACCTTCCTGCCAGAAAGAATCAAAATTGGTGAAGAATTGAGGGAGAAGAAGCAATTTGTGTGAAAACTGCTTGTTGGAGCTTAATTACTCCATACCTTCATTATTAATAGCAATTATGCAAATTTGGGTAGAAGCTATATGCACCCCAGGCAGACCTACCTTCCTGCCAAAAATAATAAAAATTGGTGAAGAATTTAGAGAGAAGAAGCAATTTTTGTGAAATGTGGACAATGCCGGACAACGGACAACACATGATGGCATAAGCTTGTTGCCTGTCAGCTGGATGAGCTAATAACAACTCTTTACAACTGGGGTGAGCAGAAAAGCATCTCAGAATGCACAACATATCTAACCTTGAGGTGGATGGGCTAAATCAGCAGAAGAGAACAACGAGTTCCACTCCTGTCAGCCAAAAACAAGAATCTGATGTTGCAGTGGGTGTCTTCACCTGTCCAGTTTTGGTGAACCTGTTTTATATCCACAGCTAATGTACATTACTTGAGTTGTAATTTGTTACAACATCTGATTAATTAGTGTTCAATAGAGACCCAAGCCCTAGGTTCCGAGTTCGAACGTCATGACCGACGGGGACCTTTCTGTGTGAAGTTTCTACATTTTCCCTGTATCTGTGTGGGTTTCTTCCAGGTGCTCTGGGTTCCTCTGCAGTTCAAAGACATGCATATTAGGTAAAATACCAAGCCACTGGGGTTACACAAGCCAGCGCTTGTGCAAGGGGTGTTGAAGCGCAACTTATGGTTTTATACCGCTAGGTTTATTAGGCATTGATAAGCCCTGATAAAACTAACCACCTCTCACACTCAAGCTGACTCCACCTCCTCGTGGTGCACCCTGGGGAACCTGGCCTTGTGGCTGGGTGAGCAAATGGAATTACAGCGATAAGATGTAAAGTAACCTCTTTCATCTTATAATTACTTTCTTCTTATATATTTAAAAGGTTAAAAAGTTCTTTTGGTTCTTTTTTGGATTGTTTAAAGATCTAGTATTCAAATAAGCAAGTAAGCTTATATAAGGAAGATAGGAGTCTTTCAGTAATGAAGCCAGAGGATTGGCTCAATAAATGTAAGAACTGCAAAGTGCAAAAGTAAACTGGCAGAACACCTCATACAGATAAAAACCCTGAAACACCACGTATGTTGCCTGCAAGAAACCCACATCACAGGCCAGGGGGAAATTGAGTATGATGACCCATTACTCCGAGGGTAGAAGGTAATTTACAATGGTATGAAGAAGAAAGCAAATGCAGGAGTTGCAATAGTTTTATCACCACAGGGAAAACTGGTTGATGTACACCACTGTATGGAAGGTAGGATACTGATGGCTAGGATCCGTGTACATGGAGTGAAATTAAGTATCTTCTCATGTTACTCGCCCACTGATGAATATGCATGCTCCAGAATCATTTCATAACATTCTGTCAAGAGGGATTAAAGATGTCAAGAAATCACACCCATCATATAAGATTGTGGTATATGGAGACTTTAATGCAACTATTGGAACTGACTGTCATCAGGACAGGTGGAGATGCTTGGGTCAATATAATGACACACAGCCCACAAGTTTCACTGGAATGAAAATAATGGCTTATATATCTTAAATACCATGTTTGCCACCAGATCAGACAAACATCACTGGTCCTTTAAATCGAGCCTAGGCTATGAACGGCGACTAGACTATATCTTGGGAGAATGGTTTGTGAAAAGAGCATCAAAGAACTTCAGAGTCTACCCAAGTGTAAGTGACCCTTTTGAACCAAATCATAAATTGGTTGTCTTAGATGTTATGTTTCCAACTAAATATAAACATAAATTAATCTTTGCAAAGAAGTTCACTAAAGACCGCCAACACCACCCAAACATCAAGCTTTTCAGAGATTCTGAAGACCTTAGGCAAAATTACAGCAGAAGACTTGACGAACTTTTGAAAGAAAGGCCATCATCAAACCAGGTGGATGAAATTGAATGTTTAATTGTCAATGCCATCCATGTTGCCTCTGAGGAGACTATCCCTGTTAAACAAAAGGAAATGGACTCCAAACCTTGGGTTAATGATGCCTTTTTGGAACTACTGAAAAAGAGGCGGGAAGAGCGAGACCCTATGTTCAAAAGAGAGTTGTCTACTGAAATAAGAAAGCTGCGCTTGAAGCTCAAAACTTTATACTTTAAGGAGAAAGCAAATAAGATTAAAATTGCCAATGAACAAAGGGACATAGAGGAGAAATTCAGACTCGCTAAAAGTTATACATCCACACCGATGAGAACTAGGCAAATGATTCAAGCAGAAAAATTAGAGCAATACTCCCAACATCTGGGTGAGAGAGAATACGAACCACAACCAGAGGTATTACACCCTGAAAATCATCCTCATATACTGCCATCAAAAGAATTTGAATGTATTAATGAGGAGCCACTTGATAGAAGTCTGAGGTACACCGTTGTTTGAAGAAGCTGAGGAATGGTAAATGCCAGGGTAGTGACGGAGTCTATAGTGAACAACTGAAGTACGCAGTATCTGGAAATCTACTCCAATATATAGTTATCTTGATGGGCATCATTTGGTCATGTACTGTGGTCCCTAGTTCTTGGTTACTGTCAACAATAACTTGCTTACATAAAAAGGGATTGAAAAGCATAGCCGAAAAGTACCGTGGTATCTCAATCATCTCAACGCTGTCAAAAGTTGCTTCTCTGATCTTTGTGGAAAGGATTCGCTCAATGTATGAAAAGATTCTACAGGCTACGCAGTTTGGTTTTAGAAAGATCGACAAGTGACACCATCTTTATTATAAGACATGTTATAGAAAAAGAACGAGATCCACTATTTATCTGCTTTATCAATCTTAAAGCAGCTTATGACTAGATCCCCCATGAAGCATTGTTTGATGTTCTGGAGATTCGTCTTAGATGTCCTTGGCTCAGTGCAATCATTAGAGCTCTCTACACTGGAACTAAAGCTTGTATAAGGGGTGCTACCCAATACTTTGAAACCATGGTAGGATACCGTCAAGGTGCCCTTGAAAGCCCATCAATTTTTAACATCTACATGGACTTTGTTATGAAATGTGCTAGGCACGAAATCCTGAGACATTTTCCTGAAACTGGTGTTACAGTGGTGTTTATAATGCCACCCGAAGTGTCACCACGTGAGCTTCGCAGCAGATTCCCTGCAAGTGACAAAAACTATTTAAATGAGCTTCTTTATGCTGATGATGTGGCAATTTTCTCAAAGAATATCACAGAGCTTAAACAGATTTTGGAGAGCTACAACAACACGTTTAGCAGGTTTGGTTTACAAATGTCGTATAGCAAAACTGAAACTATGGCCTTCAATGTAGATGAAACGATCAAGGAAAAAAATTCCAAATAACTGTGAACAACCATGATATCAAGAACATGAGTTTTTGCTACCTGGGATATGAAATTACCAACATAGAACAGTCATCTGCTTTCTTACATCTTAGAGTCTCATCTGCGTTCCAGAAGTGGAATGAGCTGAAACGAGTTCTAACAGATCTTGAAATCCACCTCAATACACAAGTGAAGATTCTAAATACATGCATTCGCTCTCAGTTACTTTATAGCACCCAAGCATGGAATCTTTCTGCCAAAGAAATACAAAAGCTAGAGACTATATGGAATGGCTTTTTGAGAAAAATTGTGTCTGGAGGATAGAATCCTAAGAACGCACCCCCTCATAAGGATAGGAAAAAAGGAATAAATCCAGCAACTCAAGTTGAAGGTCAACTCAACTGGGCATTCAAGATATCAAATCAACAGCTATATGAAATTAAAGTTCACAGCCAATTCAAGAGTTTTGTCATCTACAGTTCCTCAAGTATTTGGCCCATGTCTGCCGTATGGAAAACGACACAATACAAAAGCAAGTTCTGTTTGACAGATGCACTTCAAATAGACTTTGGAGAAAAGTTGAAGACCTTCTGGGAGTGGACCAGCAACAAGCAAGGAAAGCGATGATTGACAAAATGAACTTCAAGTGTCTATTGGAACAACAGTTCCAATGACACCCCAAGGCCGATCTTGTGCCATGCAGGAAAATATGATGATGAAGCACTGCTGGCATTGCTAGTAAAATATACTTCTTTATGTATTAAAATAACGATGGATGTTGTTTCTCTTTACTTAGTTGTTCGGTTCTTGACATACTGTAATACTGTATGGATTACTACAGTTGTGGATGGGATAGGGTTATTTATTTATTTATTTATTTATTTTTAATTAATTAATTATTTATTTAGTATTTTTTATTATTTACTATTTACTGTTTGATGATTTCAAAGTCATTAAGAAGGCAAGAAACTTGTCCACTAATTACCTTTTGACGAGGCACAGCTGCTCATTGAAAACATTCCAGATGACTACTTCATGAAGCTGGTTAAGATAACAGCAATAATTTGTAAAGCGTCATCAAGGGAAACGTTGGATATGGTGAAGAATATAAAATAGCAAACATATTGGGTTTTTTGACAGTTATTTGTTTACTACATAATTCCATATCTGTTCCAGATGTTATTTCATAGTTTTGATGTCTACAGTATGAACCTCTATCAGCTTGTACTCATGAAACAGTGGTGAAACACAGGAAGTCCTGATCCTGGAGACTCCTTCCGTGAATGTTAAACAGACATCACCTTATCGAAAATGTCACTGTATTGATGACTGGAAATGTTTCTTTTTCAATCCATTTAAATGTATTATTCAGTTTATATCATACAGAGTGTGCATTGTACAAGTCCCTTGTTATAGAAACAATAACATATGACAATTAGTGCATAAAGGGTTTTTTTTCCCGCCATGTTCACTTAGCCTCATTTTTTTAAAAGCAGCGTTCCGTCTCCTGACAGGGTATAAAATCCATGACAAGAGGCAGCAACAAATTTCTTTCTCTCTCTCACATGCAGACAGATTGTGTATTCTGTGCAGTTGCTGCCAATAGACTCATTAGTGCTATTTGTGCAGTTTCTGGCTGCAGTTGTGATTCCACAGCCACGAAAATGCTTGTAAATAGCTTTCACATTGTGAGACAAGTAAAGTGTGTGACCAAACTGTGGTGAGGAAGCCAGGAGGGAATGGATGCCATTCTCTGCAGGGAATTATGTTTTGTTTTTGTTTTTTCCCCTCCTCTTATTTTTGGCAGGAATTCTTTTCTTAGTTTTCTGTTGTTCTTTTTGTCATTGGTTTGCCAGGTTCGCTTGCTTCCTTTATAACTTTGTGGTATTTTGTTCTTTAACCCAGTTTTAAAGCCTTTCGCTTTCTTTACTTTTCTTTTTCCTCTTTAAACAAGACATTACAGGTGAGCGGGGTTTCCTTTTTTCTTTTTCTTTTTTTTTCCAAAACAGTGATTTTTGTGGAAGTCCTGAACTACAAGATATAGAAAAAAAAATTATTGGTCATTATTTTAACTCGGTATCTCATTATTTTTGACATAATATTTTTTTTTCTTTGACTTGGTAACTTGTTTCAAGATTTATTGCATTTTGATGTACTAACTCATTATTACAGCTTACTAAATTGTTATTACAGCTTGCTCATCCTTTATTACAGCTTATTAACTTGTTATTACAGCTTACTAACGCATTTACAGCTTCATATTATAATTTATGATCATGTTATTACAGCTTACTCATGCTTTATTACAGCTTATTAACTGTTATTACAGCTTACTAACACTTACTGTTTACTCACTTTATTACAGCTTGCAACTCATTATTACAGCTTATTAACTTATTACAGATTAATAACTCATTTATAGCTTAATAATGTGCTATTATAATTTATGATCACATTATTACAGCTTACTCACTTTCTTACAGCTTACTAACTTATTCTTACAGCTTATTAACTGTTATTACAGCTTAGTAACATTATTACAGCTTACTTTTAATTACAGCTTACTAATTGATTATAATTTATGAACTTATTACAGCTCACTAACTTATTACTGCTTACTAACATTATTACAGCTTATAACTCATTATTACAATGTATGAATGCTTATTACAGCTTATAAACGCCTAATTACAGTTTATAAACTCGTTATTACAGCTTACTAACTCGTTATTACAATGTAATGATTATTCTTAGTTTATGGCTTAGTCAGTCAAATTATGAACAGAGCCAAAGAAGTTAGTGAGTCATAATGAGTTATTAACTCATTTCGATCAGTGTCAGGATGTTTAGTTATTGCGTCCTTTATTGAAGAAGAACTCACAGCCAGTGCTCGTCTTCCAGAGGATTATTACTACATCTGCAAGTTGTTCAGTGAGTGTGTGTGGGTTCAGAGAAGACAATGAAAATGCTAATCAAAATCAGTGATCCTGAAGGAGTAGAACTCCAGGGGACTTGGCGTCGGGCCCCCAATGCATTATGGCTTATGGACACATAGGATAAACCATATGGTGAGTCTAAATGTCAGAACACACTGTGTATTACTGAATTTGCTGGAGTCATATCTGTCCCACTAGACATGGAATCAATCATCGATATCCTTGAAAGTGACTCCTGCTATTTCTCCAATAATAATTTGAAAAAACATGAACTTAGTCTCTTATACGAAGAATAATCTGGTGCTGATGGTGCTGATATGAGAAGATTAAGCAGATTTTTTTTGATCTGTAAAACCAATAATAAAGCATAATGTCAACAAATCCTTAACATCCCTCATTTTAAATATGAACATTGCTCTGATATTTACCATTTTGTTTTAGTATAAAGAGTTTATTCTTGAAATATTTTTGTCTATTTTTAAAAAATTTTATTTATCAAAGTCTGCCCCTAAAACGTCATACAAACCGTCCTGCACATGGATGCAATTCAAAAGGGTCTTTACTGCAGCATCGAGAAGGAGAATTCGGCACAGTGGGGCCCATGTGAATGGCTCATAGGTTCCCAGTCTACATGTATGTTTATGGAGGGATGAGCCTCAGCCACACGCCTGCTGCCCACATGTTCACCTTGCCACCCAGGCATGCCATGCTCCACAGCCCATTAGCAACAAAAACTTGTCAATAAGGCTGGAATGTTGCGTCACTTTCCTAAAGGGCAGAGTCCAGCGACATGGTGAGGAAAATACAGTGCTGAAAAGCTCGTTCTGTTCCAGAGACTAAAGTTAAAAAGTTTGCATCCATCATATTTTGGACAAGACAGCAGTAGTAAAAGCGTATACTGTATATATACGTTATTGGTGCTGCATGTGAGTTTCATTAACCGTCTATGAATCAGCATTTATAACTGAACCAACTCCACCTACAGTACATTCATCTTCAGCAACTTATCCTGACTGGATACAAACTGGATATACAGTCAGGACTGAACACCAGTTCATGACAGTCCCCAAAGACAAAATGTTAAAACAAAAAAACAGTGCCGTAAATGAAAAGAGTTAGGTTTGTGAGATCATGTGAAATAAGCCACTGTCTGATCATACCTTCATAGAATCATTTACGTCTTTGGAGAAAGTGAAGGCCATCGTGATCTCCAGGAAGGAAGGAAAGGGGGCGTGGCCTGCCATATATAAACATGCCGTATCCTTGGCTTGCACAGTGACGTCAAAGCAAAATAGAAACCTGGATGTCGGCCATGTTGGTGGATACACAAATGCGGGCGGGGGGAAGCAGCATTCCATACAAAACATCGTCACGAGTGCGCGACTGTCTTTGTTTTTCCACTGCTTTAAGCGTTCTTTTAGCTCTGCCATATCTTTGTGCTGTATATGGTTGTGGTCACAACAGTACTCGTGACCTTGGCATGTTCCAGTTTTTTTAGAATTCTGTCCGTGATTCGGAAAGAGAGCAAGGAAACTCTGAGGCTTAATATGGAGAGGGGACGAGCATGGCTGAACAAGATCTAACAGGGGCTAAAACCAAAACAGCTAGTGTTTGTGGTAATCATTTTCTCTCAGGTGAGATTCAAAAGCTTTCGCAATAATATAATGGAAGAATTTTATTTTGTGTTGCTAGAATTTTGCTATCAAATGAGCGTTCTCTTGTCGTGGTTCACTCGGTTGTTGTTATAATTTTAACACATGTATTACCATTTCGTTTCTAGGAGTGGCAACAAAATTGTGTGATAGAAACAATCCAGACTGGGAACCCAGTCAGAAAATGGGATGTGTTTTGTCCAAAGTCGGACTCGATTCTTCAGCAGCCAAACCAGATAGAACGCAATATCTGGGTACTTGATGGTCGGTAGAAGTGTCTTATCTTCAGAAAAGTCTGACTTTTTTCAATAATATAGGTCAAAATGACACATATCTATCTTCTCTTTGTATCGAATCTTTGCTTGATTGTTCAAATCGTGCTAATACTGAGAAAATTCAGCATTGTTTGCAGACATGCTTTCAGTAGCTGCCATCCAAGTTGCTTTGTATATCCACCATCATGGTGGACGGTCATGACATAGCACACTTTGATCACATGGTTGCAAGTCATCTATATATGTTACATCATTAAAGTGGAGGAAAATACAGGAAGCTGGTTACAAGTTAATCGTAGCTGCTAATTATTAACTCAGCATTAGCTTCATGTTTTTGGATTGAACAAGTCAGGATGGCTTGCCAAACTAAAAAAAGATAGGACTGTAAATAAATGTATCGAGGATATTATACAGTCACAGGAAGATATAAAGTTTATCTTCGAGTGGTGAAAATATATATATAATATATATCACAAGTGAATGAGTGAACGAGTGAAATATTTTCAATACGAGAAGATAAACTTTGTATCTTCACACCACTGTATAAATGTTCTTTATATTATACGGACACATTCATAAAAAAAAAGTACACAAGTTAATGAAAAGAATTTTAATTTTGAACCAGTTCACCATTTTGATAAGTCAATGGGAAAACACTGGGGGTGACATCATTGGAGTAAAATATCAGGAATTATTATCCATACAGGACCGTGAGTTGGCCAAGTGGTTAGCGTGTCCACCTCTCAACCAGGAGATCACAAGTTCTACTCACGGTCAAGTCATACCAAAGACCATCATAAAAATGGTACCTACTACCATCTGGCAAGGCATGCTGCAATACAGATGCAAGTAGGGAAGTCAAACTCTTGTGGTTACCAGAGGACCTGCCTCCCACTGTAACCCTAGCTGTATAGGCCAGATGCCGAGGGCTATGCAAACGGAGATTGGTGCCGCACCCATACGCCTTAAAGAGTTGGTTAGTACTGGTTAGCCTGGGAAGACCAGATTCTGGTGTGAGAAGGACTTTGAGTTTGTAGTAGGGTCAGTGAGAACAGGACTCCTAGCAATAGGAGCGTCGTCAATGGTAGGGTGGGTGTTAGCTCATCATCCCGTGACCACGTCAAAGATTTTGCCTTTCACCTTTGAATGTTGGAACTATGTGAGGCACTCAGTGGGTCCTGATACTCAAGGTTTCATATAAAGTGGTATTGTGCTATCTCTAATTTTTAGTGTAACATACACAAAGGTACTGGATAAACATTCACTGTGGAGATAAAGATAGCTAAAACAGTGATAAAATGACATGTAAATTCCAGACTTTGTTCAAGTGTTTGGATAGATACATACCATAACCAAACAGACATCTCTAATTATGAAAAACAAAACAGGATGAAAAAAATCTTTGCAACCCTGCTATAACGAACTCTTTTACTATGAACATTCGCGTATAACAAAGTAAGTTTATGCCCACTGCCTTTAGCAACAATGAGTCAGAGTCTTCAAAAAAAAAAAAACTTCACTGATCCATGTGCTCCTCTTCCCACAGAGACAAACAATCAGTCATCAAATCAGCAGTCAAGTTAACAATACTTAATTTTTTCGTGGTCCGGTTTCCATCAAATCGTGTGCTCTGATTGGCTCGTGAGCAGTCCGGAATCCTACGATATAGACCCCTGTTACGGACCTTTGGCGACTCGCTTGTTCACAACAACAACAACAAAGTAGCAATTTTTTGTCAACATTTATTTTCACATTTCTCAGTATCATAGCATTAATTTTACAGTATGGATAGTGATAACGACAGTGTTCATAGCAAAAGTGAGTTTTACTACCCTAATGAAGACAAAATAAAAGAAAACATTTCAGGAGAAAGCCAAAAACCTGTAACACTGAGCAAAAACATGGCTGAATCCTGAATCACTCAATTTTGTATAAATAGAGGACTACATAGGCAGCAAAATGTAGTTTTTTTCCTTGTATACTTGTATACCGAGGAGGAAGCCATTTGCATTACAGCCGTGAATGAGGATTCAAAATGCCAGCTCGTCTTGGCTTTGTTTTCCCTTTTGGGCGCTCACATTTTTTGTTAGAATTTGGTAAAGGAAAAAATATATATTATTTACCAGCTTAAAGTCGGTCCGTATCGTGAAATACTGTGACCTCAGCCTTGAAAATACTGACCTCGGCCCAGAGGCCTCGGTCAGTATTTTCAAGACCTTGGTCATGGTATTTCATGATACG
>JANZLB010000025.1:4959756-4971022 GCA_026167865.1 Notarius quadriscutis | reverse complement strand
TAATTTTGCTACAGTATTAAATAGGAATCTAGGATTATTTTTGTTATCTTCTATTAGGGAGGAGAGATATGTTGATCTAGCAGCAAAGTCTGATCTTCACAACTCGTCTTTGCCACACCTGAATCTACAATGAGCCACCACTGGATGGAGCCAGTTTGCAGTTCTGGACATTTTATAATTGATATGGAAAAACACTTTTGAAAAACATCATTAACATTGAATCTTACCTCGGATACCTTGGATCAGCTTCGAGCTTGATCACTCAGGCCAAGCATCTCACATATCTCCATCGCCAGTTCCCAGGGTAGCAGCTATTAACACTCGCTACCAACCCGTGCCCAACAACGAACTCCTATTCACTCCAAGGTACCCAAGGAATGATGTGAGCCACTTCTCAAGTTCCATCTTGAACCTCATTAGGATAGGGATTGACTTGATGTTTACTGGCACCACATCGTAGAGAACTGGTGCGACCGACGAAAAAGAGTTGAATATCATTGTGTTGACACTGCTGTACCATGAGTTGCCAAGAGGTCTGATCCATGTTGTTCACTGAACTCAATATTGATACAATTGGGTACAAGGTTGTTCTGGATCTTCCAGACCAAGACGATGGTGTATCGCTTACAGTGCCTTCGTAAGGAATCGGTAAACAAATTTAAATTCGAGACTTGATACTCAAGACTTGACTGCTTTAACGTGCTCCTTGCTGGTTTAATGTATCGTTAGTTTATTGGAAGCTGCAACCAGACTTTTCTTCAGACTCTCCAAGCTATTGGCAACGATGAAATCCTATTTGCACCTCGAAACCTTAGATCTGCTCATATGTCTCAACCTGCCAACATTCAAGACACAACGAATAAAAGAATATCTGTATCGGCAGCCCCATCCATCCATTATCTGTAGCCGCTTATCCTGTTCTACAGGGTCGCAGGCAAGCTAGAGCCTATCCCAGCTGACTACGGGCAAGAGGTAGGGTACACCCTGGACAAGTCGCTAGATCGTCGCAGGGCTGACAGAGACAATCATTCACATTCACACCTACAGTCAATTTAGAGCCACCAGTTAGCCTAACCTGCATGTCTTTGGACTGTGGAGGAAACTGGAGCACCCAGAGGAAACCCACGCAGACATGGGGAGAACATGGAAACTCCACACAGAAAGGGTCCTGTCGGCCAATGGGCTCAAACCCAGAACCTTCTTGCTGTGAAATGACAGTCCACTACACCACCGTGCTGCTCTGGGAGCAATTTAGAGTCACTAATACACCTACTGCATTGTTTTTGGAAGTTGGGAGGAAACTAGAAAACCCAGAAGAAACTTACATGGATATGCCGAGAACATACGAACCTCCATTAGAGGAACGGAAGCTCAGAATTAAGTGCAATACATATAACAAAAATGGATGACAAATTAAAGGGGGTACTGCAATACTGAGTTCTTCTAACTGATCACCTCATGAAACATTTCTATCCCGAGATATAAACAGATATTTTATCTCATAATCACTGTACATTTTAGTCTGCTGTGTTTATTACATTGTTTTTTTTCTTCAGTTTTCATCTCTAAACAGTTTGTCATTCATTTGTTAGTCATAAAATAATTTCAATAAATTTGTCCATTCTGTATTTAAAACTTTTTCAGTCTTTCTGAGCTGCTGTCCTTCCTGGGCTACACAATGTCTCCCTCTAGTGGCAGATATTGAAATTGAAATTCTAATCTCATTTCTCAATGTCTCATCTCATCTCATTAATAACTGTACAAAACCCACTTTTCTAGTATTCAGCAATTTCAACCAGCCATGCACAGTTTTTATTATTTTTTTTATTTCCAGGAAAATGTTTATCCACACGGGGTGGCATGGTGGTGTAGTGGTTAGCGCTGTCGCCTCACAGCAAGAAGGTTCTGGGTTCAAGCCCAGCAGCCGACAAGGGCCTTTCTGTGTGGAGTTTGCATGTTCTCCCCGTGTCTATGTGGGTTTCCTCCGAGTGCTCTGGTTTCCCCCACAGGTTAGCCAGTAGGTTAGCTGGCTACTCTAAATTGCCCATAGGTGTGAATGGTTGTTTCCCAAGTCCAGAAATGGGAGGGTTGCAACAGGAAGAGCATCTGGCATAAAAAATATGCTTCAATTAAGATGACATGTGGCTCAACAGTGTCCACATGGACCCAGACCTGGCAACAGTGCTGGACAAGGAGGAAGATGATGTTGACTGATGAAACAGCTAGCAACCAATTCATATACAATTCCTGTCCTATTTCTTGCTGGCTAACTCACTTTGGTCTGTAAAATTCCCAATGTATAAAACTTTGATTATATACAGGAGAAAATGAGATTGAACAGTTAAATGTTTGGAGGAATTTTTGCCTCGATATAGCCTACAGCATGCAACCAAATCTATACAAATGGCATCCTGTTTCTCGCGAACTAACTCACTTCTGCCTATAAAATTCCCAATGACTGGATGTAGAAATGTTGACTGCATTTAAAAAGATCTGCTGGAGTGTTTCCTTGTTGCATTTATCAAAGCGCTAAGCCACTGCAAAACAGCACAATCACAAAGGATTTGCTGTTGTTGCTAGTCAGCTACAACATGAAATGACCAGAAGTCCTCAGCTCTTAACATGTGCAGGTCCAATCAATTAGTAGAAAAAAATCCACTTTTTAGTGAAGTCGCTTCATCTCACACTGAAAAAATGAGAAAAATCCAACCTTTAACTGAAATAAATTGATTCAGAGGAAAGCAAATCCCTCCTCAAGAAATAATTATTTTCAACAAAAACCATGTACCACTATTACTGGCACCCCTGAATTTAATACTTTGTACACCCCCCGGCAGTAAAACAGCACTGAGTCTGTCCTATAACATTTTATAAGGTTGGCGATCCAGATCAGGGCATTGAGCCCATTTCTCTTTACACAGTCTCTCCAGATCATCCAGGGGCCTCGACCCTCTCTTGTGCTCTCTGCTCTTCAGCTGCGCCCACAGGTTTTCACTGGGGTTCAGCTCAGGGGACTGAGATATTCAGGGCAGAAGCTCAATTCTGTGATTCTCAGTGAACCATTTTAGTGTTGATTTGGACTTCGGATCGTCGTCCTGCTGGAAGATCCAATGACGACCCGGTTTTAGTTTCCTGGCAGAGGAGCCAGATTCTGATTTAAAATGTCCTGGTGTTTCATGGAGTCCATGATGCCATGGACCTTAACAAGGTTTCCAGGCCTTTGGAGGAAAAACAGCCCCAAAACATCACAGAACTTTAACCAGTTGGGATCGGGTTCTTTTCATTATATCCTTCTTTTTACACCAAACCCACCTTGAGTGTTTATTGACAAAAAGCTCCGTTTTTGTTCCATCAAACCAGAGAACATGGTTCCAGTCAAAACTGCTTTACATTACAAGTCAGAGCGTTAACTGACAGAAAAGGCTTTTTTTTTTCTTTTTCTGGTGAACCTTCCAAATAACCTGTTGGCCTGGAGGTGGATCTGATGGTGGTTTTGGAGACTTGGAAACCCTAAGATTTTACTTTTTCTTGTAATTCACCAATAGTGATCCTCGGGAATTTTTTTGCCTCTCTTACCCCTCCTCCTCACTGTACATGGGGGCAAAATAACCTCGGGTCCTCTTCCAGGCAAATTTGTACCAGTTCCAGTTGGTGTCCACTTTTTTTATTTTTGCCCTAACAGTAGAAACAGACATTTTTCAGGTGAGGAGCTACTTTTAATAACAATTCTCTGACTTATGAACATTAACACACTTCTCCTTCATTTAGTTTATGTGTTCTGTTATCTTGCCCATGTTGATGGATGACGAAAGGAATTTGTCCTCTGTGTCACCTCAAATTTGTTCCCCAGTTAATCAGGCAGTCATGGATTACAGCTTGAAAGTTCCTACACACTCCAATCAATTCAAACATGCTGTACAATTTAAATGGGAAACATGCTTCAGTTACATTGCGTTCACGATCATTTCCATGGGTGCCAATAATAGTGGCACATGTTTTTGTTGAAAATAATTATTTCTTGATGAGGGATTTGTTTTTGCCTGAATAAATTTTTCAATTAAATGTTGGATTTTGCTATTTTTTTAAGTGTGAGATGACGCGACTTCACGAAAAGGTGGATATTTTTCGAATCCTTTTTGCTAAGGGGTGCCAATAATTGTGGCAGGTACTGTTTATATGTTCCTTTCTGACGACAATCTTAAGTTTTGTTCTCATTTTTTTTAGATATTTACTATTTATGACTAAAAGGCTAAATAGATCAGACTGTATTGTTTTCTCTTTAAACCACAGCTCTGTTGAATTCTCAAATCTGATTGGTCAGAAGGTGTTGATTAATTTTCTATCAAAAGTGTCAGCGCGTTATAACAGCTGTAACTTTAATTCTTCAGTACAGAGGTGTTGATACTTAGTGGATTCTCAGTAATATGCGATTTCTTTGTTTATTAACTTCAAACGAGGGAGAAAGAAGAAGCTGGCGAGGGAACGACTGTTTACAGCTGCTATAATGTAAGTAAGAACAGGAAGTGACATGTTTCATGGACATTCCACAACATTAAATATAACTATAAATGAATAAAAAAGTACAATGTGTCATTTTTAATCAGTACAAAATGTAATCATTGACAAATTGAGATAATAATGGAGGAATTAAACACTTTTGGATGCTGTTATAGAAGAATAATCCTGATATTGATGATGTATCTATAAAAGCATGCCATGTCTTGTTTGATTACAGACACACTTGCTATAATGACGATTACTAAAACCCGGGACGGGACGGGACATATTATCGCTCACGGTCAGTGACCTCCCCGTCCCATCATGGACCGGAATAATTGTCACGGACATATTATTGCTCACAGACATTGAACTCTTGTCATGATCTTACCTTATCTGTCCTGTCCCATCCTGGGGGGTCTTACTTTATCTGTCCTGTCCCATCCCAGGGGATCTTACTTTATCTGTCCTGTCCCATCCCAGGGGATCTTACCTTAGCTGTCCTGTCCCATCCCAGGGGATCTTACCTTATCTGTCCTGTCCTGTCCTGGGGGATCTTACCTTATCTGTCCTTTCCCAGGGGATCTTACCTTAGCTGTCCTGTCCCATCCCAGGGGATCTTACCTTAGCTGTCCTGTCTCGTCCCGGGGGATCTTACTTTATCTGTCCTGTCCTGGGGGATCTTACCTTATCTGTCCTGTCTCGTTCCGGGGGATCTTACCTTAGCTGTCCTGTCTCATCCCTGGGGATCTTACCTTATCTGTCCTGTCCCGTCTGAGGGGATCTTACCTTAGCTGTCCTGTCCCGTCTGAGGGGATCTTACCTTAGCTGTCCTGTCCCGTCCTTGGGGGATCTTGCCTTAGCTGTCCTGTCTCATCCCTTGGGATCTTACCTTAGCTGTCCTGTCCAGTCCCTGGGGATCTTACCTTAGCTGTCCTGTCCCATCCCTGGGGATCTTACCTTTTCTGTCCTGTCCCGTCTGAGGAGATCTTACCTTAGCTGTCCTGTCCCGTCCTGGGGGATCTTACCTTAACTGTCCTGTCCCATCCCTGGGGAGCTTACCTTAGCTGTCCTGTCCCATCCCTGGGGAGCTTACCTTAGCTGTCCTGTCCCATCCCGGGGGATCTTACCTTAGCTGTCCTGTCATGGTATAGTTTGAATAACATCCTGTAGTTAGTTAAAAATAATCAAAAGAAAGAAAAGAGAAGAAAGAAATAACAAACAAATTTGTGTGTATGTGCTAATATTTATTTCTTCTTTGGTCTTCCATGTTTGCTTTGACATTTGATACATTTTAAATTATTTTATTTCATCCTGGGTTTTATGCCCCAGTCCTTCACATGATGGATGATACCACTGTTTACATTTAGTACAACTGAAATACAATTCACTATCCTCTGGCATATGAACAATAAGGTAGGGTCCGTCCTGGCAATTTTTTTTTTTGGAGGTAAATATGTTTATCCATTTTTCAGAAATTACAAATCAAAGGTTGAAGAAATGGCTTAATTTTTAGAAAACTGCCGTAATATACTGTATTCGGATCACATGGTCCAAAATGGACCTCATTATCTCACCCGCGATGGAGTAAGCGGGGCGAGATATTGTAATCAGTGCAGTTTGTTTATTTGTTTGTTTGTGTGTCTGTCTGTTAACAATCTCGCGTCTAGACAGTTGCACCGATTAACTTCAAATTTTCAGGGTAGGTGGGTAATGGTCTGATTAAATTTTGGGGGTAATTGGGTCAAGGTGAAGGTCAAGTTCACTGGAAAGGTTAACCTTTTGTTCAAAACAACATATTTTCCATTATAACTAAAAAACGTTTGCAGACAGGCAGATTTTTACTATTATGAGCATATAGGAATTCCCATATGGCCTTTCATTTGGCACCATGATCTTTGACCTTGAGTGTCCTTGAAAGGTCAAGCTTAAGATCATGCATTTTCAGAGGGCTGTAACTTGAGAACAGTTGATGGTAGACAGATATTTACCATTATCAACTTATAGGAAGTGCCATATGGGCTTTCATTTGCCACTATGGTCTTTGACCTTGAATGACTCTGAAATCTCAAACTCAAGGTCATGGATTTTCATAGGACTATAGCTTGACAGCTGATGATTGAGAAATATTATCATTATCAACATATAGGTATAAAATAAGTGCTGCTGGGCAAGGTTTGTTTTGCCTGGCAACACTTGTTAACAAATTAGATCAAATGTTTTTTTCTTAATAACCTTATTTTTTTGAGATATTTACATGGAAATTGGCAGCACATAGATGGTTGTGTACTGAATACAAAGTTTGAAAAATTAGCAAAAACAAATTATGCAAAATAGTGTTTAATTAATATTAATTATGCTAATTAGGTTCAACCATTAAATTGGTACACTCAATTAAAAAGTAATTAAAGATTATTTCTAATCCCGTCTGTGACTTGTTTTTTTTTTTAAATCTCATTCCAACCACTAAGATCTCAATATTTTTCATCAAAACAACTCCCGTTATATTCTAAAATAGTTATTTATTTCCATGAATCAGTTTGATTTGACAAAATAAGTAGGTAAAGCTATGAAAACTCATTTCAAAGTCTTATAACATCAATCATAATGTCAAAACTAGCAGACGGAAAATTTTGCTGAATACTTCATCAGAAACAGTGAGAGTGAACGAACATCCCTATAAATGTTATCTGATTGATATTGACGAGTAATCCAGTGGGAAACCGATCAGAAGAGAGAGAGAGAGTCTGACTGCTTTCCCGTGACTCAAAAAGAAAAGTTTTCCAACGTCACGCGAACAGAGTTTTTACTCTGTTGTACCAACTTCAACCTTCCGTTACTCCCAAAGTACTGAACAGAGCTTAACCAGATACATTTCTTTGGAAAGCAAAGATTGTAAGGTTTTTAATGATAGTATTCATGATAGAAAATATTCAAGAGTTCAGCAATGACAGATTTGGAAACTTATACGGATGTCTGCATGGACAGTTTTCACAGCATGGCCAGCAAGCATCTGATATGCCTAGTAAGAGAATTTTTGTTGATACATCGCGGCTCAGTAAATGGGCACAACATTGCTGTAAATTATGATTATCTGGCACATATTTAATTTAATTTAATTTCAATAACTTAATAATATACCAGCATCTACAGTTTTTTTAGATTTGGTCAAAGTAGATTTAATAACTTGGTACCATTTTAAAAGACTAAGTAAAGCTCTAACTTCAGAGATTTATTAAAGAGTCACAAATCCATTTGGTAACTAAACTAAACAAACTGAAGAAGGAAAAGAGTTTTCCTCAAGTGCGAGCATAGAGCAAGTTTTCTGAAACCATGGAGAGGAAAAGTGAACATTTATGAAAAGTGACAGTAATTATGATCCATTAACCTTTTCCAGCTTTTGCACAGATAACAAGGCTGATGGCCAAGAGCCACTGGAATGATTTACAGTGTTTTGCTGACTGGGGGTTAGACAAAGGTTCATTACACCCACACACACACCCACACATGTGCATACACACACACACACACACACACACAGACAATTTCATGTTACTATCCTTGTGAGATCCTTCCATTGACATAATTATTAATGCAGCTAATTGATGTTATGTTCCATTCAAATTGAAATCTGACCCTGACCTTAACCTCAATAACCAACAGCAAACCTTTTGACTCTTTTAGATTTTTAAATAAAATCCACAGTTTTTGTATTTTAAAAGAAACAAAAACGTTTTTCTCATGAGGACCAGCCACGGTCGAATGTGTCATATTCCTGTCCTTGTGGAGAAATCTGGTCCCCACTAAGATATCAAAACCCGCCGACACACACATCCAAAATTGTGAGTTTTATTTTTCCATGTAGTGTGTGACGGAAGGAAGGAAAGGGATTTAAGAGCAAAACAATAAGCTCCTTCTCAGACTCACTGCACTGTTGGCTCTGTTTTTCATTTTTGAAAACACACTCAGGCAACAAACTGATACCGAAACAAAGAGTTCAGTGTACACACTGCAAAAAAAAAAAGCCATTTTAGTCATGAAAATATCGCAAATATCACCAAAATGTATCTAATATTATTAGATTGCAATAAATCGAATACTGTATGCGCTTATTAAACCTGTTTCTGCGTTTTTGTCCTAATTTCAAACTTAAGATAATTTTGTTCTGTTAGCAGGTTGTATTTATTTTCTCACTGAAGCATTTAGTATCTTTAGAAAGAATGCACTTATTAAACAGCTAGCAACGCCTTAGCAACCGTCAAACACCCTAGCAACACCTTAGCAATATGCTAGCAACCACCTGGCAACACCTTAGCAATACCCTAGCAACAGCTTAGCAAATCACCTAAAACCTGAGCACCAACCTAGCAACACCTTAGAAACACCTTATTAACTACCTAGCAACCACTTAGCAACAACCTGGCAACAGAATAGTAACCACCTAGCAAGACCTAGCAACACATTTGCAAATCACCTTAATCCTTAGTAACTCCTTAGCAACCACATACTGTAGCAACCACCTAGCTACACCATAGCAACCACATAGAAACAGCTTAGCAATATCCTAGCAACACCATAGCAACACTGTATTAACCACCTAGCAACCACTGAGCAACACCTAAGCAACAACCTAGCAACAGAATAGTAACCACTTAGCAAAACCTAGCAAGACATTTGCAAATCACCTAAAACTGTAGCAACACCCTAGCAACACCTTAGCAACTATATACTGTAGCAACCACCTAACTACACCATAGCAATACCTTATTAACCACCTCGCAAGACCATAGCAACCATGTAGCAACACAACACCTTAACAACCACCTAGCAACACTTTAACAATGACCTAACACGTTAACAACACCTTAGCAACCACCGAGCAACACCTTAGTAACCGTCTAGCAACACCATAGCAACCACCTAGCTACACCATAGCAACCACATTGCAACACCATAGCAACACCTTATTAACCTCCTAGCAACCACTTAGCAGGACCATAGCAACCACATAGCAGCAGAATAGTAACCACCTCGCAAAACTTAGCAACACGTTTGCAAATCACCTAAAACCTTAGCGACACCCTAACAACACCTTAGCAACCACATACTGTAGCAATCACCTAGTTACATCATAGCAACAGCTTAGCAAGACCCTAGCAACACCATAGCAAAATCTTATATAGCCATCTAGCAACCATTTAGCAACACCTTAGCAACCACCAAGCAACAGAATAGCAACCACTTAGCAAAACCTAGAAACACATTTGCCTAAAAACTTAGCAACACCCTAGCGACACCTTAGCAACCACCTACTGTAGCAATCACCTAGCTACACCAGAGCAACAACATAGCAACACCATAGCAATACCTTATTAACCAAGACCATAGCAACTATGTAGCAACACAACACCTTAACCACCTAGCAACCCTTTAACAATGACCTAACACATTAACAACACCTTAGCAACCACCGAGCAACACCTTAGTAACCGTCTAGCAACACCATAGCAACCATGTAGCAACACAACACCTTAACAACCACTTAGCAACACCTTAAACATGACCTAAAACATTAACACCTAAGCAACCACCCGGCAATACCATAGCAACCACCTAGCAACACCATAGCAACACGGTAGTAATCACCTAGCAACTGCCTAGTTACAGCTGAGGAATCACACTCGCATGTTCTTGCTGAAATGCATCTCTAGTTATTTTATACACGACAAAAAATGACAGCCAAATGAAAATATCTTGAATAGAGTCAGATTTACTTTTTTTACAGATTTATTTAGTGTTTCCTATCATAAGATGATCATAAACCAAACATAAGATTATTCAACCTATTCCTAGACATTTTCTACCATTAAATTTATTTATTATTTTGGCAGATAATTTTGCTTATTCCTCAAAATAACATTGCAGAAACAAAACTGTCACTAGAACAAGACTTTCACAATATAAGATAATTTATTAAAGTCTCAGAATAGGTTTAATAATCATATATTTGCTTTCTTGTAATCCTGTGATAGAAAATACCAGAAAAATAGATCACCAGACCACGTGTGATTTCTTTGCAGTGTGGCTGAGAAACGAAGGGTGCCACATTTGGTTTAAACACTTTCTCAGAATGAGGATGAGGTTATAACCTGTGTGCACTAATGGAAAGGAAAAGCTTGTGTTGTGAAGTGTTAAGGTAATGAGGTTCTCTGTAACAGCACTAAACCTCAAGTGCAGGAGTTATCCTGTGGATTCAACACTTCTTCACTCCATAAACTGTTACGCACTAATGTATCTGAAGTGCGGATGTGGCCTGAAGAATCGTGAATTAACTCAAGTAGCACAATTATGTGCAGAAATTTCAGCGTCTAGCTCATGACCGCTCAGGGACGGGCAGTAGAAATGTGCGAGCAAAGCTTTTTTTCTCTTTCAGGAGAAAAATATAAATATAAGGCTCAATTTTTGGCACTGACTTTCTTTATTTCCTGTAAAGAAATGATGGTTTATTTCTTACTTTTGTAGAATAAGAAACGTCACTACAACCACCAGTCATGAGTCTAAATGCACAGAATGGTATGAAGCAGATGCTGGGGCTGATTTCTTTCTAGCCCAGATAGTACATTCATACAGTCATGTGAAGTGATTCGACTTCCAGAAATGTCCACGTATTTTGGGTGCCCATTGAGGATTTCCATCCATCCATCCATTATCTGTAGCCGCTTATCCTGTTCTACAGGGTCGCAGGCAAGCTGGATCCTATCCCAGCTGA
>JANZLB010000025.1:4793325-4803685 GCA_026167865.1 Notarius quadriscutis | reverse complement strand
ACCTGGCGACTTGTCCAGGATGTACCCCGCCTTTCGCCCGTAGTCAGCTGGGATAGGCTCCAGCTTGCCTGCGACCCGCTTTATCCTAAGCGGCTAGAGATAATGAGATGAGATGAGGAAACTGGAGAACTGGGATGAAACCCACATGAGGAGAACATGTGAGAAACCTGAGCTCAGGACAAACTGGAGACCCTGGAGATGTGGGACTCTCGCTCGACCATTATTAGGACTATTAATAATATTTATTATAACATTATTATTATGTCATTAAATGTTGGAACTGTATTCTTATTCCTTTTCATCATCATCATCACTGATTCTTCTTCTTGTTTTTCTTCTCGGAAGAATTATTTCAGCCCGTCACTTTGTTTAAAACATGCTTAAAATATGTAAAGTATCTTTACAAAAATGTAAAGTTTCAGATTCTTTCTGGACTTTACAGCCAACCAGTCGGCCGTTCCGCATTAAACTCATACACACACGACGCAGGTCCACCCTGTAGCTCCCTCCCTTCCTTCTCTTTTCTTTATTACTTTCTCCTCTTTCATTCTCTCTTCTTTTTCCTATCTGCTTATCTCACACTGCGACTTTTTATTTTCTTAATGACTCTTTATTTCCTGCTCGTGTTTCATTCTTACTGGATTTCTCACTTTTATTATATTGTAATTTGTTTTCCCTTTACACCATTCTCTCTAGTCGTCTTTCTTTCGTTCTATCATTTCTCCTTCTGTTTTCCACTTGTTTTTATTACTTTTTCTCTTAGCCACTTTCTTTCATCCCTCCATCACCTTCAAGTCATGCCAAGCACTGTATATTTCACAGTATAAAAATCAAATTTTTTTTTACAAGATTGTTGCATAAAATGTAAGCATTTTATATTTACACATATTGTATAAATCATATTAATAAAAATTGATTCTTAAGCAAAACAGAGCAGGTTAAATTATTTATAACTATTATTATTATTAGTCATAGTAGTAGCAGCAGCATTGGTTTTGGTGTTTTTGTATATCGATTTGAAGTAATTCACCAAGTAAATGAGAATTCACATCACGTAATGCTTAAAAAAAAACTTTATTTCAAAAGTCACAATACAAAAACAACAACAAAGCTGAAGATAGTAAAACCTATCTACTTATTAGCTGAAGATAATTGCCCACATTTGAGTAGATAATCTTTTGGGGGAGCCAGGTTGCATATAAAACAGGGGGGTAAAAGCAATCCAAAGACATCTTATAACAATATATATGTACAGTTCTGTCCAAATGTCTTAGACAAATGTATAGAAACGCTGTCGACCAAAAATGGCTTAAAAAAAATCATGAAAAATGTTTCAATGTTAAAAAACTACTATAAACAGTAATCAGTAAGCCATAATAAATGAAACAAAGTCGATATTTGGTCTGAGACGACCTTTTGCTTTTAAAAAAAAATGGTAGTCTGAGGTCCAGTGAGTGCAGTTTTGTGTGGAAATGAGCTGTAGGTTTTACTGAGCATCTTCCAGAACCAGACGCAGTTCTTCTGGACACTTTGACCGTCACACTTCTTAATTTTGCAGCAAAAATTTTCCGGTAGCCTTCATTATGCTTTCTGTTTTAATCTGAAAAATGGTCTGTTATGAAATATGCTGCTCAGACATATTACAAACTTTTTTCTCCCTGTAACATTTAATTTTGTGCTGAAAAAAACCCCCACGAACATCTGGAACTCTAAAATGTTTTTGTAATATTTTGACTGTTGAATGCTGAAGTCGTACAAAGTTTGTATGGGAAAAAACAGTAGGGGGGCTAAGACTTTTGGACAGTACTGTATATATATTTAAACAAGAACAACCTTCCCTGAGAACAGTTTCACAATGATTTTCCTGAGAAAACATCATGCTACATGTGGGTTTATTAAACCACACAGCACTCCTAATGCTTAAAATGTTTCTTCGTTGCTTTTCATTGATTTTTTTTTTTTTTATGTTTTTAAATCAGTCTGTCTGTGAGGCGCTTGTTGATCTGAGCTGGATTCAGACTCGTGGTTCAGGCGATGATGGGCAGGTTGTCTCTGTAGCACGGGGGCCGCTGGGGAACATAGTTGCAAATGTCCTGGTAATTGTGAGCCATCTGATTGCCAGGAAGTTCATCGGAGATCTCCAGGTTGGTGCTGTACTGAGCTCGGTGAGCCGTCATGGCGTCCAGCAGCTGCTGACATTTTACAGATGTGATCTGTTCACAACAACAACAACAACATGTTTTAGGACTTGGAACATTTACAAGATCAAATATGAATCATTTATAGACTTGGGGTTCAGGTATGATGTAGAGCTGAGCTTCAGGACTGTCATGTAATCATGTTGGAGATGATAACATGGCGTAATAGTGAGAATATTCAGGGGTAAGTGTTAATCCTGCTGCGTTTATACACATGATTACTAAACCAGGAAGCATTTCTTTTGCAGGTTTAAATTCTTTAATGTATTTTGTATCTTTGCCAAAAATAATTTGCAGTTATTCCACAAAACTGAGTCATACATGAGTGGATAGCTATAATCCATGTACGACAAGATTAAGTGGAATAACCGTTTTATTCTATACACATTCACTGGATTTTGAGAAACGGAGCATTTTTGTTTTTATTTTTTGCAAATTCGATCAATAAAAACGTCATACAGACAAAATAATTTCCGCTTAGAATGTAAGCAAACCGGCGAAACGACAGGAGCAATTTGTGAAAAATGTGATCATTCTTAAATTTTTTTTAACAAAAGATACATTTTCACCATCAAATACTTTCATTCCATATTTTGTTGTTTTTCTTTTTGTATTTTTGGGCGTTTTGTTTTTGAGTACAGTTTTTATTTCGTCCTGGGTTGACTCAGCAAAACACTCCGCCATTTTGTTTTTCTCTACTCACAGTATATGAGCTGATATCCTAGTAGTAGAGTAGCCAATCAGAGCGCGCGATTGCTCATATCCAGTGAATGTGGAGAGGATAATAAACTGCATTACTGATATTATTTTCAAGGATAAAGGCTAAAAAAAAAAAAAAGTAGGTACAGGATTAATTTGCTTTTATTAAGTCGTTATGACTGAAATAAAACACAAGATTAAAATCCAAAGAGAAGCTTAAAAAATAATAAAAACCACTAAAACTGATTAAAATACGTTGAATAATTTTTGTGTTCAATAAAACACTCCGTTGTGTTGTGTTGTTATAGGAAAACAATCAATCATCAGTACATCCTGGAGTGTTTTATTGCTTTTATGCCACATCAGTTTGCGAACGAATTATGTTTTTCATAGTTTTTATGCATTTGATGCTGTAGAAAGTCTGGAAAAGTCACTTACGTTACAGTCCTTCCTTCACCAGCATATTTTTTTTTTCTCTCAAAAAAAAAAAAAAAACTACAAACATGTCGGAAAACTTAAAGTTGCACTTAAAGTAACCTCTGACTGTTACACGGTGAAAACTGAAACTGGAGACTCCTTCCGTAAATATGCAGTTTTTATAATCATTTATTTTTAGGTTTAGATTACACGGAGCGTGGGAGTTGTTACTATGGAAACGGTAACATATTAGGACGAGTGCATGAATGGATGGATAGACCTATGATTTGTTGCTATGGTTGGAAAAAAGAAACGAATCAACTCCTTGTGACCAATCAGAAGTGAGAATTTAACATGATGCGATATAATAATGTGGATGATTTAAACATATTAGGAATTAGAATTATAGTGGAGCCCAAAGAACCAGTGTACACTCAATGGTTCCGAAGGAGTTCTTCGGTTTATGAAAACACTGAGCCGTAGAGGATTGGACACGAGACACGTTTCTCATATTTACCTGCACGATGATCAGCTTGTTCTTTGCAGTGCTGAAGTCAGCAAACTCTTCTCCAAAACAGAGCGAGACAGTGGGGTCTGGAGCCGGGTACTGATTATCCTGATACATATGCAGTGCTGAGGGACACACAGCCTCGGTCAACACACACGTACGAGTGGGTATATACACAAAAACATATTGTAAACGTGTCTGAGATGATCATCTTTTCTCACCCTGCAAAAACCTGTTATTGTCGAAGATCTTGACTACAGCATCTCTCTCCAGTTTGCTGACGCCGGTGCTGTACTGGGAGTCCTGGCCGCTCCAGAACACTCGGCTCTGACACAGGCGTTTGATGAAGATGCCCTCGCGGTTGGCTCGCAGCAGAACGCCGCGCTCCAGGTGCCCGAACAGCTTGCGAGTGACGTAGCGCTGACGCTCGTTCTCGATGAGCTCCACAGACGGGAAGCGTACGGTCTGCAGGCTGTCTGAGCCGTACAGCAGCGCGTTGGAGATGGGGGGCTGGCAGGGCGAGATCCGACAGCCGTCAGTGTGAGTGGTCACTGTGTGGCCCATCGGTTTTCCTCCGTAATAGAAACAGATCATCATCTGAGCAAAAACTGGAAACACACAGGGAGAGAGAAGATTATAAATAGACCATAAAGCGCCTTTGAGTAGGATTTATATTTAGTCCTGAAATGGATACGCTCCAAATACACTCTTGGAAAATGGTGGACCTCAAGGGTTCCAATGAAGCTTCCTAGCATGGTTCTTCTTGGAGCTGCACTCGTGGAACCCTATGACAGTAGTTACCCTTAAGAGTTGTATATGTCTTTTTTTTTTTTTTTGGTCTAATACCATAAAAGCCCATTTTTACAAGCGTGTCATTTAAAAGAATAGAACCTTTTAATAATAAAAGCAAACAAACATTACAGGTATTTAGCAGACGCTCTTATCCAGAGCGATGTACAACACACTCCCCAGGCTGCTCGGAGCAGTAGGGGGTTTGGTGCCTTGCTCAAGGGCACTTCAGCCATTCCTGCAGGTCCAGGGAATTGAACCAGCAACTTTTTGGTCCCAAAGCTGCTTTTCTAACCATTAGGCCACAGCATCTCCAAATGTCGCAGAGGAATCTCCCGAAATAAATTTGTTCTCAGAACTTTCCTACACAACGTTGCTGCAACATTTTTAATAATGCACTCGGAAAATAGTTTCTTCTTGAGCTCATCGGATGCGAAAGAGTCCGAGCTTTCTAACGTTCTACCATGGAAGCGTTTCAGCAAGGGAAACACTCTTTTCTAGAACTCTTTGTGTAAAGATCCTTTTGTTTTATCGTAATACACTCAACGAACCTTAACACAAAAACGTCCATAATGTTCGACAAACTAACTGAGAACATTATGAGCGGCGATTTGTAATTTGGTTCAACTTTCTGGAAAAAAATATCAGGTGTTTATCGCAGCTGATACAGAACATTCAATAACGTATCCAAAACATTCTATGAAGGTTACATTACAGATATTTAGCAGACGTTCTTATCCAGAGCTCTAGGTACAGCATACCCAGAGCAACCTGGGGAGCAGTTCGAGGTTAGGTGCCTTACTCAAGGGCACTTCAGCCATTCCTGCTGGTCCAGGGAATTGAACTGGCAACCTTTTGGTCCCAAAGATGCTTCTCTAATCATTCAGCCATTGCTATAACTCTACTTGGAACTCAGTCTTATAGAAAACACCTCAGTGGTAAAGTTTGACACTCCGGAACCTTCTAGGGTTCTGGGTCGTGTAGGCTGTAACATTATACGTTCTGAAAATTCACTGTCAGAAATAAGGGTACGACAGGAGGAGTCAGTTTCTGTCCCGCAAGGCACAAGTTACACTCATGTATCTACTACTAGGGCTCATTATTGGACCTTGAGGTAACTATGTGGAGCTTTTTAGGGCCAAAAAGGTGCATATATGTTCCCAACCAGTATATAAAGGGTACAAATAAGTAGTTTAGAGCACATTGATCCACTTACAAGCGACAATTATTTTCTGAGAGTGTAAGATCTGGATTTGTGCAAGATTTAAAAAAAAAAAAAACAAGAATGCATGCTAAAGGTCTTGGTTTTGGTTTTTTTGCATAGTCATGAGACAGACAAGAGCACATACACTACATACCAGCATTATAAGTGCTCATTGGTGATGGGTCCAGATGAATAGGGAGAACTGTAAAAGAAAGAAAAATATATAGATATATCCACGTTATTTTTGAAAAGCAGTTGCAAAAGTCATAACGAAGCTGCGAATCGTGAATCATGAGTCTAAACCCTGTTCAGCTCTTTTCGAATTAATACTTTAATACTCATGGGACCGTGAATGCAAAGTCAGCAACTTTCTACAGGAAATTAGGAAATCTGTTCTCCTCAGCATGCAAAACTAAAGAAGCACAAATGCTTTTTCAGCTCTCATGTGCTGCAGTGTAACATCATGTCAGTTTCACACAGTCAGTTCATTTCAGAATTAAAAAAAAAAAAAAACAGCACGAGACAGCAAAGTGGCCGAGTTATTCGTGGATTGAAGAAAACAAAGTTATCATCACACACACAGAGTGCACGTTCACAGGTTACAAGGGAGCACGTTTTATTTTTACTTTTCCCTGTGGATTGTGATTTCGACGTGATTGTACTTTCTTCCTGTTTTTTTTCTTTCACACATACTGTGTAAATCTCAGTATGGGTGTGTGTTCGTGCCTTACCGTTATGAGAACCCTGATGCCACAACTCGTGAGGTGAAGGAATATTGCAATTCTCATCCATAGGAGAATGACTTCTCTTGATAATGCCCGAGTATTCATCATTAGACGCCTGCACAGAAAAAAAAAAAAGATATATATATATCACTCACTTCAACATGTTTCCATTTAGATTTCAACCTGATGATATGGGAATGAAATACGAACGGAATAACACACTCAGGGGTGTGCTGTGAGAGGAAAATAATCAACGACTGACAACAGGATGATGAGATGAAGAGGAGGAGTTGCTGTTATTACCACGTGGAAGTTGATTGTTTTCCGATAACATCACATCCTGAAATGTTTACTGTATATCCTTTTACAGGACGGCAATTTGCGAACAATTTTTATTGATTGAAGAATACGTGTCATTTTTTTAACCATTTTTAGTTACATTTAATATTGTGGAACGTTCATACAATTTAAAATAAATAAATAAAAAAGTATTATGCAAAGCTCTGTGACACTGGAGACTCCTTCCAACAAGCATCTCTTTACCGTATCAACATTTGCTCTTTTTTTTTTTTTTACGATAACATATTTGAACGAGCGTATTAATACGTACTGTGATTTGCCTTGGAGCCGGAACTACTGTCAGAGTTGACTGCTGTTACAGAAAATGAATCAAGAATCAGAGAACAGCACTGTGGAGACTGAGACCATCCTTACCTCTTTGATGAGTTGATCGAGATCAGGTGAACTGCAGCCCATATCGACTCCATCATTCGAGCAGCCCAAATTCAAGGTCGTGCTGATGTTTTTACCTACTGAATGCAGGAAATACTCTTTAGCTTGATTATTTAAAGAGAAGAGCTTTAATGATTAACGCAGCCATCAAGAGCGCAGCTCACAAACACACTCACACTTCTGCTCTTCCTCAGGGACGATCCTGTACACCTTGTACGGCTCGGAGATGTCCAGTTGCGAGCGATCTGTTACCTCTTCGAAGTCTGGACTTTTATTGAGCGCACATCGCAGTCTGGTCTTCCATGTCGCAGGTTCAGCTTTATCCCCTTCCTTAAACTTGCCTTTAAACACTGCCCAAGCCTGGAAGACATCACAGACTGCATGTAGATTTACTTACTTACTATTTAACAAAAGTATTTTTCTTATTCAGGAACTACGGTTACAAATATTTAGTAATATTGAACAGTTTTATTGCAGATATTATTTAAAGGTTGGGGTTTTTTTTGTGTGTGTGTATGATTTTTCATTTGTAAAATGGCTTGGAATTTTAAACTGTGGTTTTTAACATTTTTTTAAATAAAAAAAATATATATATACACACATTGTAATATTTAGTAATATTAACCATATTAACAAGTAACAAGACTGAGGAATAAATTTCATCTGCACCATGAAGGCGTTAAATAGTATTTATCAAATATTATCATTCATTTCTACAGATGAAACACTGTAAATAAATAAACCAATATACTTAAATGCTAATTCAGGTTTATTATCACCACCGAAGAGATTTCTGTAAACATTTTTTTTTTTTTTCCCCAGTGTCTTTGCAAGCAACTCTGGATTGTTAGTGTCAAAAATAAATGTGCAAAAGTTTGCATCCTCCCCATGGCTGGTTCTAGGGAGAACAACTAATACAACCAAAAGTGATATGAAAGAAACTAAAGGCAGTTATTTTGTTATATAGCCAAAAAAAAAAAAAAAAAGTTATATTGCATTTAGAAAAAAGAGGTGCAAACTTTTAAGCTCAAATCATGCACATTAAAAAATAAATGAATAACATTTTTTTTAAATCCCTAAAACTCAGCTACTTGAGTTTGTAATCATTATAAGCTGAAGACAAACTCAGCATTTCGATTGTTGAACATAACACCAGCTGACTATTTGTAATATGATTCACAATAATGAAGAAATCTCTCTGAAACCTAACATGCTAAAGGTCTTCCTGCTCCAGCATACGCAAACATTGTGAACATGTTTCAAAATGAGTCATTTTTCATAAGATATTTTCGTCATGTATTCAAAATGTCTAAAACCAGTGAGGTTGGGTTTTTGTTTTTGTTTTTTTGGTTGACTTTATGCTTTTAATGTACCAGGAACCTCATTTATAATAGATGGTAGATGTTTGTCCTTATATTTAAGTGTAATAAGAAAAAATATATATATTTCTAAAATAAAATCTCAAATATTGTATTTCTCTCGATATAAAATGCATTCTAGGTTGTTATATATTATACACACACACACACACATACACACACACACACACATACAGTATGCACCATTGCACTTCTGACCAAAATTTTGCATTTCCCTTTTTTACATATTCTTTAAAAGAAAAAAAAACTTCGAGATGCTTCTTTTTCTTTATAACTAACGCTAACATCTTTCATATCCTCTGACCAGCTTTTAGATCCTTTTTTTCCCCACCTTTTCAGAAACCACCATGGAGAGTGCAAATCTTTACAGTGAAGTATAAGTATATATTTTCAAAAATATTCAAGATCTATATTTAAAATGCATGTGTGTGTGTGTGTGTATATACAGTAAGTATGCTAGAAGTGCATGTAATGCAAAATTTTATTTATTTATTTATTTTTTAAATGCACCATTGCATTTAGGACCAGTGTTTAGGCCAGTGAAGATGCACAGAGCAAATATGAAACTGAATATCATGATGATGAGGATAATAATAATAATAATAATAATAATAATAATAATAATAATAATAATAATGTGCCTACTTTAAAAATGGACGCATCCACCTCTTGGTTATAGTCCTGTTTCCCAGCATGTTTCCATGGGATGCGGAACATGGTGTGAGCCTCATCCTCCCACAACAAGCCGGAATAAATATTACTGTTAATCTGCTCTATGAGCCACTGCTTCAGCCTCCGTCCTCCTGGATTCATCTTCCAATCTGCCTATCAATACACAATACAATACAATAGATCATTCATTAATAGACCTAAATCCATCATACACATGTAGTGACTTCTTATAGAGGCACTTTACCTCCTCTTATTCACCTCTGTGATCTGCTGAAGAAAGAAAAGAAGAAGAAGAAGAGAAGAGAAGGGATTCTACCAGCACTTCTAGGAGATAATATCCCAAACCTGCAGCACCTCTGATTGAATTCTGAGAAAAGTCTGGCTTTCAGGTTATTTTGTGTGAATGAAGACGTAACCACGCCCCCAGACGCCCACGCGTCCAATCAGAACACGCGCTGTGACGCGTCCATTTCAGAGGAAGACTGGGTTCTTCGAAGCTGTGGCGTTTCCGAGAAATGAGCCTCGGAGGTGTGTGAGGAGTCTGGGGTGGGCTGCTATTCCATGGAAAATGAAAAGGGGATTTTGCGCTCTATTCACTGCTGTTATTTAATGATCATTAAATGTTTCTGTCGCGTCCGGCGGTGAATTAAAAACACGCACGGCGCTGCGCGCGTGCCACTTCCGGTGCTGTGGCTCAGCCGCCATGTTTGTTTTTCAGCTCAAGGGTTAAAAAGAGCTGAGAGGAAACTACAGCGTTTCATATCAACACTGTTCACACAGTAACTACTCTTTATTATGGCCATGAAGAAAGGAAATAAGTTCACACAGTGGTGCTTGAAAGTTCGTGAACCCTTTAGAATTTTCTATATTTCTGCATAAATATGACCAAATTTTCACACAAGTCCTAAAAGTAGATAAAGAGAACCCAGTTAAACAAATGAGATTAAAAAAAATATATATATATTATACTTGGTCATTTATTTATTGAGGAAAATGATCCAATATTACATATCTGTGAGTGGCAAAAGTATGTGAAC
>JANZLB010000025.1:4669979-4680119 GCA_026167865.1 Notarius quadriscutis | reverse complement strand
GGGGACAAAGATAAACTGATTAGATTTTCAGATCAAAAGGTCTAAGGTCAAGGTCACTGTGAGGTCAAATGTCTGTCTGCATGCGTCCATCCCGAAACCTTGTGAACGCGATATCTCCAAGGCAAATCAAAGTAATTTCACCAGGTCAAGATTACTGTGAGGTCAAATGTCCATCCCCAAATCACGACTTAATAAGGCGTGTAGTCTACCGGGTGGAGGCATCACCATCAACGCTGTTGGCGTCGAGTTCTTTCTAGTTTTTCAGCATGTTCTACAGCTTATAAGTAAGAAACTTAAAAAAAAAAAAAAGCTTATTGCACCTTTAACCTGTAGTTTGCATTTGATTTTCCTGAAAAGGACAAAAATTGCATATCAGAAGAATTCTTTTGTTATAGTGTTGTACTGTGGGAAATCATCCAGGAATTAACTCTCTCTCTCTCTCTCTCTCTCTCGTGTGCAGCTGGATAATCTGACTCTGATGGAGATCAACACCACACGCACTTTCCTGTTGGATTCTCTGAACTACATGTACAAACTGCGCTCCAACCTGCAGCCCGGCTCAGGCTCGGGGAAATCGCAGGATTATTAACCAGGATGTTTGTGCGGTGTATCAGGGCGGTGAGGTGAGGTGAGGCAGGGCTTGACATTAACTTTTAAACCCACTTGCCCTGGGGGGTAAATTTCCACTTTTCTCACTCGCCCCCTATTTTGCGAGCACTTTTTTTCAGGAAAACCACAGAATAGTTGTGATTTGTAACATAAACTGAAGATCACACATTGAGTTTAAGTTTGGTTATTGGTTGCTTTTTACTTGTAATGAACAATAACAATTTTATCCAAAATAGTTTTTTCCTGGCTTAGTCGATTTTATTTCCATTTCACTTGCATGCAGCTGTTGTAAAGTTCAGTGTGTTTGTGTAGAACTCTCTCAGACTGTAGGTTTCTTACTCGATAATGTAGAAATCTATAACAAAGTTTGTATGAAGAAAACAATAGGGTGCCAAGACTTTTGAATAGTACTCTGTTTGAGATTTTTTTTTTTTTTTTGTTATATCATACACCTCTCGGTTTAAAAAAAAAAAAACCAGCGCTGCCTCATGACGGACAGGATAATGTTTGAGTTTAAAATTATCGTTTAGTGTGTAGGTTGTGGGTGTTTTATACAGACCTGGCAACCTGGAACTGAATCAGCGCAGCCAGTCTGTCATGATGCAGCGAGGGGTTTTGGGGTTTTTTTTTTTTGCTAATAAATTTAGAGGTGGATGATTATAACAAACCGATATATAAATATTTTTCACAGGACTGTGTTCCTCTGATAACGGAAACAAAGCTCCAGCTCTCTCTGCTCTTAATCTGTTCTGTTCTTTCAGGATTTATCGCTCATGTCACTCCTTGTTGAGGGTTTGGTTTTTTTGTATATATGCCCGAGTTGTTTGAAACCAATTTCTGTGTCGAATAAGGAAGCGTCTTCACCTTTTCAGAAAATCAAACCCTTTCATGAAGGAGCTAACTGGAATGCGAGCTGAAAAATAAATAAAACGAGATTCTTAAGCAAACTCTTCCATCCTCACTTCCGGCTTTGTTTTTGTAAAATACATTTTAAATACAATTGTGAATTTCTCTGGAGTTTTCAGCCTGAGCTCATTTCCTCGTTCTTCTTGAAGCATTTGCTTCTATTTAACGTTTTTCTTGATAGCGGGGAGACGGTAATGCCTTTTATCTGTTTCTCTGTCTGAACAAGCAAAAACTAACCATAATGAAGACAGATTAAGTCTTGCTTGCGTGAAAGATGGTGTCTGTCTGACCCCAGCTGTAATTATCACTTGATGCATGTACCATACTACACCAGTGGGGGGATGTACAATAACTTGCAAAGCAATAAATGAAACCGAGACTAAGAAAACAGCCAAGACGTAACGACGGATACATAGTGAGGGACGCTTGTAGGAACTGAAATAAAAAATCAAAAAGCTTAATTTTTGTGGTGCTAATTTGTAATATATGCTCATTCCAACTTGCCCAGTCAGGCATGACGGGGCCGTATCCCACTTACCTGAATGCATGTTTCACTTGCCCCGGGCAATCGGGCAGTCCTTAATGTCAAGTCCTGTGAGGTGAAGTGATGTTTTCCATCTGCAACTCATCGCAGCAGTGTTAAGTGTTTATTACGGCTGTTCGTTTACGTCGATGTCTGTCTTCGTGGACGCTTCAGTGGTGCGGCTTGATGAGCAAGTAACATGAAAATATCACCAAGCTGTACGGAGACGTGTGCTTAACTTTAAGGGAAGTCCAGTGTTTGTCTACATCCACACTAGCGACAAATTCAAATGATTGGTCCAAGAAATCGTTCACGCTAATCACATGGCATGTGTGTTATGATGTTTCTTCACTTAACCAAACAACAAACTTTTTTAGTTTTCAGGTTAGATAGCTATGTACTAGCTACATATGCTCAGTAGAGGCATTAGGGATCTCTGCTACTTCCTGTCGAGCTTTATTTATTGGTCACTTTTAAGTCGTATCTGATAGACGGGACTAAAATGAAGTCATGATTTTTCCTCCGTTATTTTGTGGAGGAAATGGGAACTAATTGCAGGTTAGAGCTCAAGAGAATTGAGCGAAGGATACGTTCAAGCTAATTGTTTGGATTCGTCACTGTATTATGTATGTCAGAACTAATTTGCATACAATAGTGTCGATTATCACTGAAATCGCAGCTCGCGTGTAGAAAACGATACTTGCTGGTGTGAATGGAGGTTAATACTCACTCGCCCTCTACTGGACATCCTTTGAACTGCATTAATTAATAACTGCACCTAATTTTATGCTTTAATGAAAAGGTTAAACAGCAGGAGAGAGGGTGTGTCTGAAACGTGTATCCAGTTTTAAATATGATTCTTACTTGGAAAGGGGGGGAAAAATGAGATTAAAATGTTCAGTTCTGAAGCATTTTATTTTTTTTGTCTGAAATTACAGCAATATATTCATAAATACCTAATTACTACATTCAACAAAGAATATATTACATTACATTGAATTCAAACAAGTACATTTTCTTTTTTTGTCCTTAAAAACATGATTTCACAGCATCTAGACATCCTCCATTGGGTTCGGCGGAGCAGGGCGGCTACTGCGTGTGCGTGCTCGTTGGGCGAGAGATGGAGAGAGGGCGTGTCCGTGCTCCTGGACAGGCAGTGGTAGTGCTCGCTCAAGCACACAAACGCACTCAAGTACACACACTTGCACATGATGGACGCTCTTTAGGGCCAGCCTCGGGTCTGTAAACATGGAACCGCCTCCAGAAGCGGTCCATCCTGTGAGCCTGAGCGCTAATAACGTGAACCTGTGACGAGCTGAACGACCCGATTTTATTAACGTTTTGAGAAATGACAGATGTGTGAGCCTTTGCTGATCGCGGCTGCTGCTTTGGCCTACTGCTGACAGGACGAGAATAAAAACCGAGACGACGAGTAACGGTGCAGAAAAAACAGGCTGAATCGCTTGAGCGAGCAGATTAGGATTTTGTTTCGGTGATATCTAAGGGTTTTATAAAACTAATCTAATTTATGGGCGGGGCTATGCTTGTATTTGTGATGTCACTAACAGAGCCATAGCGTTGCACCAGTCATGTTCGATATCAATATGCAAGTTATTAAAGGATTATATTTTATATTCTATTATCATCTAGCCAGCTAGCTATTAGGTTATTGGGATGTTTCTTATTTGCATATCATGCATATTCATATCTAGAGCCTGGCATTATTGATGAGGGATAAAGGTGTAGAGATATTTCTTGGTCATTCTCTAGTGTTACAAGACTTTTTTTTTTTTTTATTAATTTTTCATCTTAGAGGTTCATGGAGTTCATACTTGAAATAAATAAAATTCGAACCATTTTGTCGCCCCTTTGATATTTGGATCGATCAGGAGCTGTGGACAAAATGGCATCTTGTATACTCCGTTCTTAGACGAGTGATTTATACAGATTTTAGGCTACACGTTTCTTTTCTCGTGCGTGTGTGAGAGAAGTAGCTTTAACCTGAGGGCACGCTGTGTACACATCCTGTGATTAATGATTATATTTGATGCTCATTAACGACACCGGAGTGAATCTTGCAACATTTGACACTCCGTTGCTATGGAATCTGCTTTTTGGCCGTCAGCTCTTGTTACGAATGGCATGGTTCGGATTTGTGGGTACCTTTGGCACAGTACTCGCTGATTAAATGTCTTTCACAAACTCTAAGGTACAAAAAAAGGGGACTGAGTGCGGAGAATGCATGCTGTTTGACAATCAACTGTAAAAAGAAAAATAATAAAAACGATCACGAGCCTGTGGTTGTGATCCGGGGAGAGGAAGAGTGTTGACGTTCTGCTCTTCTTTAAACCTGACGCTGCCTTTGGGGATGGATGCTACTGTGGTAGGCTACACACACACACACACACACACACACTCTCTCACACACACACACCGGAGGTGTACACTGAGCTCTTCCTCCGTCCTTTATCCTGACCAGCAGCAATACAAACACTAAAAGCAAGGCTCCAGCTTAACGCCCTAAAAAGCATGTGCATAATTATTATTTTTTTTAAAAATGGCAGGCTTCTTTTTTTTTTCTTCTTCTTCTTCAAAGAACAATTAAAGTAATAAAAACATACAAAAATTCCTTTCCATTTTGTTTCGATATTTACAATACAAGGCTGAAGCACCTTTTTAAAAATTTTTTTTTTCTTGAATAAAACTTTCCTTAACATAATTTTTTTTTTTTCCCCCACAACAAAAATGTGCATTTTATTTTTCATTTATTTTTTCTTTGAAGTTCTTCCCTAATTTCAAAAGGAGTTCCTTGTAGTAACACAGTACCTCCAGGTAGTTCTTCTGGGTTTTGTCTCTTAAGTGCATTTCCAGTTGAAAGCTCCTCAGATCTCCAGGTGAGATAGTGCGGTTGCCATGACGATATATATATATTTTGAGGAGTCACATGACCACGAGGTGTGTGTGTGTGTGTTGTGGACTGAACGTTCCTGCGAGATCCAGGTGGGTTGGTAATGGGCGTGGCACCTGTCCGATACCTCAATGGCACGTTTTATGTCAGATTGTGGGCTTGGCGTTGAAGCATCAGTCCTTCTCAATGTGCTCACAGTGCACCATCTCTCCACCTCCGCCCTCGTTCTGTGGAGGACCGGGAGGGGGAGTCTGGGGCGTTAGAAAAGAGGGGGAAGGAGGGGGGGTGGATGAAGCTCAGGTGAGTCAGTGTGATGTCACCTGGGAGGATATCCCTTGAAGTGAGCCCTGCTCCAGGCTGTATGTGGCACGCTCAGACACTTCCTGAAGTGCTCCAGCTCGGCCTGCAGCTTCTCCCTCTCAGCCGCCAGCTTCTGCTTCTGAGCCATCAGCTCCTGCGACAAAACGGAGAAATTATTCCACAGATCCGTCTTTAGATGCTTCAGCATATTAACATATGGTTGCATTGTTTACTGAAGGGTTTCAAACGTCTGTCATTTTTCAGCGTCGTCTTTTTGTTCACGAGTGGCCGGATTCTTCGAGAAGAAAATGTTCCGATTTAAATTTATGCCGCACGTCATGCAGGACGATTGATCCTTTTTTTTTTTTTTTTTTTAAATTTGTATTTTCCACTCTGTCCCACCTTTTTCTGATTTGGGACTGTATTTACGGGTTAAATGAACAGGAGAAGAGATTCTGCATGGCTGCGTCGCTACAGAAATCACGGCAAGAGAGACCACTAGAGAACCGAGATGGAACAGAGGGGTGTGTGTGTGAGAGAGAGAGAGAGAGAGAGAGAGAGAGAGACACACTTACCCCCATGGAGTGAGAGACCTGTTCAGCAGTCAGGCTGAGGTTGTAGTGTTGGGCTTCCAGCTTCCTGCACTGACTGTGCAGCACCTCACGCTCGATATTTTGCTCTGAGATGAGACCAACAAGACGAGGGACGACACAGCGAGAGACAGACACACACGCACAGACAGAGGACAGACAAGACAGAGAGAGACACATGCACAGACAGAGGACAGACAAGACCGAGAGAGAGACATGCACAGAGAGAGACACACACACACAGAGAGAGGACAGACAAGACAGAGACATACACGCACAGAGGACAGACAAGACAGAGAGAGAGAGACACAGAGAGAGGACAGACAAGACAGAGAGACGCACAGACAAGACAGAGACACACGGACAGAGACATGCACAGAGAGAGACACACACACATGCACAAAGAGAGGACAGACAAGACAGAGACACGCACAGACAGAGAGAGAGAGAGACACACGCACAGACAGAGGACAGACAAGACCGAGAGAGAGAGAGACGCACAGACAAGACAGAGACACACGGACAGACACGCACAGAGAGAGAGAGAGATATACACGCACAGACAAGACAGAGAGAGAGAGACACATGCACAGACAAGAGGACAGACAAGACAGAGACACGCACGACAGAGAGAGAATGCGACACTTAGTGAGTGACCTTAAAATGCACTTATTTTCAGTCAACTTAGCCAACCTTCTCAACATTATTTATTTACACCATCTATTAATTCCATAAACGTGAACTGAGTGTAATTTCTCTTTAGTTTCTTACAGCTATTCTAATTAGACTAAAAAAAAAAAAAAAGGTGCTGATTAAAGGAAAGTAAAATGGAAGCTCTAAACTGTTCATATTTTAGAACAAACTGTTTGTTTTCCCACTGAGACATTCAGCATTTATACGTTTACTTACCTTCATGTCTGTCCACAGCTCGTCATGCCAATTAAATGTCTTTGATCCTGCCAGGTCTAATAATCACTAACTCGCTCACCTTCGACATATTCCTGATACGCTTCGAAGATGGACTCGATCCCGTTCCACCTGGGCCCCAGAGCCTCTTCCTCTTCCTCCTCTTCCTCATCCCCTTCGTCCGAGTCTTCCTCGGTGGAGAGTTCGGGGCGTGATGGGCCGTCTCTCCGGGCTGTGGGGGGGCAGTGCAGACCGTTGGGCTGGAGTGCGGGGTGTATGTGAGGGTGTGTGTGAGGGTGTGTGTGAGAGTGTGTGCTGCGGCTCGCGCCGCTCTGCAGCTCCGGGATGTTGTAGTGCACTGTAGAGTCCATGGTGTGATTGGGCTCGGAGATGGCCGAGGCGCCACCTGGTGGAAGGAGAGAAGAATGGACAGGTTTAAAAAAAAAGGCAAACATTAACGCTTATCCTTATTTGATAGGTCACAATAAAAAATTATATAAACTTATAAGACAATTTAAACTTCAGATATTTGCTCAATTAAGAGAACATGTTCTTGAGTATTGGCGTTAAAGAAAAATTACACGTCTTAATAAATATGTTTTTAAACCCCAGATGAAATAAGTTCTAAAATAAACCTTACACGAGACAAGTCAGCCGTTTCAGCTGATCTGGAATCCGTCTTAAGCTAGTTTTCAGGTCTCTCTTTTATTACAATGGATCAAAAAAATCCTCCCTTCTACATCGGAACTGTAAAAATTGGCGCCTCTGTTAATGTAATCCAAACAGAACCAAAAAGCCCACCTTTGTGCTTCTGCAGTGCTTTCTGAGTGGACTGCAGCACCGATTCGTGGAACTGCTGGGCGAACTCCTCGGCCGTGAAGCTCTCCCACGTCTTGGTCCGGCCGTTCAGGCTGCCCCCGCCGTCTTTAGGGTGCGCCGGAGGACGTACGCTGCTCAGAAGGCTGGAGGGCTTTTTGCTGAGGATGACGTCGCTGCTTCGGTTTTTATCGGCGTATGGCAGGGGAAGGGGCGTGTCCTTCGGTCTGAGCGGTTCAGAGACTGAGGGTCTGAGGTGCTCGGGAGGTGGGGCGGAGGAAGGCTCAGCTGGAGGTCCAGTGGACGGAGGTGAAGGACTGGGGGGTCTGGCACTGACTGACTCACCTGACTGGCCCGGAGACTGGGATGAGGAAGAATCTGAAGGAGAAAAATAAAACCAGGTAAAATGCGCGTTTCTAAGAAATTCCAACAGTACTCATTAGGAAAGAAAAGCAACCAAGAATAATTCAACTTTCAACATCTGGAGCTGTCACTGCACGCAATATACACCATCTGGTTTAACGGGACTGATGACACCGGAGACATGAGCAGCGAGTGCAGCACTAACGCCATATTGTTTTCCTCATCGTGGTGCGCAATCACAGAAAGACATCACTCGTTGTTGTTAAAAAAAAAAAAAAAGATTGACAAGCTAGCTAATTAGCAAGCGGTATATCATCCGCGATAAATTGCGATACAAATTTGAATCAATGAAAAAGTACAATATCAGGAGACTTCATCGTAGATGGAAGTAACACAGCTCTAATGCCATGAAAAAAAAAATCTTAAATGTTAGACCTGCTGTGTGACTGACTGTACAAACAGATTTATCAAGAAATCAGAGCTCTCTATGTACGGTGGTGTAAGTGGTTAGCACGGTCGCCTCACAGCAAGAAGGTTCTGGGTTCGAGCCTAGCAGGGGTCTTTCTGTGTAGAGTTTGCATGGGTTTCCCGCACAGTCCAAAAGACGTGCAGTTAGGTTAATACGGGACGGCCTTGGCACCGAACTCCCAACGGCTCCCCGGGCATGTGTGTGTGTGTGTGTGCGCGCTCACTGCTTCAGATGAGTTAAATGCAGAGAGAAATTTCACAAGTGTGTGATAAAGAAAGCATAACTTTATTTCTTTTCTTTACAGGCTGCTGGAAAATAAAGAAAAGAGAAGCAAATTTTCATTAAATTCGATTAAGAAAAGGCCTATTTGTTATTTATTCTCTCCACATTCACTGGATGTGCGCAATCGCACGCTCTGATTGGCTACTCTACTACTAGGATATCAGCTCATATACCTACAGTGAGGAGAGAAAAACAAAATGGCGGCGCGTGTTACTGAACCAACTGAGGACGAAATAAAAACTACTCAAAAACAAAATATGGAATAAAAGTATTTGAGGGTATCTTACTTTTCAAGAATTATTACTATAGGGTTTTTCACAATTCAAAGTCCTTCCCGCGCCAAGTGGCGCATCGGGCGGCGCCGATCTCTGTTTCCGTAGCCCTCGGCCTCTCACCTATTACATAGCTAGGGTTACAGTGGGGGGCTAGTCCTCTGGTAACCATGAGACTTTAATTGACAATTTCAATTGACATTCTAATTAATAAATGTAGTATGTTAATAGTGTATTCATTTAAAGCTCCCCTACTCAGCTTGTCAGATATATATACAGTATATATACCATACGTATACTTTTCTTTAAAGAATTTTAAAAAGGTAAATCGGAACCTTTCAATTAAAATACATTATATAACATATAATTTGTAAATTACTTAGGAAGCAACAACATATGTTCATATACTGATATCATGAATGAATTACTAAGTACTCATGAGCTGTAACAATCAATTTGGTTCCAGTTCCAAATATGATTTAAGAACTGTGTTAAGTACTTACCATAATTAACAGTCAACTTGATGTTTTGACCAAATATAAGCTTATATCCTGATGTCACCATGCTTTGTTCATTAGCAATATCTTGAATTTTAGTGAGTTTGCATTTTGCAATCTAATAAATCTCAACCTCTTAAAAAAACAAACCTAATAAATGTTTAATCATGCTGATTTCTAACTGTGAAAAGTGTCACTGAAAATGTAGAACATTTGAAAAATATTCATGTTATTACCCTAATACCATGAATGAATTAATATTCACTAGCTGTCATTGAATTTGGTTCCAGTTCCAAATATGAATTTCTGGTATGGGCCTTAGACAATAAATCCAACATGCATTTCACATACAAGTTAGTTATGGCCTTGTTATTTGGTTAGGGGCCTTGCAAAACTACTGTACTCACCATCATTTAGCATAAAAAAATGTATGATCCCTAGATGTAAGTATTTGTATTTAACTTCAGGCAACTTTTTAACTTTATAATTTGTAAATCTAATACTTGAAATTAATCAACTCAAGAAAATAAACTTACGTGAGAGTACTATCAGTTTTGTCTCCCTTCCAAAGATAATTTTCCCAAATCCTCCAGTAGACACACATTATGAAACCACAAAGCAAAAACTAAGCTCTATCTATCTATCTATCTATCTATCTATCTATCTATCTATCTATCTATCTATCTCTCTCTCTCTCTC
>JANZLB010000025.1:4596431-4611446 GCA_026167865.1 Notarius quadriscutis | reverse complement strand
GAACAGAACAGATTAAGAGCAGAGAGAGCTGGAGCTTTGTTTCTGTTATCAGAGGAACACAGTCCTGTGCAAAATATCTTTTTTTTGTTATATCATCCACCTCCAGATATATATATAAAAACCAGCTGCACTAATTCAGTTACAGGTTGCCAGATCTGTATAAAACACCCACAACTTCCACACGAAACAATATTTTTAAATTCCTGTCTGTCATGACGCAGCGCGCTTTTTTTTTTTTTTTAAACCAAGAGGTGGATGATAAAAAACGCAATATAGAAACAATTCTCAAACACAGTACTATTCAAAAGTCTTGGCACCCTATTTTCTTCATACAAACTTTGTTAAAATTTCTATTTTATGATTTCTACATTATCAAGTCACAAACCTACAGTCTGAGAGAGTTCTACACAAACACACTGAACTTAACAACAGCTGCATGCATGTGAAATGGAAATAAACTGACAAAGGCAGGAAAAACTATTTTGGATAAAATAGTTTTTTTTGTCCGTTACAAGGAAAAAGGAAATTTGTCCTCCGAGGGCAAGTGGGTTTAAAAGTTAACGTCGAGCCCCGATATCCATCTTCATCTTGGGTTTAAACTTCTTTCATGGACATGATGGTCTATTTTCACATCTCCTTTAAATCTCAAGGATGAAACGAAACCAAAACCAGTAGCACGGTGACGGCACAGTGGAGCAGTGGTTATCACCGTCACCTCACAGCAAGAAGGTTCCGGGTTTGAACCTCACGGCCGACAAGGGGCTTTCGGTGTGGAGTTTGCATGTTCTCCCCATGTCTGTGCGGGTATCCTCCAGAGTCCAAAGACATGCAGGTTAGATAAAATATCCAGTCACTGGGGTTGCACAAGCCAGTATGTACTTAGTGCCAGTCCCAAGCCCAGAAGGACAGAGGAGGGTTGCGTCAGGAAGGGCATCTGGTGTAAAACCGATGCCAAATCAAACACGCGGAACAGATCTGCCGTGTCGACCCCAAACGGGAGCAGCCAGAAGAAGAAAACCAGCAGCAATCAGACCAGCCTTTATCAGTTCCAAGCATGCCAAACATAAATTTCTACCACTACAACTCCTCACTCACAACTTCAGTTCCTTTCAGCAATTATTTCCCATCTAATATTTCAAGTTGAAGATACCACCGTTCGAACCTATAACCTCTTGTTACATATGCAGAGATAGATTACAAAGAAATTAAAATAATAAAGCTGGTACAGCCAGTATCTCACTGGACTGCGACAACCTGCAACAACTGCGATAAAATACGCGAATTAGCGACAATTTTCACTTGAAATCAGACTGAATTGATCTTCAGATATTTTACCGCACTTGTGTCTCCAACTAGTCGCAGGCTGTCGCAGCCCGGCTTTCCCTTGGCAGGAAGGGAAGTAGAGGAAGCCTGACGGAAACCGACTTGAGAAGGGTTCGCGACGGCTTTGCAGCTATTTTGAGAGAAATTCTGTCGCACAAATTTTTTGAACACGTTCAAAATTTCAGTGACGAAGGAGCGACACTTTGCGACTCACGCGAGGAAATTGAGAAGCCCCGCGAATGTTTCAAGACACTTTTGAAACTCTCTCGCGAATGACGTTCGCAAGCTGTCGCAGCCCGGTGAGATACTGGCTAAAGCGACGCCTGCCGTGGACCAAACGAACTAAATTCAACACGGCTAAAACCCGAACAGGCCGATAAGTGTAATATTTAATTGCAGTTCGTTGCCAGTACGAGTCACGATATAAGGTTACTAAAACCGAAAACGTAACTGAATAACACAAGGAAATAAAGCAAGTTTAAAAATGACTTCAGTGCCCCTTTAAGCCACGCCCACAAAGTGAATGCTGATGAATGTTTTTTCCTGCATTCTTGAACGGCTCGTGTGAATAAATCAGTTGATAAGCAAGGACGTGCACACACACTCTCTTTCTCTCTCTCTCACACACTCGGACTCTGATACGACGTGTGTAAATGCCTCTGCTCAGGAGATTCCACACTGCAGCGTTTTGAGTTTAAGTGGGTCATCGAGCGCGACCGAGCCTCCCGAGGGAACGCCGCTTAATTCACTTCAGCGAGATTTCCACTTAAGAGCCATTAGGAGCTAGACCTACAGAGCGCACGGCGTAACATGTAACCTGCACATTTGTCAAGAGGTCAGAGGTCGACTCGGGCAGGGGGTTTTTACCTCGAGGCTCCTCGGCTTGCTTGGCCAGCTTGCGGAGGGCGGCGGCGAATCCGGAGTGAGCAGACTGAGCCGCCGGGCTGCCATTGGCCACGATGGAGCCGTTGAGAGGCGACGGCGTGAGCGGGCTGACCGTCGCCGTGGTGCGCGTCGCCGTGGAGATCATGCCTAGTGAGGGCGACTTCGGCTCATGGCTCATGCCTGCGAGAGACGGAGAGAAACAGTGAGAGAACTGTTCGGTGGTGAAGTGCTTGTGTTTTGGTTTTGCTTTAACCAGAGCTGGCTTTCAGTCGGGTATGACACACTCAGTCCATTAGCAACTGTTGAGTCACGTAGGCCTGTGGGTTCGAATCACACACACAACACTACGTGAAGGGATATAGGTCAGGGGTTACACCCAAGGTCAAGCATAGCTTATCAAGAGAGACTGCCCGCCCACACACACACACACTATTGAATTCTCAATTCTGATTGGTCAGAAGGAGTTGAGTCAGTCAGTCAGTCAGTCATTTTCCACAACACCAGTGATAGGAACTTGTAAATGTAACAATAAACGGATAAAAAAGTACAGTGTGCCATTCTCTAATTAACTCCAAATTCCAATCGCTGGAAAATTACCATGGGATCTTTCATCACACTGGAAACTCCAACTCTGCTTCATCACAACGTCCCGTCGCTGATTAATATCCTACAACCGCACGACACGGCGTGTTTTATTCCTTACATATTAAGATAAACGGCTCTGGTCATGTGACCAATTCTATAAAACCCACCTACACGAACGAATTCATCACAGCCTGTAATTTCACTGATTCAGTCACCGGCATTAAAATAAAACAGCTATTTTAGGGTGCAAGGGCCTTAATCCAAACAAGTTCGAATTTCAACACACACAGCAATATCTGAACACGCTCACACACGCATGGACGCGCGCGCGCACACTTCCGTCTATAAACTGACGTGACATGAGTCGTTGTGTTGGTGTCAGTATTTCTTTTCAGAGAGACGGATTTACGAGCGCTCTGTCGCTCTGTGTCTTGCGCTGAAAGAGGATACTAGTGACAGTAGAGGAATCTCTACACACACACACACACACACACACACACACGCGCGCGCGCTAAAGCACACACATGAGGAGTGTCTTCACAGCCTAAGGATGATTCGAGGGCAGAGTATTTTTACGCAGCTTGTGATTGAATCAGGCAGGTCGAAACAGACGCCAGGCCGTGGGCAGAGAAAGAAAGAGAGAGAGAGAGAGAGAGAGAGAGACAGACAGACAGAGAGCGAGAGAGAATGACAGACAGAGAGAGACAGACAACAGACAGCAAGAGAGACAGATGGACAGAGAGAGAGACAGACAGACAGAGAGCGAGAGAGACAGACGGACAAAGAGAGAGAGAGACAGACAAAGAGCGAGAGAGAAAGACAGACAGAGAGAGACAGACAACAGAGTGCAAGAGAGACACATGGACAGAGAGAGAGACAGACAGACAGAGAGCAAGAGAGACAGACGGACACAGAGAGAGAGACAGACAGAGAGCGAGAGAGACAGACGGACAGAGAGAGACAGACAACAGAGAGCAAGAGAGACAGATGGACACAGAGAGAGACAGACAGAGAGCGAGAGAAACAAACACAGAGAGAGAGAGAGAGACAGCGAGAGAGAACGACAGTCAGAGAGAGACAGACAACAGAGAGCAAGAGAGACAGATGGACAGAGAGAGAGACAGACAGAGAGACAGACAACAGAGAGCAAGAGAGACAGATGGACAGAGAGAGAGCGAGACAGACAGACAGACAGAGAGCGAGAGAGACAGACGGACACAAGAGAGAGACAGACAGAGTGAGAGAGAATGACAGACAGAGAGAGACAGACAACAGAGAGCAAGAGAGACAGATGGACAGCGAGAGAGACAGACAGACAGAGAGCGAGAGAGACAGACAGACACAGAGAGAGAGAGAGACAGACAGACACAGAGAGAGAGAGAGAATGACATACAGAGAGAGACAGACAACAGAGAACAAGAGAGACAGATGGACAGAGAGAGAGACAGACAGACAGACAGCTGGACAGAGGGACAAGACAGAAAGAGAGAGAGAGACAGACAGACAGACAGACAGACAGACAGAGAGAGACAGACTGCAACCTGAGAGGGAGACACAGCCTGAGAGGTGTGAGGTCACTTGGTAGTGTGTGTGAGAGAGAGAATGTCAATGTTTCATTTCCACGACACTATGAAGTTATAACCCCTGCCTCACCTTCTGTACTCTCACTGAACCTCCCCGAACAATAAATAATTAAATTAAAAATGTCACCAGCACACAACTGGGACTAACCCCTCCTCCTCCTACTGCTACGCACACACACACACACACACACACACTTGTATTCCTAAAATGCCGTTGCTGATATATGTCACACTTCAGTAATCACTTCAACCAACACCAATTTTTCAAACATTCCAAGACCAATCAGCTCCATTCAGTATCCCAGGCTCCGCCCCCATTGGTTCTGGGTTCCAGACAAGTCCTGAAAAATTCCTCTGGTGATGAAACCATGCCTAAATTACCAGTAAATTGGGGGCGTCGTGGCTCGGGTGGATGGGACATCATGCCATGGATCCGGGGACCCGGGTTCGATTCCGACCCGGGGTCGTTTCCCGGTCCCTCCCCGTCTCTCTCTCCCGCTCATTTCCTGTCTCTACACTGTCCTATCCAATAATAAAAAGGTGAAAAAAAGCCCCAAAAATATCTAAATTACCAGTAAATTGCGTAATACGACAGTCGTGCGCGAGCTTTTCTTCTTTAATACGTAACAGATATGTCACATAAAGATGATGTTGCCATAGAAACCTCCAGAAACCATCTACCTTTACACATGAATGCGTAAACAGACAACGGCGCATTCATGCTGAAGGCTGTAATTGTCTTCATAACTTCCGATCGTAACTTCCTAGCTGGCTACGAAAAGCAAAAGAAAACACCCCCCGCGACTCGGAATTCCTAGTTGGAAACTCAGGACGGTCTCTTCAACCCGGAGTTCAGCAAGAGACAGTAAATCAGCATGGCCGCTCAAAACATACGGACACATCGGCTTGTTAAATCTGTAACACTGACAACGACATCTCGCTGTTTTGATGAGGGTTCTTCCTCCCATTCCCCATGACATCATTCCGAGCTTCTCCGACTTCCCACTTCCGAGTTACGCCATACACTGACTCTGGAGAAGTCGATTATCTGGAAGTGATGTAACCCTGATTACAATTCGGATATAGATTCGGATGAGGGACTGTGCCATACTGTATCGTAACATCCAGTGGAGATAAGAAGCATCCTGGAACTTCCTGTAGGTTCTTTATCGTCTGACAAAGTTCATGGAATGTAAAGAAGATATCTAAAGGAGAAAAAAAAAAAAAATTCCACCCAGAATAAAAACTGCTGAGAAGTACGCTGAGATAACTCGCACACGTAACACCGCATGCCCATGAGACAGTGGTTCATTCGCCCTGATTCACCCACATCAAACAAGCCCGAGGCGATGCTTTTCGACACGTACACTTGACGACTTGAAACGAAAGCGTCTGTCGCGAGTTCTGGTAAATTACAAAAAAACAAAACAAACAAACAAAACAAAACAAAAAAACACATTACACAAGGCAGGGGGTGCACAAACTTTTGGACACATAACTGTCAGCAGTAAAATTAAGAAGAGGAACGGCAGAAGTTCTGAAAAGCGGCATGTTTACACACACACACACACACACACACACACACACACACACACACTTCTCACAGAGACACACCACAACTAACACACACCGGAATTCACACTTAGAGAAATGTAGACCCCCCCCACCACACACACACACATTTTATCTCACACAGAGACACCACAACTAGCACACACCGGAATTCACACTTAGAGAAATGTGCCACACACACACACACACACGCACACACACACACACACACACTCCAGCTACCCCTCCTGACTGTACTGTGCTGTACGAACAGAAAAGCGGCGTCTGCTTACTGCACAAAGGAGCGGCTCCGTCTCTGTCTCTGTCACCCATCGCTGCATCTTCCAAGCCTCGCTCGTCCGAGCTGCCGAGGGAATCACCATCTTTCTCCTCTCACTTTCTTCCTTCTCTCTCTCTCTCTCTCACAAAGAGCTTATCTAACAAAGCGGCACTCTCTCTCTCACACACACACACACACACACACACACACACACACACACTGCCTATCTCTCTCTCGCTCTCTCACTCACTCACCCTCCCACTTCTCTCTCTCTCTCTCTCTCTCTCTCTGAGCGAGTGAAAACTCTCAGCCTAGCAGCTGCTGCAATGTCACATGACCTCCTCTCTCTGCTTTCCTCTCCTCCTCCTCCTCCTCCTCCTCTTCCCCTCTCAACCTATAATTCCTCAGCCTGTCGGAGATAACAGAGGCATGCTCCCACTGCCAGGGAGAGAGAGAGAGAGAGAGAGAGAGAGAGAGAGAGAGAGACACACACACACACATCAGCTGTCTCTTCTACCTCACAGCCATAGCCACTCTATCTGACCCATTCTCTTTGAAGTTTGGAGGATTTAGCCTTAGTGTGTGTGTGTGTGTGTGTGTGTGTATATAGTGTGTGTGGAGAGATAGAGCCCGAGGCAGAGGTGGAGGCTTGTTCTGGCGTGTACTGTTAAGACCTTGCCCTGCAACGACCTCTCTCTCTCTCCACACACACACACACACACACACACACACACACACACACACACACACACTATGACTCGAGCACGAGCATCACAACTGCCTGACATTTTTCTTCCATTTTTCATTTCAGACTGACAAACCAGAGATCTGATTGGTCGATATTGTGTTCCTCGCCCATGAATATGACTACACACTGATGTGAGAAAAATTAAAACCCCTTTCGGTTCATCCTTAAACCTCCATGCGAGTAAAAAGCAGATCCCGCGAGCGTGTGTACGCCATTAGAGCTCTGTCATCTGATGGTTAATATTTAATCAGATATTGGCTCGGGGATGAAAGGGTTAACGAGAGGATTCATCACTCCTCCCCCTCGCTGCTATCATCACCGGCTAGAATGACTTGTTCCTTTTACTCATTTCCTCCTTGCTCAGCTCAAGGCTTTCTCAGAGAGAGAGAGAGAGAGAGAGAGTCACCACCCACAGAGACAGATAGAGAGATAGACAGAGCCTGAGGCAGAGGCAGCAGAACAACACTCAGCTTTGTGGTTGCCCCCTGTAGACCCCCCCACCATAGTCCCCCCCACACTTTTACCTTCACAACCCCGACACTGTGATTGAACTAATGGTACTTGTGGGCGGAGCTTACAGCACTGATCATCACTGACCACATTACTCAAACAGCACACCACCTAAATTCACACAATACTGCGGTAAATTTACAATCACACACACACACACTTTCACTTAAGGCTTCATATTTCCTAACTTTGATTCACAGCGTCGCACACAGCGACACCATGACGCACACAATCAGGAAGCAGATCGCATTACAGGTACAAGTCTCTTTCTCTTGTCAATCACGTGGAAAAAACCTTCCATCACTGCTCACAAGTTCAGAGCTTTCATCACGTGACCCCGCAGGTGTTCGATGAAACGACAAACGCTACGTTCCGACACGACAGCTGAACAAGAGACGACAGTGATTCAAATTATACTACACTATACGGCTATGTTTAGAATAATATGACATAATATACATACGAAATGGTATGACGTTCAAATCAGTCATATTGCAAGTATACTACACTATACTACTGTATTCAGTTTCCAGTTAGTACGACACTGTATTGTAATAGTATACTACTATGTTTAGCAATCACTCAGAGACACAACCCAACAGGAACTTTAGGTAAGGTACGACAGTTAATTAGTCATATTAGAACTACAGTCTTCTATACTATACTACTACATCATTCAGGAATCTAACTAAAATAAATTTCAGACAAAATACAACAGTAAATTATTAATATTAGTGCAATACTACTTCTATACTATACTACACTACTTTATTCAGGAACCAATTAGTAACACAATCCAGCATCCAAAGGACATTTAGAGAAGCTACAACAGTACATTATTCATATCAGAACTATACTATACTAAGGAATGAAAAACAATCAAACAAAATAAATTTAGACAAAGTACGACAGAAAATTTTTAATATTAGAACTATACTATACTATATTACTACATTCAGGAATAAGTAACAAACTAATAGAAAGAAATTTAAGATTAAGTACAACAATAAAATTAATATTAGAACTATACTATATTCAGGAATCAGTAACAATCTCACAAAAAAAACTAAAATAGATAAATTACAACAGTAAATTATTACTATTAGAACTATACAACTTCTTTACTTTACTATACTATTTTATTCAGGAAACAAATAGTAATGCAATCCAATATCAAAAGGAATTTTAGAACTACACTATACTGTACTATAATATATATTTCATTGAGGAATCAGTAACAATCTAATGAAAAATTTGATAAAGTACAACACTAAATTATTAATACTAGAGCTATACTATACTATGGAAGTGTATTAAGGAATCAGCAACAATCTAACGAAAAGAAATTTTAGATAAGGCATGACAAGTACAACAGTAGATTTTAACATTAGAACTATACTATACGATACTATCCTACTATATGAAGGAATCAGTAACACTCTAACAAAAAGAAATTTTAGATAAGGTATTGACAGTAGATTTTTAATCTTTGAACCATACTATACTATACTGCTTTATTCGGGAACCAAATAGTAACACAATACAACATCCAAAGGAAATTTAGGAAACCGACAACAGTACATTATTCATATCAGAACTATACTATACTATACTACTATATGAAGGAATCATTAACAATCTAACAAAAATAAATTTTAGATAAGCTATGACAGGCACGACAGTAGATTTTTAATCTTTGAACCATACTATACTACTATATTCAATAACCAATGAGTAACACAATACATGAAAAGTAATTTCAAGGTATGACATTCAAATGAGTCGTATTTCAACACAAGGAAAATGCAAAGCCACGCACTGGTTACTCAAGGTGTTTATCTTTTATTTGTACTTGAAACGGGCTCGTTCTCTGCTCGAGTTTGGTTCTTGGTCTGGAGGCGCTGAAATCGAATTTAATCTCAACCTAATTAACACAACAACAAAAAAAATCAACTCAGCTGTATTCAGTGTCACTAAGTGCTACAGCTGAATGTTTTAGCATCACATAAACTTAAGCATAGCAGTAATTCAGGTTCTCATTAGGCCGCGATCAATCAGAAGTTGAACTGGTGTAACTGGCTGCCTTATCGTGACTCGAAGCCTTCACTTTGTTTTGGAACAATGTGACTCACAGCATCACCCTTCGACATCTCATATCTGACTCAGCTCATTAGTTAGACCTAAATATCAAGTCCTCCGTGACCTAAATGAAGTGTTGGAAGAGAGGAAATAATGAAGTGCATGCTACTGTGACCAACACAACTGGAAAAACACACACACACACACACACTCCCTTTAACCGCTTCGCTGCTGGAAGAAACAGGATTTATCACTTATGCATTATGATAAAAAGTCAAAACCGGACAACGTGTCCGATTTTGCTCGATCGACAGACAGTTGAGCAACAAATCCATACGTGTGTTACTTTTGTAAGTGTTGTCGCATTTTCATGCAAGAAAACACGCAGTAAATTGATTAATATGAATGAAATTGTAATTAATACGCCATGCAAAATGAAATAAAAAACATTGGCGTGTAGCTACATTACTGGGGAAAATCTAGCATTATGGATGCGTCGTACCTGTAAAATAATGCCGTTAATTTTAAGAGGAATTAAAAATAAACTAGCAATTGATGAGTGAGTGTTTTTTTTTTTTTTATCGGACTCACGGCTTTATTTTTCCACTGTAAATGCTGACATTTGCATGTCAATTACATTTTCGAGTGAAACTGCAATCGCGTTTTAGACATAGAGAAGAAAATTATTTGTGTTATATGTTGTGTCCAGCAGAGGGCGCTAACTGACTCCTTGTGAGATGTTCCAGCTCCTTAAACACTCTGTTCTATCAGACCTTCATCACGCTATTTAGATCCAGGGCATTCAGGATACAAACAAAGAAGAACACAGACCAGGAGGAACGTGGAAAAATTAAACCGCTGATATCAATATCGTTCAGTGCTCATTTTTATTGGCACCCTTTGATTTGGTAAAACAGTTTGCAAATCCCATTGCTAGCCGATATCTTGTCTAGCTAGCCTGTAAACACAGAAACACACACACACACACACACACAGTAATCCCCAGTGGCTCCGGTGTGGCCTGGCCTGCTGAGCAGATAACAGGCAGAGTGCCCTAGAGAGCCGTTAATCTTTAACCAGGAACAGATTTGCCTATCAGCTCGTTAAAAGAAGCAGAGCACCGTAAAAGCTGCTATCTGGTGTAATTCATCTGCCTCTCTTTACCTGGAAATTACAAGTGTGCGCGCACGCACGTGTGTGTGTGTGAGTGGACGTGTCTACATATTTATATCAGCGATGCACTCGTGCACCCACGAGGTCGGAATTTCAGCCTCGGGGCTTTACACACCCTGAGGATGAGAGGATAGAACGGAGAAGACATGGTTCACCCAGCCTGACTGGTTTTGTCAGTGTGGTTTGAAGAAATCACACACACACACCTACCTAACTACAGCATCTATCACACCCCTGTATCTACCTCTCTTGAAAAAACATTTTATTTGCAGATAAAATGCCCGACGGATATTCGCGTCACTTTTTTCCAGGGGTGGGGCTGACATTGTGATGTCATAAAATACACTCAAACGCTTGAACCGAAGACGTCCGACGTGCCTTTGATTCAAAGAAGACTGTTTGTGTGCATCCTGGATATTTTTCCAGCCTCCCGAACCTCCAATGGTTTAGCTACTTATATAACATTAGCGGCTGATTAAATAAATAAATAAATAAATAAAGGTTTCTATGGAAACAAACAATGGAGTTCAAGATAAATATTTTGAGAACAAAAAAAAAAAAAAAGTGGTGCGACTTAATATAAATAAAACCCTCTTGCGATTAAGCTAATTTACTAACAGTTACGTGTTGCAGGATGATGAGGGGGCGTTTACCAATTTGCATATTCGTGAATATTCATAGTATGTCATTTTTCTTGATAAATGAGTTATTCTAAATAGAATGATTTAATGGTTTAATACGACATGGTTAAAGAGATGGAAAAGGAGTTGCGTAGTGTGTGTGTGTGTGTGTGTGTGTGTGTGTGTGTGTGTGTTTTGCTCAGAGGCAGGATGTGTGTGCTCCATTATTATGGCCCAGGCCTGCATCCAGCTCCATTAAAGAGCTACAGCAGACAGCAGGGGAACCATTACAGCTCAGAGTACATCTCATCCACCTACAGCATTTCACACACACACACACACACACACACACACACACACATCAGAAGCTTGGCTTTCACGTTCTACCTAATGCACTCTGCTGGCTAAAGACTAGCATTACATTACGACACATAATCACACAAAATTACACACAAATAGGAGAGACACGATGCAGACAAAAGGCGAGGCAAAGGCACGTGTTTTGTACCAAGTTGCTTTTGGATCAGCGGGGTATTCGATAATTTTCACATCTCACACACATCCTCCTTTTACCTGCCTATCAGAGGACAAAGCAGATGTCGTCCACTCAAGCCCTTTCATCCTCCCGTCTCTCTTTATCCTGTCTTCGGTGTCCCACCATCATCTACTGGGTCAGTCCCACAGATTCCAGTTGTAGTGTTTCTTCTCGGTACAGACACCAAACATGACATCACTACATCACACACACCTCTCTCTCTCCGTCAGAAGATCTTTCATCAGCTCGAAATTTTCTCACGCTGTGATAACTTCGCATTAAAAATATCACCGGCTCACATTCGGGCTGGACGAAATAATCTCACGATCCATATCACGATAAACTGTTACACTAAACTGGTTACCCTTTTCCTTCTTTGCAAAGCTTTTTTTTTACATTAAAAACGCTATAGTTACAAACAAACTGGAAGCAGCCGGTATTTTGTTCTTCATTTAACAGAAGTTTAACGTAATCGATAAGGATTTGTGTTTTGTTTTGTATTCTTCTGCCAATCTCGAGTTCACAGTGTCATATTATGTATTATAAACCCAACCCTGCTTCCTCGATCGAACCCCTGGGAAAATAATACGTGGAAATTAATTTCTAATCGCATAATGTGAACGACGAACTAAATCACGGTTGTTGTGTTGATCGTTATACGCCGTGAAGTTGGTTTGTTGATAAAGAAATGACCATAAAATATGATACAAACACAAATATGACGAGATAGAAACTGTGAATGAAGTCAAGACTGATTTGCGCTAGCTGTTACAAACCGGGACGTTGTCTGGTCACCGTACCCTGTAGATCCGGAATGGTAAGAAATAGAGAATGTGAGGAAAAGTTGCGCCCTCAACAACAACAAAAAAAAATCATGAAAATTGATAGTTATAAGTGATTGGAAAAAAAAAAATCCTGTTTTTCATGGATCATTCCGGATCAGTGATCCAGATCAGCACCAAAAGTCGTAGCAACGTAATTCAGGTATTCTTCATGTGAAATCCGGTGATGATCGGCTGAAAACTGGGGGAGAACTAGCGTCCTAAAAAACGTCAGGAGAAGAAGAAAGAAAGCAGAACAATCGTGAGTGAGAGTAACAATTTGCACCAAATTAAATATAGCTCTTATGCAAATCTAAATGACAATTTAAAAAATGTGACTCCAAAACGCTCGAAATTCCTGGTTGAAAACTTGCTGTATTGATGAAAACGAGTTGCGAAAAAAAAAAAAAAAAGAGTAACGGAGAAGAAACTTTTCAAATACGGAACTTGCGCTCTGCTTGGAAGAAACGAACGAAAGCAGGATAAAGCGCGAAAGCTTCTCGGACAAGCGTGGAGAAAAAAAAAATTTACACATAATAATATACCAAAGAATATTAAACAAAGTAGTCTTCCGTATAGAAGTATCATGATATGATATCTGATGTGAGATCTCTGGTGTATTGCCCCGCCCCTATTTCAAACCTTAGTCATGTTGCGCTCCACCTCCTCTCTCTCTCTCTCTCTCTCTCTGTTTTCCCTGTTTCAGATGGGTTAAATACAGAGAAAGAACTTCACTGTGCTGTAATGTATATGTGACAAATAAAAGCTTTAATTCTAAAAAAAGAAAAAATCCCCAGGCGCTACTGCTCTCTCTCTCTCTCTCTCCTCCTTTTCCTCGGGTCTCAGTCTCGGAGGTGCAGATGACACGGTGGTCTCCTGCATTAATGGTTCAAGAGCCAATGCTAATCAGAGCTCAGATGCTGCCTGCGGTTTGCTAATTTTGCTAATTACTGCTCCCTGTGCTCTGCCAGAACCCAGGCTAGCATAGTCCTCACACACACACTCACTCAAATGCCCCAATTACAACCTAATAGCCTGCCTGAGAGATAGAGAGAGAGAGAGAGAGAGAGAGAGAGAGAGAGAGAGAGAGAGAGAGAGAGACGTGAATGGGGGGAGGAAGGAGGTTTTTATATATGTGTGTGTGTGTGTGAGATAAATAGCTCGTGTTGGTTCATTTCCCTCACCAGGCTCATCAGTAGACACGTGCTGGGCTCGTCTCCATGGCCACACTCCGAAAGCGCGGCTGGAAGTCAGCGAGCTGTGGGTAAGACCTAATTAATGAGCTACATCAGACTCAGGAAACGGGAAAAGGAATCATGGGTAATGCAGTTTGTTTCTCCCTCGTCGCCACCAGTACGCACTAGAGCTGCACTGTGGTTATTTCCGTCCATTTAGAAAGAGAACACCATCTTCAAGAAAATAAAAAAAAGATATAAAAGCCACTGAGTGTCATGATGCTAATGTCAAATTATCACAAAATTGTGTTTTGTTTTGTTCAAAAAAAATCAGCTTCATCTTGAACATGCCCCTTTTCACTGTTTACGTTCAAAAGTGACTTACGGAAGTCGTTCAATTTCTGTCAATCTGAAAAACCAAGGAAATCGCGAGTAATGGAAACAGGAATTAAAAAAGAATCCCTCAAACATAGCAAAAAATATACATTTTTGCATTCGCATGAGGTAGCCTGGCCGGCCGCGTGTCGCTGTCCGTCCATTATCGTCCGTCTACGATTTACAAAAATCGCTACTCCTCCTACAGGATTGGTCAGATTTCGATCAAACTCACACACAATGTTCCTCACGTGTGTGTGTGTGTGTGTGTGTGTGTGTGTGTGTGTGTGTGTGTGTGTGTATAAAACTGGTCAAGACAGTGGCACCGTGTGTTCAGCATTTTATGCGCGTCTGAAAATTCTGGGTGACTCGTCACATTAAACGCAAGGATGTTTTCACTGAAAATCACCCAGAAGACTCTAAAGACACATTCCAACAAGAGTTGTTCACCAGGTGGTACACATGGGTCATATGCAATTTCACGAAAATCGCTACAGGAGTGATCAGATTTTGATCCTCAAATTCCGCAGGTTGGGATGTATAAAAGTTGTCAAGAAGGCAAATTTTTTATTATCAAAATTCTCTCATTTTATTAAATATCGGAACGCATGTTTGATCACTATTTTGTCGCTGCTATAGCGAGTTATGAGTGTTTGAAATATGCTCTGTAATATATCAGTCCATATGTCGAAGCAACGGCCGTAAACGAGATTCGTCGAGACCTGTGCGAGACATCGTAGGACGGAAGTAAAACGTACAGCGGAAATCAAAG
>JANZLB010000025.1:4073518-4083806 GCA_026167865.1 Notarius quadriscutis | reverse complement strand
ATTCTCCATTGGGTAGAGTGACGTAATACACGTAGGATAAGCGATATGCTAACAATATTGCATGCTATCAAACCAAACAGAATGAAACCTTCCAGAAGGGAATAGAACACATTTTTATCCCATCGAAAAATGTATAATAATTCCTGATATTTCACGCCGATGATGTCACTCCCAGTGTTTTCCTACTGACTAGACACGCGTTGGAAAAATGGCGAACCGGTTCAAGATTAAAATTCTTTTGTGGATGCGTCCATATAATGTAAAGAACATTACACAGTGGTGCGACAAGATGTTGTTGATCTCATGTTGAAAAATATTTCACTGGTTCACTTCACTGACTCGTGATGTATACATTCGACACTTGAAGAGAAACTTGATATCTTTGCGCAATATCCTCCCTCTAATCTAGAAAGCATAGGGTGTGCAAACTTTTGCACTCCTTGCATTTCAATTGGAGATTCTTCAACCAGTAAAATAAAGGATTCGTCTCTGTTTTGAACATTTGAATTATTGGATAAATATCATTTTGAATACTTTTGCATATCAGTTGAACTTTTTTATTTCTGTGTGCTTATGTTTTCAGTATCAGGCAAAACGAGAACGAAGCAGAGCTCACGCCGAGGAGATGAGACAGCGGCTCAGGGAAGGACACAAATCTCAACCGTGAGATGGAAAATATATTCAGGACTTTAGGTTTTAGGCGAGATCTTCGGACTTCGTGGACGGCTGTGTGCTGTGGAAGATGCTGGACATGGAAGACGTTTAATAGATTATTACCTCACCGCTCCGTGCACTCAGAATCCCATTTATTATCTGGGGTATAAATACTTTTGGAGAGCATCCAGATCATTTATATTCACTGGGTAATGATTAAATGGATAATGTCGAGTCTCACAAATGTATTCGTAAACAATCACGAAGATCAATTAAAGAAATGCATCCAAGCTCCAGCTTGCATTAATCGTGTCATTTATTTATTAGATAGCGTTCTTCCTGGCACACAATGAAGACAGAGTATCCTACTGACACACACGCTGGAATGACGGCTTCTAAGGCACCCTGAAATATTCATATAATATTATATCAAAGGACCGGGACGTTATACACTGCAGCTTTGGTGCCACGGAATACACACACAAGAAAAAATCACCAGGTCTCGTGAAAAACTTAATAGTTGATTTATATTAAAATTAAAGGGGAAAGTAATCTGCATGATTTTGTTCAGTATACTCCCAATTTCATTTGTTTAAATTTTTATATTATATTTTCATATACCACAGCGCTGTCGGATCCTTTATTCTGATTGGTCAGAAGGCATTGACCATCTCTGATAGGTTTATATTAACATTCTTGTTGCGATAGTAGCAGCTCATTTCTGAGTTTTTATAGCTGCTTCAACATAACGAGAGCTAACTTGCTTCTTGGCTCTTCATGTAAATATAAATGTTTAAAAAAAATTGTATTGTAATGGTTGGCAAGTTGCTGTGGTGTAAGAAGAATAAAACACTTCAGGACATGCTGTTATCGGAAAATAATCATCTTCAGTGTGATAACATTGATTCAGCTTCATCGCACCATTCTATTGTTGATGATTTTCCCATAACAGTACGACACGGAGTGTTTTATTCATTCCATATAATATAATACAATACATGAATATACTTCTGTGTATTAATATAAAGAATCAATAGTTTTTTCACCCATGATGCACTACTTGTTACAAGACGTAAACTCATTCGGAAGTACGATTCATATTATGGTAACCAGGATGTACGCTGTGCATGATTTAAAATACAAATAGAGATCGAAACAAAAAGATGCTCAGTTACATGACAACTACGTCACGACGAAATCGTCACAGCTTTAGAAAGAAAAACAATTCAAGATTTTAAAGTAAAAATTCGAATATTTCACAGTCGAGCATTTCTATTGCCTACAAAAAAAAAAAAGATGGATCTAAAAGTTTGCGCACCCCGCATCACATTGCACACACGTTTTCTTCATTTTCAATTTCACCGAAAGGATAAATTAAAACCTGACCACACAGCAAATCAAAGGTAGTTCTAAAAAAAAAAAAAAATTCCTGTAGAGTTTTTCAACCAAGTATAAAATGAACAGAGCATATCAATTGGCCAGGGGTGCCAAAACTTATGCACACAACAGTATACGTCCTAAATATTACCTCAACGACAAAAACAAAAACAATAATTCCTGGAAGTGTGTGTGAATATGTAATGGCACTACTGATCCACAGGACTTCTGTACAATTTTTCAATAAAATAAATTAAAAATAAACAGTGCAGCAAGACTCCAAATGACAAAAAAAAAAATTGTAAAGATATTAACACCAAGCAACAGTTTCGTACAATCATGTACATGCAAAATCACATTACAGAACAATAAAACATGTACAATAATAAAGCTGAACATCATGGCTTCGTATTTGTACAAAATTCACAGCTACGACTGTGTTTTTATAAACAGATCCTTTTCATTACGGATATCGATTTATGCAAATGCACATGCAAATACGACAGCCACGTCTGCTCCACGCATGTCCACAAAACACGACGGACGGCCTAGTCGACAAAAAGTGCGGCTCACTTTGAAACAGAAAAATGTATTTTTTTTTTAAATATATTCTTCGATATTATTTACAAAAATACACAAGAAAGTGTGATATTTTGTTAAAATAGTCCTTTAACTGTTTAAAATACTGTCTATTCACAAATTCGTGAAGTATGATGCCGTAACGCCTGTCTGTCAAATATCCAGAGATCCGACCTCAAACCGTCATGCGAGTTCTTCATCACAGCTGACTCCATACACGAGTGCTTCATTTCCTCCTCCCCAATCTGTCTCATTCACTCAATCAATCAGGATTTATTCATCATTTCCTTACAGACTCACAAATCACAGAAGGCTGAAAAGAAACAGGCTAATTATGAGTTAATTATGAGTTTAAATAAATACATAAAGCATTGACGCTTTTAATGATGCAGTTGCTGGAAAGAAAATGAGGTCAGGCTCAGGATGCGTCATTTCCGAACACACTTAGATGTTTCAGATGATGATGACTGAGCTGAAGGTGCACGCAGAAATCCTGTTGCTGGGTCTCGGTACTTCAAGTATTGAGCATTTGTGTTCATTTGAAATATTAACCCTGTGTCGTAGTCGCAGTTAGCGGTGATTGATTGTGGCGAAGATGTTTTTTGTGGATAGGTTTTGGCCATTTTTGTGGCATCAAAGGAAATGAAGACCTCGTTCATATTCTGTCAATTCAGAGTGAAAGTGAGATTTGATATTTGGTTTGCACAATGGAAAAAACAGGCATGAAAGGCTGAAAATGTCCTTGTAATCCACCGATATATTTACCGTGACCCTTAGAAGCCTAAAAGCCACCCATTTTTTTAAGTGATCAAAAATATTTTGACTGATTAACGTTTCTTGTTCGCTCAGGTGTGCTTCATAATAGCTCTGAATGTCTAACTTTGAGGCCTGGTATAAACTACACGAGTGTCAGTCCACCAGATTTCCATACCAGATTATGGATTTTGAGTTCTACCTGCTGCATTCAACTCCCAAGCGTCCGTATGCATGAAATACAAACCAAAGTGAAATTGGATCAAGAGAAGTTACTGAAAATCTGACATTACAGATGATACAGAACCTTGTGAATCCATCAGGAGACAATCTCGACTGTAGATTATTGGCGAATTTTTCAGATTTGTTGACCAACAGGTGGCAAAATGCTGCTCGGAAGGTCAAGAAAACACGTGGTGAACTATTAGCGCCGCCAAGCGAATGTCGTGCGAAAACTGCGCTCGTATGATCGACACATTTTCACTACAAATCAAAATGTCATTCGACGATTTTTATGGCAGAAGGACGATCTATACTTGTCTCAGTCGTGGATGATGTTAAAAGTGGTAAATGTATCCCGTAGGGGCGCTACTGAGGTGATAGTTACTGGATCAGCCTGCGAAAACGGTGCAAAATATTTTAGACTTTTCAACGCCGTTTCTACGCATTCTGTAAACAGAGTATAAAAATCCCATAGCGTGACACATTTGTTGTTAAAAAGGAAAAACCAACATTAAGACCAGAGAGCTGCCTATGGGAGACAAGGAAGCCAATTTGAAGATGAGAAAAAGACAGGAAATCAATCCGAGCCATTGCACAAGCACTGAGCATAGCCAAGACAATAATTCACAGTTATTCCCTGAAATTGAGTCGTACATGAGCTGATCGCTGACGAGGCGCATAGCACCGAGTTGGCTATAAGCCATGTACGATGAGATTGAGTGGAATAACTGCTTTATTCTATCTACTTTCGGTTTTGTTTTCATGTAGAGTTTTTATTTCATCCTCGGTTGGTTCAACGACACGCGCCGCCATTTTGTTTTTCTCTACACGTGGTATATGAGCTGACAGCCTAGTAGTCGAGTAGCCAATCAGAGCGCACGATTGTTCATATCCAGTGAATGTGGATAGAATAATTTGGAATGTTCTGAGGAAAAAAAAAAAGAAACCACTGGTGTCCTAACAATCAGACATGGACCAGTTCGGCCAAGGAAAACAACAGCAGTCGATGAAAGAAATATGACGTGAAGAAAACACTCCAAAAAACAGTCAATGATGTCACACCAATAACCTCCACAGGACAAGGGTGAAGATCTCAGAATCTGCCGTTCGAAGAAGACTTTGAGAGCAGAAATATAAACGCCAACCTCTCATCAGATTGGCCAGATTGGAAAACTCCTGGAACCAAGATGAACCTCTACCAAAGTGTGGAGGAAGAACAGATCTGCTCGTGATGGAGCATGATGGAGGTAGTGTCATGGCTTGGGGTTGTATGGCTGCTTCTTGAACAGGTTCACTAATATTGAATGATGATGGATCTCATGATGGTAGCAGCAGAATGAGTTCAATGAATTCTGTCAATTTATAGAGAAATGTACCCAATCTAATTGGGAGGAACTTAATCACACAGCAAGACAATGACCAGAACTGACTGCCAACACAACAAAGGACTTGATCTGGGGAAAAATCGTGGATGGTTTTAGACTGGACAAGTTAATCACTTGACCTCAACCCAACTGAGCAGCATTTCAGCTCCTGAAGAGGCGACTGAAGGGAGAAACCCCCAAAACTAAACAACAACTGAAAGGAAAACCTGGAGAAGAATGAAGCAAAAGAAGAACGTAGCAGTGTAGGGATGTCAGTGGGTCATTGGTTTGACGCAGTTATTGAACCAAATAAGTGTATTTCAATGAACTTGAACACTGTGTGTTCCAATACTTTTGATCACTGCAAAATTGGGTGGTCTGCCACCAAAGGTGCAATGTCCTAACACATCTCGATATAAATATCAGTTAATGAAAGTTGAAATTCTGATCTATCATCTCGTATTTTTCTTTTGATCTCGAACACAAATGTCTTGTGTATAGCGAAAACAAAAAAACTGGCCTTGCTGTTCCAATACTTTTGGAGGATGCTGTGCCTGAATACACGCACCTGATGTAGTCATTTTGTGCATCTTTTCTTTTATTTCACTGCGTGTCTACATGACTCAGGAACAGTAGATCCACTGTCAAACAGCACACAGAACACAGGGTTAAAATAATTTGAATGTCAAATTTTGAGTTTAGCGTTTATTTTCACTTTTGTTCGTCAGTCCAAATTTCCAGAAAACATGGCATTCCTGCCACAAAGTGCGACAGCTCCGTTCTTTGGATCAGTATGTGTCAGTTTAACATTTACAAAAACAAACAAACAAAAATCACTGCAGTCCAAAACACACGACTTGTTCGATTCGTTTCCTGCATTTGATTCAGAGTCGATTGGTTTCTCGCCAGTCGTTTTGGTCCACACCTGAGCGTGATTGCTGCGTTCTCACCTGCCTAAAGAACGACACTGAGGGGTAGAACATATCAGGGTTCTGTTCAAATGGACAAAGCAACCTGACAGTACTGGCTAGCAGAAAATTAAATTGATAGCCGAGTTTGAAGAAACCATTGAAGAAAATGATAACCATGAATTGTTCGAAAAGCTTCAAAGGGTTATGCTAAGGTCACACATAGCCGGTTGATCCGTGAGAACCGTAGCTGGGGCTATCGGAGTAATTTTGGAGATGATCCGTCGCATAACTGTGGGTGGAGTAAATATGCAAATGAAGTCAAGGTAGCCATGACAGCAGCGACGGAAGACGCTGGTAAAACCAACTGCGGCAGCGATGTATAGTGACGTATGGCCTTACAGCAATGACGGCAGTGTGTACAGTCCGGCATTTCCATGACAAGACGAAATAAACCACGCCCCCGAAGCAAACGTTTCACTTTCTGCAGAATGTTGTTCCGTGAACATTTTTGAGCTCGATGGTGGTGACAGAATGCTCCGGAAGCCTATGTAAGTCTCAAGGATGCTCATGTATACCTTCACGGTTGCGACAGATGAATTCATCCAGCACTTGAAACATGACAATTTTCAACACAACGAAACTTTCAAGGGTTGGAAGCCACGCCCTTCCAGTTGTCAAGATAGCTCCTTGGTTCTCACGTATTCCAACAGAAGGGCCCAGAACGCGTGCTGGTTGACCCCCAGACAGCTCATAAACCATCTACTGGTGTCTACCGTGAAGTGATTCGGGCTATGTGAGACCTTAGCTTAAACTCTGAGATTTTTCGCTTTCTTTATGAAGACAGAGGACAGAGAGAGAGATTTTCTGTGACATACGCTTTGTGACGTGAAGGCAACATGCTACATAGGAAGACCAAACCATCCATCACATTGCTTTTACATCGCTTATCTCTTCTGTGAAAAGGAATTTCTTTTTAAAGAATTAAACACCAATGACCTGTAAGTCGTCAATATAATTCAGTGTTCTGACCAAACACAGTCCTACACCGTAGTCCGGGCGTGGCTGAAATCGGAGACGGGGAGAAAGGCGGGTGTTTTTTTGAATTGTTTACAATCAAGTGTTTTTTATTTTTTCTTGGAAGTCCATGATTTTGTTCTCCAAAGTGAAATACGAGCCATCGAGTTTGCCACGCTTGCTTTTATGCTGATGTAAAATCTTTAATAGCTATCAAATCTTGATTTATGATTTTGCTCAGGGCTGATATGAAAAGAAAATATCGCAAATTACTTGAGAACGTCCTATGAGCTCTTTACAATACTCGAGCATGCATACATATGTACAGTACGCATGCACATATATCTACTCATCTAGTGAATGTTCATGAAAAAACAAAAACAAACTAAAGATAAATCTGTTCTGAAGAAAAATGTCGAGTTTGGAGCAGAGCGAAAGGACTAACAGCAGCACAGACGTTACAATTCAGCCTCATTTTCATATTTTTCTTCATCTCATTATCTTGTCACAATATGACGACACTTCATTTTGAACTTCAATCTCTGTCAGTAAGCGATAAACAAGGAAAAAGAAAAAGAAAAACTGTCCTGTTATTGGATTTGCATAGATTTATGAATAAGGGATGAACAATGCATGAGATATCTGTCAATGTTTTTTTTTTTTTTTAAATATATTTTCATTCGAAGCACCTACTATTCTTAAAAGAATAATTTCATCCCTCTAATCTACCAGGAAGAGAGTCGATCATCACATTCAGGGCCGACGACAGAGATGGTAATCGACGTCGAACAAAAGGACGATGGATTTGTGGCAAACATTATAATAAAAATGTTAAAAAGAAAAAAAAAAAAAAAAGGATGGCGTCCATCTACACTTCATCACAACTGGACCGTCGCCATGGCGCGCATCATAACGATGATGGGGTACGACAGGAATGTGTTTAAGGTACAAAAAAAGAAGAATTATTATTCATAATAATTATAATTAGTATAAATTACCAAGAACCTTTGGTATGAAATTCACCCCATTAGACATGAGCGTGACAATAAATTAACTTAACCACAATTATCTACACTGTACATCTACACAGGATTATTGAATTATTTGTTTGCACTTGTATGCAAAATGGCTTGGGTTTTAAATAAATAAAGAACGACAACATTAAAGGCATTTCATTAAGTTATAGAATTGTCAGTGTTTTGAATGCTGGTCTGGAAGCGTCCTTGAAAAAACCAAACCCTTCTGATCCAGTCGGGATTATAATAATTATAATAATGATAACGATGATAATAATAAACATAAATTCTTGGCTTATATTCAATTCATTTAAAGTACATGACATCATCTGCTGTAGGTGGGGGCGCGGTCACGCTGACAATGCGAGACGACGAGATGTTTAGGCGTTGTAACCTTTACTCTGTAAGTAGGTGAAAAGAGCCTCCAGGCCCTTGGTGGAGCACCACAGCTGTTTGAGCATCTGGCACTCTTTCTCATTCACCTCCTCCAGCATGGACTTCAGGATGCTGCGCACCATACACTTCGACTCCTCCAGGACCTGAGCTCGGAAAATAAACAGGATGAAATACATTAGATGTTCCATATTTTTAAGATTTAAAAAAAAATAAACAAAATTACACTCCCCGGCCACTTTATTAGGAACACCCCTACATCCACCAGTTCTGTAATCAGCCGATCCCTCGACAGCAGCACGATGCATCAAATCACGCAGATGCAAATCAAGCGCTTCAGTTGATGTTCACGATGTTCAAACATCAGAACGGGAATAATTGTGATCTCACAGTGAAGTGTGACTTTCTTTCTATCACTGTAGCATGGGTGTTGGTTTGAGCCAGATGAGTATTTTTGGTTTGAGTATTTCAGAAACTGCTGATCTCCTCCTGGGGTTTTCACACACAACAGTCTCTAGAGTTTACACAGACAGACTGGTGCGAACAACAAAAAACACTGAGTGAGTGATGGAGGGATAGTTCTGTGGGTGGAAACAAATGCCTTGTTGATAAGAGAGGTCAGAGGAAAATGGCCAGATTGGTTCGAGCTTTTTTTGCCAGGAAGGATATAATAACTCATAGCAACTCTTTACAACCGTGGTGAGCAGAAAAGCATCTCAGCATGCAACAGAAAACAGACCACGTTGGGTTCCACTCCTGCAGCCAAGAACAGGAATCTTAGACTCAGGAACAAGTTCCTGTTAAAATGGCCAGCGGTGAGTGTAGAAAGAGGAGATAAATCTGAACAGCTTGTTGAAGCTCATGTTTTCTGACATAGACAGCGCAGGTTGTAGGTTGGTTGACTCCAGATACCCAAATGTATATGCACAAGCACTGAAAAAGTGAGTTTTTTCATAATATGTCCTGACAGAAAACTTCACCATGCCGACAATTACATTACACGTATTCCCTTTTTAAACCACAGCACATGTTTTTGGGGGAGTTTATTGAACCACGTATTATTAGTCTTAGATTATGCAGCACATCCACAACACAAGTCCCTATAATTAATTCAATATCAGTGAATCATTTAGACTTAATGTAATAATCCATTAACATTAATTAACTAACAAACTAACATGATGGACATTTAACTCCTGGGGAATTAAGTCTCTGTATTCGGTCCGTGATATGTTCTTTTTAAAAAATAATAATAATTTTTAAAAAAGAGTTCTTTCATAATTTTTAGGAGAATACTTTTCACATAATTCATGGCTTAAAAAAATAAATCTGAAAAATACCCCAAAAAACAGCACCCTTTTTGAACTGGAAGCAAAAGCACCATATTTTCTAATTAGCATTCTCTGGCAATGTGGAAAAAATATTTTATTGTGCAATGCCATCTGTGCCCACAAGCAATAAAACCTCTCTGCTTCACATCCAAATGTACACAGCTTTCTAAAAAGGTTTAATTTAGAGCAATTTGTGATGAGAAAATACTTATAAGGTTCTACATCGAGTATAGACAAAATAAAATAAAAGCATTAAATACCATTTAATATGATAATATTTAAATAGTCTTCAAATGGTTTGTTGTATAGTTGTAAAGTATGGTGTCATTACTTTCTAAAAAATATTTCACTGGCAACGCTCTGACAGAGAAGCATTTGAAGCTTTCAGGACTACAGAAGAACAAAATAAATTTAAACTAGAAGGAGACATGGTAGAGTGGATACCTTCGTCAAGCCACATATTATCAACATCAAAATAAAATCACTTGAACCTCGGATAATACTAAAGCTGTCCACCAAATTTCATCCAAATCCATTCATTACTTTTTGAGTTACGTTGGGAATAGACAAAAAAAAAAAATCCTGGATCCACATACATACAGTGGGGCAAAAAGTATTTAGTCAGTCACCAATTGTGCAAGTTCTCCCACTTAAAAAGATGAGAGAGGCCTGTA
>JANZLB010000025.1:3660491-3680258 GCA_026167865.1 Notarius quadriscutis | reverse complement strand
TCCTGCCATGGAAGTGCACTTGTATACCGAGGAGGAAGCAGTTTGCATTACAGCCGTGAATGAGGATTCAAAATGGCGGCTCGGTTCGGTTTTTCCTTTTGGCCGCTCTCGTTTTCTGTTAGAATTTGGTCAAGAAAAAAATATATATATATATTATTTACCAGCTTAAGGTCGGTCCGTATGGTGAACCTTGAATACTGACCTCAGCCCAGAGGGTATCGGTCAGTACTTTCAAGATCTCAGTCACGGTATTTCACGCTCCGGACCTCCCAGCTGGTAAATAACATATATTTCTTCTCGCTTTCCATTACTGCAGTCGCTCTTTCACGTTTCATTTGCACGCTCATGTCTTCCATTTTTCTCTCGGGTTTCAAATTTGTATCCCACAATGCCTTGCGCGAACGGGGAAAGCCCACTTGAATTGGGCCATGGTGAAGCAGGAAAAAATAGCAGAGAATTTAGGGCCACGTGGAGATAAATTCATTAATTGTTCTGTTTAAAAAAAACTAATAAAATTGGAAATCTGTGATTCAAATTCAGTAGCTTTCAGTCCACTAAACAAAAATAATCAGGTGTCAGGGAAAATTCTATTTATGACCTACACTTGAAAAATCTGAAAGGCAGTTTACATAAAGGTCTTCTATCAAAACTCCACCATATCAACAGTTATGTTTTTCATTGTTTCTTTGTAAAAAAAAAAAATAAAAATAATATTAGGCTAAGATTATGAAAGTCACCTGATATACAACGCCCCTGTGAATGAGCTGTTGCTATAGAAATGAATGAGGGCGTTCATATAAACCTGCAATATTGTGAGCTGCTGTTATAGAAAATGAATCAACACTTTCCAACCAATCAGATTGGAAAATTCAACAAAACAACTAAGCATAGAAGACGAAGCCTTTATTTATCACCTGTACACTCAAGCACAGCAAAATTCCTCTCTGCATTTCACCGATCCGAAGCCGTGAACACACACACCTAGAGCAGTGGGCAGCTATGTTACAGCACCCGGGGGTTAGTTGCCTTGCTCATGATACAGAGGGAGGGGTAAGTGCTGTTCATTCACTCAATCCCCCTCACGTTTTTCCTGCCGGTTCCCAGGAATCGAACCCGGTGACCCTTTGAGCCCAAGGCTGCTTCTCTAACCTTCAGGCCATGACTAACACACATGGCAGAATACAAACGCTAACAGGATGATGTATGATACAAAGTTCAAAGGCTAGCAAAAGGCTAAATCAAAGTCCCTCCTGTGCCAGGACCTGGTCTTCCTAGGTAGTGTCCCATCCCGGAACTAACCAGAGGTGGGTTTCCCCAAAGCCTCTTAATACTAAGAGCATCTTAACTAGGAGAGAGAGCATCCATTGTACTGCTTGCACTATCATTTAACGATGATCTTTGTGCTGCGACGCTTTTGGGAAACTCAGGTCCGGCCCTTAAGGCAGCACCAATCTCTGTTTCTATTGCCCTTGGCTTCTTGCTTATTATATAGCTCAGGTTACAGTGGGGGGTTGGTTCTCTGGTAACCACAAGAGTTTGACTTCCTACTCGCATCTGTATTGCGGTGCCTCGCCAGATGGCAGTAGGTTCCAGTTTTATGATGGTCTTTGGTCTGACCCAACTACAAGTCAAATCAAAGTCAGTGTCCCTTTCATGCCAGAATCTAGTCTTCCCAGGCAATCTCCTGTCCCAGTACTAACCAACTCTTTAAAGCATATGGGTGTGGCACCGATTTCTGTTTCTATAGCCCTCAGCCTCCCGCCTATATAGCTAGGGTTACAGTGGGGGGCTGGTTCTCTAGTAACCGCAAGAGTTTGACTTCCTACTCATATCTGTGTTGCGGCTCCTCGTCAGATGGCAGTAGGTACCATTTTTATGATGGTCTTTGGTCTGACCCAACTCTGATCTCCTGGTCAAGAGGTGGGCACTCTAACCACTCGGCCAACTCGCGGTCCAAAAGGTTAAGTGAACTTGGCAAATTCCAAATTAGCATAAAGCTGGAATATACACACGTGTGACAGCTGTTAGCTGGGATTAATGTAACACATTGAAGTGGCACACTCTGAGAACACAAAGTACATCATTGTACAAGGGCTTGTCACTGGATCAGTATCCTATAAGGTACTTGTTTGTACCCTTTATATACTGTTTGGGAACATATAAGTACCTTTTTGACCCTAAGAAGATACACATAGTTACCTTGAGGTCCAATAATGATCCTTAGAGGGTACATTAATGTAGACTGTACCTTGGGGGACAGAAATGGACTCCTACTGTACCCCTATGTACCCCATGTACTTATTTATACCCTTTATATACTGCTTTGGGAACATATATGTTGCTTTTTGGCCCTAAAAAGATACACATAGTTACCTTGAGGTACAATAATTTGCCCCAGGGGGGTATATTAGTGTAGATTGTATTTTGGGGGACATAAATGGACCCCTAATGTACCCCTATTACCCCTGGATACTTATTTTTACCCTTTATATGCTGCTTTAGGAACATATGTGTACCTTATTGACCCTAAAAAGATACACATATTTACCTTGAGGTCTAATCATGAGCCCAAGGGGGTACATTAGTGTAGACAGTACATTGGGGGACAGAAATGGACTCCTATTGTACCCCTATTATACCCTTTACATACTGTTTGAGAACATATATGTACTTTTTAGGCCCTAGGAAGATACACGTAGTTACCTTGAAGTCCAATAATGAACCCTAGGGGGTACATTAGTGTAGACAGTACATTAGGGGACAGAAATGGACTCCTGCTGTAACCCATTACACCTAGGTACTTATTTGTACTCTTTATAAACCACTTGGGCACATATATTTACCTTTTTGGCCCTAAAAAGATACAGAGCTATCTTGAGGTCCAATAATGAGCCCCATGGGCTACATTAGTGTAGATTGTACTTTGGGGGACAGAAATGGACCCCTGCTGTCTCCCTATTTCTGACAGTGTATGTCCAGTAAATATACACCCTACTGGATGTGCTGGATGTACGATGGTTATCTTTTGACACCAAAACTATTGACGTAAAAGCATACAACGCTGTGTGTTTAAGTAAATGTAAGCAAGTCGCAGAATTAAGTACACGTGTCTCTGTATAACTTTTATCAAGTCCCTCTGAAACACTCCTAACGACTACATAATTCTTCCTGGAGCCTGGAGAATGACGCAGTCACTGTCCTGAGGGCCTTTTGTGTATGAAAAAGAAGCAACTCTGCTGTTATTTACATCTTGGTGACATAAATCTATCTGTGTGTGTGTGTGTGTGTGTTGCTTTTATTTTCCTTTCTCCATCATTGCACATGTTGGAAATGAGGCCTGAATGAATTGAGAAAGAAAGCACGCTTGGACGTTGATGTTTCTGGCGTCTGCTGAGAGCTTCTGGAGAACTCGAACAAGTCGTCCTGGATTATTATCAGCACACAAATCTACACACGAAGAACATCTCAGCCTGGAGGCTTTTCAGGACTTTTCTTGGCAGATTTGGTGAGTCACATTGCTGGAGTAATTACTGTATATTGACAGTGCAGTTTTTTTTCTATTTTCGAAAGGTACAGGCGAACATCCTGCGCACAGGACTGTGGGAACGAGAGAGACACAAAGAAAGTGATGAGAGCAGAAAAAACGGTAAGAATTGTGCAACATTATGCGAAGTGAAGCGAATATTGTCGGAAAGAAGCAGGTGAAGCAGGGATGGGTTTGTTATGAGTCATGTGCCAGTTATGGTCGAGCCGTACGATACAATTTGTGCAGTGTGTTTCGACGGAAACTCACATGCACTTTGTGTGTGGTTTTTCGACACTTCATGTGTTAAGTTTCACCCCTTTGTCACGTTTACCTTTCACATGTAGTGCATGCGTTTTTTTTTCATGATTCATTTATTTTCACATGTCGCAAGTGGAATTTGCATCTCTTTCTTTTTCACACATGATTTTATCATGATGAAGTGGTTATCGCTGTTGCTTCACAGCAAGAAGGTTCTGGATTCGAACCACACAGCTGACTGTGGCTTTTACATTTCCTCCTCATACTTGAATGGGTTTCCTCCTGGTTCTTCGGTTTCCTCCAACAGTCCAAAGACATGCAGATTTGGCCAACCGGCTCCTCTAAATCCCCCACAGGTCTGAATGTGAGTGTGAACTCAAAGATAGAACTGACAACCTGCCCAGGGTGAACTCTGCCTCTCACATGATGTCAGCTGGGATTGACCCCATGACCTGCAATGGCTAAGTGGAATAGAAAATGAATAAATGAAGGGATATTAATATTAACATTCAATTTTATTTATTTCCATGTCAGTTTTTCACATGTAGTGCAGTTTTTTTAAATTCATGTCATGTTAATTATTATTATTATTATTATTATTATTATTATTATTATTATTATTATTATTATTATTATTTTACATGTACATTGTTCACATGATTATATAGGACATGTGTTTGTATTTTTCACATCATGATGCATTTATTTTGGCACGGTCATTATGTAGTTTATTTGGAGAAATAGCAAATAAAACTAGACAAATACAAATAAAATATAAATAAATAAACACATAAAAACTAAATAACTAAACAAATAAAGCATAAAATAAAGAATAAATAAAGCAAATAATTTGTAGAAATAACAGATAAAACTATACAAATACAAATGAAATGTAAATAAATAAAACAAAGTGAATAAATTAAATAAATAGTTTGCTGAAATAACAAATAAAACCAGACAAATACAAATAAAATATACATAAATAAATAAAAAATAGGTTAATTTGTAGAAATAACAAATAAAACCAAACAAATAAAAATGAAAAATAAATAAATAAATAAATAAATAAATAAATAAATAGAATAGTTTGTATAAATAGCAAGTACATAAAATAACAAATCAATAAAAAATAATAATTTGTAGAAATAACAAATAAAACTGCATTAATACAAACATATACAAATAAATATATAAATACATAAATTTTAAGCTACTGTATAAACTACTGTGCTGTAAATAAAATTACAAATAAAACAAGTAAAATAAAATAGTTGTGTCATTTAGAAATAAAGCATTATTTTACCCGATTCATTCATTTTAACATCCCTCGTTCATGTCATGTCTGATATCTTTTCTTGATTTCATGTGTGCAGTTCTGGGCTATAACATGTTGAAATGCACCTTCAAAATAATTTTATTTTATTTTATTCTGTTCCTGACATGATGCTCTGTGTTCAAATAACAGAACCCTAACCCTTACACTGTTTTAGAATATTTCAAATAATTATTCCTTAATGATTCAATTTACAAATTGAAAGAATGAGACGTTTACCTGCTGAGCCAGTACCGTCTGCCCGACTGTGTCTCACCTCCATTTTTCCCTCCATGAACCCGTCTGTGTCCGTGAGACCAAACAGAACCTGAGACACAAACAGTCAAGGAGACAAGCAGGGCTTCAGCACTCGGTGCCAAAATATCACCTTTACTTTATACGTTATTCATTATTCTGCACTGTGACACTTAAATGTTATCACCAATTCAAATAATTCCTCTCTGACCCCGTCACTTGGCTGAATATTACATTGACTGCTTAATAGACCAACAGCATCATCAGGGTCAAGCTCATGTCTGTCCCAGCAGCTTTGAAAGGAACTATAACATTAAAGCTTAAAGGGAAATGCCTACAGTTTTAAATTTTAGCTCTATCTGTAGCATCTATAATGTATGTGTCATGACAACGGTTCAAAACATTCCCTTGCACTGAAAAAAGAATGTAATGGAAGTCAAATGGCAGTTCAAGAATTTGTTCGATCTCACTTTATGCGAAAGATACTTCTGGAAAAACCTGTTGGATGTTGCGAGAGCTAAATGTGAACAGGCAGTCTGCCTAAAGATGTCTAAAACCTCGCTAGCTAAGTGTTGTTTTTTCAATCATACTGATTTCACACATTTTTTTTTTTTTGGGGGGGGGGATTTCTATGTGTCATAGTGAAATATTAAAAACAGTACTAGTCAAAAAAACCCCACACATTTTAATTCAATGCTTTTCTTTATTTGTATGAATTAAAAGTCCCTTCATGTCTTAAAGTAATGATGGATGTTGTTTCTCTTTACTTCGTTGAGCGGTTCTTGACATAATATGGATTACTCCAGTTGCGGAATCGGGCTGTTTACTGTTTGATGATCTCAAACACATTAAGAAAACAAAAAATTTGCCCACTAATTAACTTTTGATGAGGCACCTGTTAATTTAAAAGCATTCCAGGTTACTACCTCATGAAGCTGGTTAAGATAATGCCAATAGTGTGCAAAGCGTCATGAAGGTAAATGCTGGATACTTTGAAGACTCTAAAATATCAAACATATTTTGTTTTTTAACACTTTAGTTTACCGCATAATTCCATATATGTTCCATATGTTAGTTCAGAGTTTCGATGTCTTCAGTATTGTTCGACAATACAGAAAAAAACTATGAATGAGTAGATTAGGGGTGTACAAACTTTTGACTGGTACTGTGTATGAACATAATCAGTTTATTTTCAATCAAACCCAGCCAGCATGTAACTGACGTTCAGTGTTATAATGTCAGTTGTTGTTTCAACATTGAAAAAAAAGAAATAATGTTTAATGCTGTAAAAAGTTTAAAAAACTACTTATAAATCGATGTTGAAACTCTAACAACACCCACACTCACATGTCGAAAAGAAAGACACTGAAATGTTGCAAGATCAACATTGATTCAATTTTCAAAATTGAAACAAAATTCAACCTTCATCAATGATGTTAATTCACCCATGAAAAAAAAAAAAACATTGAAATGCTGGCTGGGGACAGCAATTTTCAAAATGGCCGCCATGCTTCTGCTCCATTACATCATCATGAAAACTGAGAAGAGCTCTTACACACAAAACAATTGACTGAAACATAATGAGCTCTGTAGCAGAAATAGAGCTCCAAAGGTGGCTAAACTGACCATCCTCTGCAGTGTTGTTTGAAAGCTACTGAAGAGCGCTTTTTAATCATTATAATGTGATCATGTAATAATATTACGTATATCGTGTTGGTTATTGAAATCCAGAGCTACCAAATGATAACTATTTGACCTCACACAAGGGCAGATATTGAAAGTGTTTCACAAAAGAATGTAAACACATGACCAGTGTGTCTGCTATATATTTTAATACTATGTGCAAATTGGAACATCTGGTCCACATGTGTAATTAATAAAATGCTGACTTATAATGTGATCTGCACATGTCCATGATGCACATTGTCAGATATTTGCATCATGATATATCGTGTGCCACAATCCATCATCACACCCCTATAGTCCATTATACATGAGTTTGGTGTAAAGTCATGTTTCTATTTCTTTCCCCAGTAGGATGAATACGTGTTGAAAACTAATCCCTGGTCATCACAAATACATTACACTCTCAGAAAATAAAATACATTTCTGTACCTTTAGTGGTACAATGGCTTGTCACTGGATCAGTAACCTCTAAGGTACTTATTTGTACCCTTTATATACTGTTTGGGAACATATATGTACCTTTTTGGCCCTAGAAAGATACACATAGTTACCTTGAGGTCCAATAATGATCTCTAGGGGGTATGTCAGTGTAGATTGTACCTTGGGGGACAGAAATTGACTCCTACTCTCACCTTATTACCCCAGGTACTTATTTATACCCTTTATATACTGTTTGGGGACATATGTGTACATTTTTTGGCCCTCAAAAGATATACATAAACCTTGAGGTCCAGTAACAAGCCCGAGGGGGTACATTATTGTAGACTGTACCTTGGGGGACAGAATTGGACTCCTACTGTATTCCTGTTACCCCTAGGTACTTATTTGAACCTTTCATGCACTGCTTGGGAACATATTTGTACCTTTTTGGCCTGAAAAAAAGGTAGCATGAGGTCCAATAGTAAGCCCTAGGGGGTACATTAGTGTAGACTGTATTTTGGGGGACAGAAATAGACTCCTACCTGTACCCCATTGTACCCTTTATAAACTGGTTGGGAACATATATGTACCTTTTTGGCCCTAGAAAGACACATATAGTTACCTTGAGGTCCAATAATGAGCTCGAGGGGGTAGGTCAGTGTAGATTGTACCTTGCGGGACAGAAAATGACTCCTACTCTCACCCTATTACCCCTAGGTACTTATTTGTACCTTTTATATACCGTTTGGGAACATATGTGTACATTTTTGGCCCTAGAAAGACACACATAGACCTTGAGGTCCAATAACGAGCCCTCGGGGGTACATTAGTGTAGATTGTACCTTGAGGGACAGAAATGGACTCTTACTGTCCCCCTATTGTACCCTTTATAAACTGGTTGGGAACATATATGTACCTTTTTTTTGGTCCTAAAAAGGGACACATAGTTACCTTGAAGTCCAGTAATGGGCCTTAGGGGGTACATTACTATTGACAGTACCTTGTGGGACAGAAATGGACTCCTACTGTATCCCTGTTCCTGTCAGTGTACAGTTGCTGTAGGTAGAGATTATGTTAAAAGTCTTTGGACTTCTCCTTTCAGCCGGTTGATAAACTAGATTGTAGCTTGTACCATTTACGGAGACTGAAGTGAAATCGAATAAAACTTGTACTTAGGCACATTTACAGATGTACAAATGCGAGCACATGCCACGAAATGTTCGGTGATGAATAGATTCTGAACAACAAATTAATCCAAAACAATCAACAACTCCATTACACAAATTACTCCACCCCTTCCCCGTGCTGGAGACAGCTGTGAAAGTGGAAAGTGGAGGCATTTACCCACAGAACCTTCCAACACACTGAGCTGTCAGTTTTCACGTTAGTGTTTTGAGGGTCACTGGACTGAGATGGATCGTTACACGTATTTGGGCTTCAACTCTCTGACCCCATCGTGTGCTTACTGACCTGCGCCGGGAATTTCTGACTCTTGCAGCGCTCTGACATGACCGTACAGCTCGCGCGACATGAATTAATAATCCAGGTGCTGTTTCGCAGACTGTGTGTCTCTATAAGTAAGGAGTAAAACTGCTTTTTGAGAAAAAATAATCAATGACAATGACAGAGTGGTGTGAGGATGCAGGTTTACTCTTACCTCATTAATGTTGATTGTTTTCTTGAAACAGTACATCAGTGCTGAAGTGATTTATTCATCTTATTCCGCATGAACTTGCTATTGATTACAGTTTACAGGAATACATTGCACTTTTTATTCATTTATAATTACAGTTAATGAGGAGGAAATCCAAGAAATAAGTTAGTTCCTGAATTCTCCATAACGTTTGGCATATTAGATGAAAATTCGAATTCAATCCAAATTGCTTGAAACTGCTCTCATTGAATTCAGAATTGGATGCAGAACAACACACTTTTACAGAATTAAAATATGTTTATCCATTCTTGAGATATTACAAATCAAAGATAAAAAAAGTCTTAATTTTTAGAAAACTACTGTAATATTCTGTATGAGGGTCACATGGTCCAAAATGGGCCTCATTAACCAATGAGATTAAATGTATTTAGTTAGTATTAATTATCCTAACTGGGTAAAAATGTTAAATCGGTACACTCTCCTTCAAAGTTTCACCAAATGGCTTTATTTGTGCAATATGAAGCTGATCTTCACTCTAATTTATACATCACAAAGAAGGAGAAATCAACGTTAATTATAAAATATGCATCAGTAAGCATTAAATGTCATTCACATCTACCATTCTCTATCAAAATCAAAAAGTAAGAAAATATTATTATATTTCTCAAAAGTAGGGCCTACTAGTGTTGATATGAAAGAATATAAATGATCCTTTCCATTAATATTCACAGCTTTCAAGGCGAACCTTGAAAATAAAATGTCTGATCCACATCCAATAAACAGTTCACATTAACTGAAGTGAAATTGACACTCGCGTTTCTGTCTTCCGTTTTATTTTTTTAAATCTCATTCCGACCACTAAGACCTCAATACTTTTCATCAAAACAACTCCAGTTATATTCTAAAATAGTTATTTATTTACACGAATCAGTGTGATTTGAAAAAACAAGTAGGTAAAGCTATGAAAACTCACTTCAAAGTCTCCCATGAATCGTAAGGTCAAAACTAGTAGATGGAAAATGTTGCTGAATCCTCCATCAGAAACGGTGAGAGTGAGAGAACATCCCTATAAAAGTGATCTGATTGATATTCACGAGTAATCCAGTGGGAAACCGATCAGAAGAAAGAGAGAGAGAGAGAGAGAGAGACTGACCGCTTTCCCGTGACTCAAAAAGAAAATCACCGGCAGTTTCCTGATGTCACGCGGGCAGAGTTTTTACTCTGTTGTACCGACTTCAACCTTCCGTTAATCCCAAAGTACTGAACAGATCTTAACCAGATACATTTCTTTGGAAAGCAGAGATTATAAGGTTTTAATGATCATATTCACGAGAGAAAATATTCAAGAGTTAAGCAATGACAGATTTGGAAACTTAGATGAACGTCTGCATGCAGAATTTTCACAGCATGACCAGCGAGCGTCCAATACGCCTAATAACGTTTATACTTGAAATATAAAAATATACAAATTCCACTGAGTTATTTACACCAGTTGATTGAGATAGAACATAAATACCATCTCGTTCGACTTTCAACTCTGTTACTGTACCACGAACACAATTAAACTGCCATTTATAATATTTTTCTTTTAAAAATCAATGTATTTTCACACAGAAATCCAGAGACATGCAAAGTTTGGCACTCGGATGCCAGAATGAATGTGGGGGATATTAACCAAACATTGTGAAATGGGCAGCTGCTGATGTGGCCGATGCCAAGAACTGGCTCTGTTCTGGCTAATTGAGAGGACAGGAAAGAACAAACTTATATATTCACACACACACACACACACACACACACACAGTGCATGTGACATTGCAAGTCAATGCTCATGTTGTAGATGGATGGTTGTGCTGGTTGTAATTCCCAGTTGGCCTGCAGTGTGGCTGTTGAGGCGTACAGTAGGTACTGTAATGTTAACTCCCTGGCCGAGCTCCAGACATCTGCTCTCTAACCTCCATTCAGACGAGAGAGAGAGAGAGAGAGAGAGAGTGAGTTAAAATTGAAAGAGAGCTGTGTGCAATGTTTTAATCATATCTTTAGCCCATAATGATTCTGACATGTTTTGTTATAGTTGTGATACTAAGAGCCTCAGGGCAGCAACCACTTACTCCCCTCATTCTCTCTCTCTCTCTCTCTCTGTATTGACTGTCTGCATCCAGCCAAGACGGCGGCTTGTGCAACGAGTGGGAAAGCGGCCCAGATTTAACAGTTGCGGCCCAGTGAAACCCAAACCACTTCATTTCAGGACCTGACGGCTCCCATCTGCCTCTTTCTCGTCCCGGAGTCGGCGTCTGCTGCCACAGATTGTTTTACGAAACACACAATCGAACAGGATTCAAAAAGCCCCTCGGTATCACTGCCTAACACTGAGCGCCGTTTAACACTATTCTGGAAACCAATAAGTAAAACAGAAGCAAACAGAAGCAGAGGAAACTCTTCAGAGAACCATGAGCTTCTCAGATGAATCTTTTGACACTGATTCCCAATCAGAGATGTAAAGGTTGTGGGGAAAACCCATTATGAAAGATAAGAATCTTGAACCGAGCCTTGAAGAATCTTTTTTTTTTCATACAAATATCAATATTAGACTTACCGTCCTGAATACTTGTGGTGGAAATATTGCATGTGTCCATGTAGTTAATAGCAGAGGGGAATTGTCAGGGCCTTGGAGGTCTTCAGAGAAGCCCAAACATATCAGCATTTCAAATGTTATCTTTTATTGCTTTCATTCTTTCATAACTTCATTATATATGTTTTTCTAATTCAGCCTTGTTTTCTATCAAATTAGCTTCAGAAATGAAAGGGTTACTGTCCTGAAAACATTAAAATCGAGTTATCCAGTGATTTTTAATTTTTTTTTATTGTTGTCTCCAGGCTGAGAAGAGTTTAGAGCTGCTTACTCATTGGTTAGGACTTCATTGCCGGGACAGAAGGCCATGGTAGTGTATGTTTATGTAAGAAATGACAGATGAATTAACCAATCAAATTTTGATTTATAGTGGGAGCGACCAAAAATGTATCACCCTAGGCCTTCTCAAAGGCCAACATGAACTTAACTGAGTCAGCAGTGAAGTCACCTTCCAGCCGGTGTAGCGTTCATCAGTAGTGTTAGTGAATGCTAATGAAGTGGTCAAGCCAGTGCTATCTATCGAGAGCAAGTAGCACAGACTAACGACCGAGAAACTAAGATTTCTGTCTCCAGACTCTTCTTCCACGCTGCACGCTCGCCACAGTATTTTTCACTCAGACTTACATATTCATTTCCCTGTGGAATTTACTGAGTTACTTTGAAAATCAACGTCAACAGCTCCACACAACGGAGCGACCTGGCAGCCTGACACTAATTCCTTACAGAATCCTTTACGCTGTTGCTGTTTTGGTGTCTGGCTCAGTTTTGGCTGAGCTCAAGTCCCAGCTCTAACAGTAACAGTTCGCCACTACCTTTTATTGAAAGTCCGCACACTATTAATGTTCCCCAAAAAGTTTAGTACGCATCATTTTGGCATTTATTCTCACCGCATCAAATTAAAAACAGGTGTTTCATCTGTTCAGAGTCTGCGGCATTAGGCAAAAATGGTCATGTGAAACAACTTCAAACCGTCTTATTTCTAGCCATGAATGAGTCATTTAAAGGTTAAAAATAAAAAGTAATTGTTGTTGCTATCCAGTTGTTCATTACTTATCCAAACCTTTGGAATTTTTGCTTTCAAACTGGAATCTTCTCAACTCCAAAACACACTTGATAAATCATTAGTTTCTGTTTTGAACACTAAAACACATTTTGTGATGACACAAAACATTAATAAACTTAAAATCTACCTTGTAAAGTGACAGTACAGGTTTGGTCACAGCAAATATGAGATTTATATTGTTCTCTGACATTTTCTCCGTGATCAGAGCCAGAGACGGGTAGTCCTGTGGGATGATATAAAAATATTAAAGTGCAGAATGCAGACAGTTTACCATATTACGTTTGTACATTACAGTAACATCAAGCTAAAGGCTGTCGTGTAGAATCAAAATGCTATAAAATCAGTACCATTGTAGTGGACATGCTGTATACGTTCTCTGCACCCATGTGACACTGGCCGTCATTAGGCTGCACGATGCCAGCCAAGCGTCCATCCAGCGCTACATGAGTCTTGGCATCTGTGGTAAACACGAGCAAGTGCGAAGCACCCGGACGCCAACCGATTTTCTCCTGAGAACAGTAAGACGCAAAAGAACAGCAGTGAAAATCCAGAAAACAGTTATTTTTGATTGTGTCATGTTTTCTGGAGTTTTTGAGTTAACCTGCCTTGCATACAGCTGCCTGGATGATGGCATCAAAGCCTCCTTCTGGGGCGTCTCTGTTCCGAGACACTTTCTGCTTCTTTACTTCCTCTGTGAAGCGGTTCACTTGATCCGTCAGAGACAGGACATGTCTGTAGCCAAACTGCGGCTGGCATTTGTATGGTATCCTGTCACCGTTAGAGGAGAAATAGCTAAGATTTAGTCTTACACTTGATTTGCAATTTGCGACCGTGCCTACTTCCTATTCCCTACAAAGTGCACTTTAGCTGTTGTGCAACCACTAAACTATATTGTTTGGACTCTTTCCTACTGAATATTCTTCACTATGCTTAAGGAATATGATTAAAATAGGTTGTGGATTAAGACTATTACATCCTAAGCTGTGTTTAAAACCAAAAGTACCAAAAGTACTGTATACGCTATGTACTAATCTGGAGTACTAGATAACCAAACACACTTTTGAGGCCAAAAGTGTTCTATTTAAACACTAACCATTTTATACTTGACAGTGAAATGACAGCCAAAAAGCATCTCACTGAACAGTTCCAGATTGCCTCCAGGTGTTATATGGGTTTTTCGAAGAAAGCCACAATGCAGCAAGCAGACAGACTCAGAAACTCTGGGAGCCATGGTAGTTCTGTCCTTTATCTGCTATAAGCCCTGTCTCTTCTGTTCCATGGTACATGATGGGATGTTCATTCATTCATCTTCAGTAAGCACCTTATTCTGGTCTGGGTTTCAGTGAATTCAGAGTCTATCCCAAGAACTCTCATTCACACCTAGGGACATGCACCTTTTGTGCATCCAGTCCATCTATCAGCATGTTTTTGAGAGGTGGGGGGAAACCAGGGAACCCAAAGGAACGGTGAGGACATGCGTGTGAAACTCCACACAGTCAGTAACCCAAGGATTGAACTGGGTACCACATGGCTATGAGGCAGCACCATTTCCTGCTGCACCACCATCATATTGTATTTAATTTGCTCTGTCTCTAAAATAAAAACCTTTTGAACCTTGATGACTAAGTTTGGAATGTTATGATATTATGGTTGTGGTCAATATTTTGATGGGTTGATGGGTTCTTGATGGTTGAAAGACTGCCTAAAACGCCACCTGAATGCCAGCGGTATCCAGCTGGATATGTGGGATGATGCTGCGCGTGACCGAACAACCTGGTGCCAGCTTGTCAAGAACTCAAGCAAGTTTGTAGAGAGCCAACTACAAGAGGAGGCACAGCGTCGAAGACAACAGAGGGCTATCAGAGCCATCAAGCCAACATCACCTCCAAATGAGCTCCTCTGCCAATACTGAGGCAGGGCTTGTCTCCATCGAATTGGCCTCTTTTCACATGAAAGGGTTTGCCGGTCAAATCATACTCAACATGAGTGACAGCTGGAGGAGGAAGAGGAGCCCCCACTGTAACCCTAGCTATATGAAAGACAAAAGGTCGAAGGCTATTAAAATGGAGATCAGTGCTACCCAGTATGCCTGAAGGGCCTGGTTATTACCAGGATGGGAGACTGCCTGGGAAGACCAGGTCCTGGCATGGGATGGACTTTGACTTTTGACACTTTAAACAAGGTTATTTCCTTTTGCTCAATCTCCATAGACACATTGGCTGGTTAAATCTGTAAAACTGATTATACAGTTCACTGTTTTAAGAAAATAATTAATCAAAAACTCATGATTGTTAATGTTAGCAGGTTAGCTTATATTCTGAGTTCAGACTTCCCAGTTCCAAGTGAACTCAAACACAGCATTGTAAGTAGAAGGGCACACGGTAGAGCGCATATCTCTGACAAGCCACAGATTATCAACATCAAAATCAAATCATTTGAACATAGGATAATACTAAAGCTGTGCACCAAATTTCATCAAAATCCATTCACTACTTTTTGAGTTACACTGGGAACAGATAAAGAAATCTTGGATCCACATACATATCTAGATTTGTATCAAAATCTAATCAATTGTTCCTTGGCCAGTGGTTCACCTTTCTACCAAATTTCATCCAAATCCATTCACTACTTTTTGAGTTATTTTGGGAAAAGACAAACAAACGGAGGCAAAATTAATAGTGACACTTGCATTACATTACATGACAGGCATTTAGCAGATGCTTTTATCCAGAGCAACTTACACTATACCTAGAATAGCTTAGGGAGCAGCTGGGGGTTAGGGGCCTTGCTCAAGGGCACTTCAGCCATTCCTGCTGCTCCAGGGAATCAAAGTGGCAACCTTTTGGACCCAAAGCTGCTTCTCTGACTATTAGGCCATGGAGACTATTAAGCTCCCTCCTTTAGAACATGATTATGAACTTTATAAGGCATTATTAGAGTTAATTAAAATGTTTTCAAGGAATCATTACCAATTTACAAAGAACTATGAGCAATAATACTGATTTAGGAATATGAACTTCACAGCAAGTATGACAAATTTGTCTTTGCAAATTTGTTCCTGTATTATTCCACAGAAATCTCACTTTTATCTCCAGTTTTGCTTTTGCTTTGCCTTTAGTGATCTGGAGAGCAGTTTCAATAGTTTTATTTGCCTGTATTTGGATTGTGGACTGTGTTTTCTCAAATGAAACGCCTTTCACTGTGCATCCTGACACGATCAGCACGAGTTTTGCCAGGGGAAAAAACACTGAGTAGTATATTTAGATCAGCTAACTTGCAGGAAGAGTGCAAGTCATCTCCTGAACCCTTAATGAAGTTGCTGAGTCATGACTGACAAGTATGCCTTAAATAACCAGGCTCAAGTAGGACTTTAATGGTTACTTGTATGGTGCATACATGGCACACATTGTTAGACGTATTTATGGTTACCCACAGAAAGGAAAATACGGAGAAAAGTTTCCTTTTATACGGAGACAATGAAAACATTGTCAACACACACACACACACAGAATCATTTTAAGTTTTACAAGACAGTCATTATATGTAGCAGCTGTTATATTTGTGATTCCAGGTTCTCCTGGTCTGGTTATTCACTCACGAGTAGCATGGGTTCTTCACAGCTTCTGGTGGGGAGATGTACATATACGGTGATACAGGTTTGTCCACGAAAGCACCGAAGCCCATACGCAGGTTACTGGTCGTTTTGCTCATCTCCACAGCCAGTCTATTTCCCAGCTTCCTCAGCTGTGTCAGGTCATCATTCATGGAGTAGGACAAGTCCATCAGATAGTACAGATCCACAGGGTAGTCTTTGACCTGCCTCACCTGCAGCGTGAACGTCCGCGAGTCATCTATGGAAAGGAGCAAGCTAATGTGAGAAACAGTCAACTGCTAACTGTGAGTTGGAATGATAAGTATACAGTATACAGTCATATATACATATGGATAAATATAATGATTCTATCCACATTCACTGGATATGAGCAATCGCGCGCTCTGATTGGTTACTCTACTACGGTACTAGGATATCAGCTCATATACCGTGAGTAGAGAAAAACAAAATGGCGGAGCGTGTTGCTGAACCAACTGAGGACAAATTAAAAACTCTACTCGAAAACAAACCCCTCAAAATTTTTATCAAGTATTGAAAAGAAACAGAAATAGCTAAAAGAACAGTTTTTCCCCATCAGTATCTCCTGTTCCACACTCCAGCCTAGTCAGTGGCAGTAATGCACCTTTAAGTTGGTTTGCCAACCACCAAAAAACCCTAAAGAAGAAAAACAAAATGGTGGCGCGTGTTGCTTAATCAACTGAGGACAAAATAAAAACTCTACTCAAAAACAAAGCACCAAAAAATACAAAAAAAAAAGCCATAACATTTGGAAAGAAAGTATTTGATGATGAGAATATATCTTTTTAATTTTTCAATAATTATTATTATTGCATTTTTCACAAATTGCTCCTGTCATTTCGCCGGTTTGTTTACATTCTAAGCTGAAATTATTTTGTTGGATGTTTTGTATAAAGTTTTTATTTATGAAATTTGCAAAAAATAAAAACGCTCTGTTTCTCAAAATCCAGTGAATGTGGAGAGAATGAAACAGTTATTCCACTCAATCTCACCGTACATGGCGCTACGAGCCTCATCAGCTATCAGCTCATGTATGACTCGATTTTATGGAATAACTTAAATACCCATACGAAATAATTTGCCTTGAATAAACCAGATTTTGGTCAAAATTACATCTAAGTTTGGTTTAGTCCCTGTTCTTTAACCAAAATTAATACAAAATTAAGCCATAATCAGATTTTTGCTTGTGTCCGAAAGACAAATTTAAGTTTACATTCTCGCTAAGTTGACCAAATTTTGGTCTCGCTTATACTCTCAGGAATGAAAAGCAATCCCCTGACCACATTTTGGTCGAGAGAATTCTCCAGTCTGAGGTGAATCATTACAAGTCCAGAGTTGGAGGAGGCTTCAGCTCAAACAATTTCTAAGTGCCACCACATGAGAAAATGAGGACATTTAAAAAAAAAAAAAAATCAAAATCAAGCCAATATTTTGCTGAAATTAGACCAAAATTAATCCAAACTTTAAACTCATATTTGCAGAAGGACTCGACCAAAATTTTGGTAAAGCCAAATGCTGGTCAAGCTCATTTAAATATTTGGCTTGTTTGTAAGGTCTAATTTGGTTAAAAGTTTGAGTTAATTTTGGTCAAATCTTCGCCAAAATATTTCAGAAGGATACGCTTATCATATTATGAACTTAGCCCCACTTTCACTATATTTTGCCTCCACCTAAGAGAATTATTTTTGACTTAACCTCATTGTTAGATCATCCGGCTGACAGGTGATGAGTTTATGCCGTCATGTGTTGTCCGTCGTCTGTCCGTCGGGTGTCATCCACATTTCATGAAAATCACTTCTCAGTTCTTCACCGATTTTTATTCTTTTTGGCAGGAAGGTAGGTCTGTCTGTGGTGCATATAGCTTCCACCCAAATTTGCATAATTGCAATTAATAATGAAGATATGGAATAATTAATCAATCCCTAATGAGCAGTTTCCACACAAATCGCTTCTTCTCCATCAATTCTTCACTGATTTTGAGTCTTTCTGGCATGAAGGTAGGGGGACCTAGGGTGCATAGAACTTCTACCCAGATTTGATTTCTCACAGGCCCTGAGTGAACTACGCCGTCATTGACGGTCTCATTTCAGATACGACACGATCTGTAAAAGGTTCAATTCTACGTGTTGGTGTCTTGGCTTTCTTGGACTAATGAACATTTGATTAAAGCATTATGAATATCTGCTCTTTTATCAGCACCTAAAATCGAATTTAACAACAAAACCCATTTAGTTTAATTCATACCAATTTGACCTTTTAGTTATTATTCATTGGGCTTCACTTTTTTCTCCCCATGCTCTGATAATGAGGCCGTTTTAAATGTAAATTGGTCGACTTTTTTTGGTTTAATTAGCTCTTGGGATAAATCAAGGGAAAATGACTCAGACCAGCTGTTACCCTTGAAGTGAACTCAAAAACATGGCCTCATGAACACTGTAATTACAGCAGAATCAGCCAAATGTCTCGGTTAGACTAATGCTGCATTTCTGCTCCCTGTATGATTCATATAAATTACACAGAAATGCAGCGTAAGCTGTTGGCATGGCGGCTGTTCACAGAAATTACTTCTCTGTTTCTTGCTGAACCATTGACTGTCGAAAACATGGCTCTGTTCACTCACATTCTATAGAAATGAAGCCCAAACATGGCCACCATGTTGTCCTTCTCAAGTTTATGCAGTGAAGATCAGAAGCAACATGAGGTAGGCGCTAATCCTTTGGTAGCCCCGCCCTCTTCTGGCATGTTGCAGAATGTGTTCATAATGGAACTCAATCTTACATCCATCCAAAGAGTTTCAATAGTTTCATCTGGAGATATTTCATTAATATGGATACGCCTAATAAGGACATTTATCCCTTGGACATAAACTGGACAGATTAACTGTGATTTCAGGAAAAGCAGCTGGTTTAAAATATAGCACAATCAGGAGTGCACAATGAGTTAAAACATATTATTTGGGAGACCTGCTTATAAAATCCATCCTAATGTTATCAATATTGTGTGTTCACTGACAAGCAGATGGCTTTTGTGCAAATTTTGATAGCTCGCGTGCTCACTGGCTGTCATTCACACTGAAAAAAATATTGCTATCATGGTGGCTAGATGAGTTAACGTGATTCAGCTAGTATAATTAAACTAGCCTTTTTCGTGTTAAACCACTCGATGCTTCAGATGTTTTTAACAGAAATGGCTAACGGTTGAAATTAGTGTGTATGTCCAGAAAAGTTCAAATAAATTGGAATATGATGCAAAATCCCCCTCCTAGAACTGCCACCTTATTGTGGTGGAGGGGTTTGTGTGCTTGAATGATCCTAGGAGCTATGTTGTCGG
>JANZLB010000025.1:3461439-3473312 GCA_026167865.1 Notarius quadriscutis | reverse complement strand
GAAAGGCCCTCGCTGGCCACGGGGCTCGAACCCGGACCTTCTTGCTGTGAGGCGACAGCGCTAACCACTACACCACCGTGCCGCATTTTTATTTTAATTTTTTGCAAATTCGATAAATAAAAACTTTATACGAAACGTCCAACAAAATCATTTTGAATGTAAACAAACCGGCGAAATGACCATAGCAGTTTGTGAAAAATGCTATAATAATAATAATAATAATAATAATAATTGGAAAAAATGTTTTTACCATCAAATACTTTAATTCCATATTTTGTTGCTTTTTTTAGGGGGTTTGTTTTCAAGTAGAGTTTTTATTTCGTCCTCGGTTGGTTCAGCAGCACGCTATGCCATTTTGTTTTTCTGTTCTCATGGTATATGAGCTGATAGCCTAGGACTAGAGTAGCCAATCAGAGCGTGCGATTGCTCATATCCAGTGAATGTGGGTAGAATAAAAAGTTATATTTTAGTGTACATTTGATATTCATGATATCATACTACTCCTTCTGTCACTTCCAGCACTGTCCTGTGTTCCAGTATCTTTCTTGTGTTGGCAAATACATGAAAAATAATTTTATACACTGTCCCAATTTTTGCACTTTGTATCTCTGAAATCCTCAAACCAGTCCATCTGGCTCAAACCAGCACCCATGCCACAGTGAAAGAAAGTCACACTTTGAGAACACAATTTTTCCTATTCTGATGTTTGAACATTGTGAACATTAGCTAAAGCTCTTGATTTGTATCTGCATGATTTTATGCATTGTGCTGCTGTCAAGACTGATTAAAGAACTGCATAAAACAGCAGGTGGATGTAGGGGTGTTCCTAATAAAATGGCTGGTGAGTGTATTTCTGTAAAGCTGCTTTGTGTGGTTTTATAATATCCATTGTTCAAAGCGCTATACAAATAGTTTTTCAAAATGGCAGCACTGACACCTGGCTGATACTTCACGTTTTGAAGTCTCGCACAAGTCTCATGAAGATCGCGTGGATAAGCGACACCTCCTGTGGACCAAACAAACTATATTCAACATGGTTAAAAACCGAATGGGCCGATAAGTATAATATTTAATTGCAATTAGTTGCCAATACGAGTCATGATATAAGGTTACTAAAACTGAAAACGTAATTGAATAACACGTTAATTAAGAAATAAAGCAAGTTTAAAAATGACTTCAGTTCTCCTTTCAATGCAGAGAAGGAATTACTGTATTACGATGGAAGACCTGTGCAAAAGTCCGAGGCATATGTAAAAAAAAAAATGCTGTTGAACAAAAATGCCTTAAAAAATAATTAAATTAAATGTTTCAACATAAAAAAATACTATAAATCGAAAGCAGTAAGCTGTAATAAATGAATAAATGAGACAAAGTCGATATTTGGTGCGAGAAAGCCTTTTGCTTTAAAAAATAAAATAAAATAAAATAGTAGTCTGAGGTCCAGTGAGTGCAGAAATGAGCTGTAGGTTTCACTGAGCATCTTTCAGAACCAGCCGCAGTTCTTCTGGACACTTTGTCACACTCGCGTCTTCATTTTGCACCAAAAATGTTCCAGTAGCCTTCATTATGTTTTCTTTTTTCATCTGAAAAGAAAGTGCTCTCTTATGGAATATGCTGCTCAGACATATTACAAACTTTTTTTTTTCCCCTGTAACATTTAATTTGTGCTGGAAAGAAAAGAACGTTTGGAACTCTCAACTGGTTCTGTAATGTTTTGACTCGATAATGTAGAAGTCATAAAACAGAAATCTATAACAAAATTTGTCTGAAAAGGCCTAAGACTTTTGCACAGTAGGTTGTGATTGGGATTAGTCCAAAGAATTATTCAATCCCGTCCTTTGAATCTGCATCGTTCAGATATTCACCTCTTACTAGTTGAAGGTTTATCGGTCGCTAGTGTGAACCTAGGGTTGGGAATCCATGGCTAATTTTGCTTCATCAGTCAATAAAATACCCATACTTGAAATAGAATCGATGTTTTGTCCACGTTTTCCAGCAAAGACACGGCTACGTGACAATATGTATTTTGTAGCTGTAATAAAAGTAAAAAATGACTGATTACACCTCCTGAGATGGAAAGATAAGACCAAATAAAACGGAGCACTGGGTAAAAGTACATTCATGCCACTTGTGTCCGAGTCATTATTAAACATGTCACCTCAGAGACTCCGTGTACGAACGACGCAGGAACATCGCCTTCTAAAACACGGCCGCTCTCAGCAAGCTAATGGCAAAATATCAATAAATGCGTCCTGATAAAATGCGTAAGACAAAATTAATCATGGAAGTTCTTACTGTCATTTTTTATCCATTTTTATGCTATTTGTTCTTTTTTTCTTTTTTACTTAATTGTTTCTTTTCTATACATGCCATATGAGAACTTGCGATTACAAAATTACCTGAACAAACTGCTAGTGTATTAGCATGCATAGCTGCATCACATTTACAATATATTTACAGGTACTGAGGTACTGGACCATAAACAAAATCAAACAAAATGAGAAATCATGATTATTTTTTTCCCCTTGAGGTGGAAGATGTTAAATACAATTCAAAGCACATTAAAGACTTATAAAAATGAAGCAAAATAAAAATGAAGGAAAACAAAAGTAAGAATGTCTAATTTTTCTCTTGGATCAAATTTGTACTTGTGCCGAAAGGACACACCATGATGGGAGACACATTGTTATCTGGACAATAAAGAAAACATGAAAGTGTCGATTAAAGTAATCCGTGGTAAAATGTTATACTTCTATTCAAAAAAATGGAAGACCTTTGAAAAAAAAAAATTAAAGGTTTCTTGAGCATTAAAGTAAACACCGTTCATCATGGAAGACATGTTGATCTGGTTTTTCTTTGTTAAGATCAGCCGTTCTAAAGAAGGATGTAAAGAAATATGGAACACAACACCAACAATTTTTAAGAAAGTAAAGCATTTTTATACAAATACAGTAATACAGAAATGAAAAGGTGAAGTGAAGCTAAAGTTTGCACGAGAAATGAAGAAAACATCCGCTAACATAGACATATTCAAGATATTGAGAAAAACTTTTTTTTTTGATCATCTTTTTTTTAAGGCATAAATATTATTAAAAAAAAGAACATCAATATTTTAAAAAGCTGGCAACATTTGATACAAATCTTACAAAAATGGAAGAAGTTGATTGAGAGAATAAAAAAGAATGAAAACACGAAAGAAAACACCTGCCATCTTGGAAGACATATTGGTAAAGTTATTCACTGTGGTCAGGCATAAAAGAGGCATGACGTTTTATACAAATATTACAAAAATGGAAGGTGCTAATTTAAAAAAAAATTCTCTTTTTTCGCTAAGGGTTTGACAAGAAATAAAGAAAACATCCGCCATCATCGGCGACATATCAGTACACTCTTGTTTATTGTGCTCAGCTGTTATCGTGAATGATATTAAAAAAAAAAGGAAGACGGTGATTAGGAAAAAAAAAACCTCAGCTAAAGCTTGCAAAAGAAATTATATTATCCCAATACACACACAAATTAGTTTAATTTATATTGCGCCTTTCTCACACCCAAGGTCACTTTACAATTAGGAAAAAGGGAAAAAAAAAAGTCCACCAAAATAGGGTCAGGATGTAATTCCAATGGCGTAGCTACCACAGTCCCACCAGGTGCACGAAGATAAATCCCACACCGTCTGCACAGCCATTGCGACACCACCGGGCAACATCGCTCGGAACACTGCACCAAGCACAGAAGCACAGCCACACAGAGCGCTGGACAACCCTGATGTTAAAAAGAACAACCAGTCCATAGCAAGGACCATAAGCATCACACACAGCGGACCAAGGCCTGAAGGAAACCGACGCCCAAAACTGGGTCCGGAGCTACACCACAACCGGCAGATAAAACATTCAAACAAACATCAAACAAAACAAAGGGAGAGAGAAAAATAAAAATAAAAAGCTCTGGTGAGAAGCGGCAGCCAAAATGTGCACAACGTACTCTCAACTAGAAACGGAAATCAAATGAACCTCTTGTTTTTCTTTGACAGACTGTGCAATGGAAATGAAAATGCATGTAGCGCTCCGTAACACCCCGTGAGACTGTTTCTCCTCAACACGCATGAATACTTTCCCCAGACCGATGTGTGTAAGCTTGGAGCTTATCTCTCACTGGGGTCACACAGGCCATGAGGTAGGGGGCTAATCATCAAGGCAATATGACCCCCACCCTTACCCGTCTCTGGGCCACCCCCAGGACCTGCTCAAGCCTAATCCCATCTCAGCCTCACCACAAGCTGGTCTACAGCCTCTTGCGTGATATAAAGCAGGCTTTTAACACTGATATTGAAATAAAGGGAAAACACTAATTAACCCTCAGCTCCAGGAGCAGTTCCTCTGAGAGCTGGCTTTACAACAGGAGCGATGCGTTTTAATCTTTTTTTTTTAATCATCTTTTTTTTTAAATGAAAATTGCTGCTTGGCCTCAATTTTTAGTTGAATGCTGTTTCATGGCAGGACTAAGGGGGGGAAAAAGAAAAGAAAAAGCACTACACTTCCAGCGGGTATAGAAAAGGTTGCTTTTAATGGCTAGCTTTCAAGATAGAGAACCAGGCATCAGGAAAATAAGAAAAGGCAGAGTCCTATTTGGTCTTGATGTGGCCAGTCAGGTTCTAATGACCATGCTGCTGAGATCCATCCTAAAGAAATGAGATTTCATGTTCTTCCCTCTTCCCTTTTGGTTCGAGGGGGTTTTCTGGACAGTCCTGTTTCGAAGCTTGAATATAAAGCAGATTCCTACCACACTCCCATTGGGAGGCATTTAGAGGACCACCTGCTGAGCTGCTCATCTAGATGACCACCACGGACCAAGCACCTATTGTTCAATGTCTGATGCATCTATTCTGGATTCCAATGAGTCAGTGTCGTTCGGAAACCACACTGCCAGAGTAGAATTCGGGAATAAGGTTGGGTTTGTCACAGGTGGCTCTTATTGTGGCAAGAGTTACTCATGTCTAACAGCTGAATGCCATTATAAGCCCTGGAAACCAAACATGTGGTTCAATGGATAAACGTACTTATTGCGCCTGAATGCACTGATTTGGTCTTACCCAAATGTGAGCATCAGTGCATTTAACACATTTTACTTTGGCATGAGAGGAAAGAATACGTTTTATAGTGTTAGTTTATTTCTATAACTGAGTTTTCTCAATGATTTTCACTGGTCTACCAAACCCAAATCGAGCCTTCAAAAGATGCACAGATTGTCTAAACTGTTTCTAAAGACTCCAGACTCTGCCATCTTTTAGATCTGTAAATCAGTGTGCCAAACTCCTGAGAGAAGAGAAGCTCACACCTGTTATGAACCCTTTCAATATGATCTCATTCTTGGCAACATCTGGGCAGCCACTGGGGCTCTGGAATATAGATTGGAAGCTTGTAGGGTTGAATCCTGACATTACCACTGTTGGGTCTTTGAAAAAGGCCGTTATCCTTCAACAGCTCAGCTTAATTGTAAGTCGTTTGAGATAAAAGTGTCAGCATCCTCTCACAGTAGGGCACCATTCCTGTGGAAAGATGGCAAGTGTGTCACTGTTAACTGTGACAGTTCACCAGAGGTTACGTCTGAGCAATTAGTTGCATATTGAATGGTAAAGTTAATCCTTCGGCTCATAAACCTTCTTCGGAGGTGATCTCGTCTTTCATGGATCCAAAGTTGGCATGTTTTTTGTTGAGCTACAATCTCCACTTTGGCTTAACCATGGCACTCTGAACTCTGGTCATCAGGACAATAAACATAAGCTGTATGAACTCATGCCACCTGCCTCTGAAAGACAAATATCTTGATTTTCAAATACTCAAAGCAAACTGAAAGCTTTCTCAGCACCACAGTCATTAGATAGCTTGACAAAATCCTTGCTTGAATCATGATCTAGTTGGGGCTGAGAATCTAATGAAACGACCACAGGCTATTTGAACATTTCCTGTTTGCCTTTGGCTTACTTCCTCAATAGGTCCTGGTTTCTTCACACCCTCACCCCAGCTCTACCTTGTCCAAATTCATTGATTCTTGTCTTTCATTTTTTCATTTTAAGCAGTTGCTGTAGGGCTTGTGGTTGGACAAGTTGTACTTGATTATTTAGACCTGGGTATGACTTTAAACTGCAACTAGTGGTGAGTTTCAAGTCCAGAGGGACTTGAGTATTGGGGAAAGTGGAGTTACCCCTTAATCATCATTGCTCCTAGGTCCGCTCTGACCCGGAGTGGTCGCACCTGCCTGGGTTCCAGCTATGGGTTAAATAGTACATCACCAATAAGGCGCTGGCAGCAGGGCACTTTTTCGTGCAATGTGACAGATGAACCCAACGGGGTCAATGGCACACCACCAGATGGCATGTGGAAGAGCCACTCAAATGGCCAATGGATGACATCACTCGGCAAGTCAGTTGTCACTGCTGGGCAACTTCCATACCCATCAGGTCTGTGGCACTTCTGTGCACCACTTGGCATCAGGTCTGGAGGTCCAGAGAGACAAGATGATGGGGGCATGACATTGTTTGCCTTACCTTACTGTGCAAGGTACGTTGTTACGAGAAGAGAATAGTATGCGAGAAAGCTCACGAGGCCAGACATTCTGTGGCGGCTCGGCCGGGCCATTCATGCCACCGCTATGGGCGACTCTGTCGCTCTGGTGTGGGTCTCGCGGCCCATTTGTGTTTCTGCACATCCTAATGAAGCAGTCATCATCACTAGCGATGGACAACCGATGACGATGACTTGATCATTACATTACATTACATGACAGACATTTAGCAGACGCTCTTATCCAGGGTGACATATACTATACCCAGAGCAGCCTGGGGAGCAACTGGGGGTTAGGTGCCTTCCTCAAGAGCACTTCAGCCATTCCTGCTGGTCCAGGGAATTGACCCAGCGACCTTTTGGTTCCAAAGCTGCTTCTCTAACCATGACCAATAGTTAGTTCCCAATACTTGGTTTTGGTGGATGATGATGGAACAGACAGAGCACTTCCTGGAGAGTGAAACCTGTTTCTGTACAGGATGTAACCCATATCAATTCAGATGAGATATACAGTACATTCCCTGGTGGTATTTCTACTCCATGTCTTAATATCCCCCCCCCCCCCCATTTTCTCAATGTGAAAGCTATGGTCTAAGAGTAAGAGAAGGAGCTTTGAGACCAAGAGGTTGCTAGATTGATTCCCTGGACTAGCAATAATGGCTGAAATGCCCTTGAGCAAGGCACCTAACCCCCAACTGCTCCCCAGGCTGCTCTGGGTATGTTGTACATAACTCTAAATAAGAGCATCTGCTACATGCCCATGATGTAATGTGATTTTCACACCAACTGTAATGCCAGTTAGCTATCTTACACATCTATTTCCACAAGGGATTGAAAAAATCTGTGCAAACGAGAAAGCTGAAAAAACAACAGAAGGATAAATTCACTAACCCCCATGACCTGCCAATCCCTTTCTCCAAACATCTGCCTCACATGATCTCCTCAACGTTATATCACATACTCTGCCAAACCATGGCTTGGATAAACATGTCTTGTACATCTGAGCATGTGTTTGATGTCGAAGATTTCCTGAAAATTGGTGGGAAGTGATGTAGAAGAATAAATTTCATGACGCTTTCATTTTTCTGAACTCATCTGGCTTCAAATTACACTCTTGATTCAGTTAATGAAGTTATTCAGTCTGGACAGAAAAACAAAAAGTGACGGTAGCCCTTTAAATCAACCGAGTATAGAGTATGGACCTAAGTCAGGTCATGAGGGGAAGAAAAAAAAAGTTATTACATAACCCAAGCCATGCTGTCCGCTTCTGTCTGTCTCCAAAGCCACTGTTTGCTTTACCCAAACAACCTGTAATACATTAGTCACGTATTAGCCTATTTTACAGCTGTGTAAGAGCACGACAATAACAGGGTAAAGTGGCTGCTCTTTCCATGAAGTCAACAATGAGAGAAAAAACAAATCATGTGCATAATACAAAAATGAAGAAAGTATGTTCAGGGTTTTGGACGTTATATCACTGGAAGGCGTTGGATGTAAATGCAGCATGTCTTCTTGATGGATATCAGCCTTATTTGGTCAATCATGTGATTAAAAACCAATATAGTGATCCAAACTGGGAATCACTTGTGTCTTAGATATAGCTGTGCAGGTCACTGTAAAGGATATTTGGATGATTTTGAGTTTTTGAAATTCTTGTTTCGACGTGTTGGTCTGGTTCGATCTGTCGCAGCACCAACAAAGCTGCTAAACGCATCACAACCATTTCATTAAACAAATCTGTTTCAGGCAGCAGGTTTACTTCCTTGAAGAGTTTCACTTCCTAAAAAGTTGAACGTCTCTGTAGGTACTTGTAGGACTTTCAGGGTTTCTTCAGAGCGACAAGCCAAAGAAGCCTTAAACATTCCCAAATACAGTACTTGACTCCCAATCCAGGACTGATTCTGGACTCGTTTGGGGTGGGGCTCTGATTCAAATGTTTGTTTTCAGGCAAAAGAATTCATTCTGAATTGATTGTGGATTGATTGAGCAATTCTATACCTCACTGTTGTGCAAAATATTATGCGATCGCCAGATCACGATTTTCAATTCGTTCTTGAGACGTAGTCTGAGTTTTCACATTTCATAACTCTCAAAGGAAACAGTCTCGTGTCAATTGGAAAAAAAAATTGATCGGAAAGTTGCTCATCACTCAACAACGTCAAGGAGAGGGCTCTCTTTGCTTTAGCCAAACTGACATTGAAAAATTCATGAGGATATTAATGCTTGACAGCTAAATCGTCAGATAAACATAACACTGCTTGCTATGGAAGCCTCATTTATGGACACGATTGAACAAAAAAAATTACTGACAACTGACTTGTTGCTCCGTTTTGCTCTTTTTCCCCCCATGATGAATTAATCCAGGGCAGGAGTCTGATGAAATTGTTAAATTATTTGTGTAAGTATATAAGCGCGTAGCACTGAGTTGTCTATAATCCATGTACGACAAGATTGAGTGGAATAACTGTTTTATTCTATCCACATTCATTGGATTTTGAGAAACAGAGCATTTTAATTTGTATTTTTTGCAAATTCGATAAATAAAAACTTGATACAAAACGTCCGACAAAATCATTTCCGCTTCGAATGTAAACAAACCGGCGAAATGACAGGAGCAATTTGTGAAAAATGCGATAATAAACATAATTCTTGAAAAATAAAAAATACACGTTCTTACCATCAAATACTTTTACTCTGTATATTTTGCTTTTTTTCCCGTATTCTTTGGGGTTTTGTTTTCGAGTAGTTTTTATTTCGTCCTCGGTTGGTTCAGTGACACGCTCTGCCATTTTGTTTCTCTCTACTCACAGTATATGAGATGATATCCTTGTAGTAGAGTAGCCAATCAGAGCGCGCAACTGCTCATATCCAGTGAATGTGGATAGAATAAATTATCTTTATCTTTTGGGCTGACTTTTAATCGCACAGATCTGGCAACCCTGACACCAGACATGGACATTTTTTTTTTTTTTTTAGCGAGCACAAAGTTGACACGACTCAAATCAAATGCGTCCAGCATCTTAAACAGATATGCTGTCCTCACATAATTAACTTGCATAATTACGCAATTAACTTTACATAATGTTTATCGTAATTATGTTATTATAAACGAGTCAGAGAAGCTGTTTCGCTTTTGCTCTTGAGCTGTACTGTACGAACAACCTGTTGTATTGTAGTGACCAAAATCTTTTGAGAAAAGCAGCCGTAAGTGGATAATAGTTTGCGATCTTGTACGCAAAATCTTATAATCCACTCCCATAATGACTTCTATATTAACCGATAATAAAAAGCTGCCTCTGGTTTTCTGCCTATAGAGCTCAGCGGTTAAATGGAAATCTTTATAGAGCACCACACACACACACAGGCACGCTCTTTTATTTTTTTTTCTTCATCTTACTAATGCGCACGCCGTAGCGTTTACAAAAGAAGACGAAAATCACCAGGGATCTCGGGGCAGAGCTCGTCCAGACTGGATATGACAGGAGGACTGTTGCATAAAGCATGAATACTTTTACAATACTACAGTGTGTTGTATTTTACCTGTAGACATGCCGATTTGTCACGGATTGGCACCATCACACAAGGAACTCTCGCACGGCTTTTGTCAAGCAAACAGGATATTTAGTAAAAGTGCTCATGAAATGTCTGTACGCGACATTTAAATAATATTGGCTGGCGCTGAGTGGTATATCAGATTCTGAATGGAATATATCTAATGTACCACAAAAAAGCCATTATTATTATTATTATTAGACATACACACTCTCTTCCTATCAGCATTCCCGAAGGCCAATGCGAGCTTAACCATGAGTCAGCGCAGCAGTGAAGTCACCTTCCAGCTGGTGTAGCGTTCATCAGTAGTGTTAGCGAATGCTCATAAAGCGGTCAAGCCAGTGCTCTCGATTGAGAGCAAGTAGCACAGGATAACAACTGAGAAACTAAGATTTCTGTCTCCAGACTCTTCTTCCACACACACTCGCGACAGTATTTTCCACTCAGACTTAAATATTCGTTTCCCTCTGTAATTTACTTCCTTACTTTTCAAATCAACATCAACAACTACACACAACGGAGCGACCTGGCAGCCAAAATTCTCTCAAAATCTTCCGAAGCAAACCTGGCAGCCATGTTTGTTTACAAATTGCCACTCTTGCTCGGAAGGTTTACATCTCCGATGTGTCTCTTTTCCAGTTTTTCGATGTCCGTTGGTATGTTTTTCTCTTGTAAATGCGCAAAGAATATCTAATGACGTTTTGGTAGCCTTTCGGGTGTTCAGCGCGTCTTTTTCTTTCCCGGCGAACACAGAAATGGTTGTGCGCATGCGCAGCAGAAAACTTGAATATTCGCATCAGCTCCGATGTTGTTATTTAAGAAATACCGTAATACAGTACATATAATCACTGATCTGAATGTTTATGTAACATTCATGGAAGAAGTCTCCAATGCTTTTTAACAGCTTCATGACCGAAGAGTTTAAGGTTTTTCAGTAACATGAAGTTTTTTTGTCTTAACTTCGAGAAAGAGAGAGAATAAATGGATAAAGTGTGACGTGTTGTTCGTCATGTGCAAGCTGCTGTGGTATAAGAGGAATAAATCACTTGAGGATATGCTGACATTGGAAATGAATCAACACCAAGTCTTGTCCCGCACTGTACCGAGTCACGTCACACAACCTTGCTGTTGATTATTTTCCTATAACAGCACACTCCCGAGTGTTTTCTCCTGACGTATGGGATATTTTCCAGTAACCAATGTGTTCTTATACAAATCAATAAGTGCGTTTCCATTAACCTGCTTAGTGTGCAATTTGAAATTGAAGAGAAAAAAAAAAGGGTAATGGAAGCATGAGAATTTTGATAATATCGTGAAAAAAAAGTTTATATACTCACATGAGGTGGATTTTCAGACGATTCACCAAAACAACATTTCTCAAATTTGAAATAGAAACACATTGTACGCACTTAAGTCACATGACATGACATGACATGACATGACATGACATGACATGACATGACATGTTGGCCCGGTGATTTTCATTGGTTTGGAGCCGATACTTATTAGGTCTTGGAGATATGTCAACATGTTTAATTATAAAGACTATCATGAAAGGAGGAGGAGAAAACCCAGCTTTAATCACTCAACAAAAACAAAACAAGTGTGTTTTGTTGACTTTTTTTTTTTAATCGCTTCTATTTTCTGCAAAACTGCAATAGAACGATGTCATTCGTTGTAAACTGTCTCATCTCATCTCATTATCTGTAGCCGCTTTATCCTGTTCTACAGGGTCGCAGGCAAGCTGGAGCCTATCCCAGC
>JANZLB010000025.1:3040800-3054255 GCA_026167865.1 Notarius quadriscutis | reverse complement strand
GGCCTCTCTCATCTTTTTAAGTGGGAGAACTTGCACAATTGGTGGCTGACTAAATACTTTTTTGCCCCACTGTAAATGACTTGTCTATGTTTTTAGAAATATATTCATGAATAATAAATATTGATTCATTAGTCATTTTTTGTAAAATTAAAAAAAAAAAAAGTTTAAATGCATTCTGCCCATCTGGTCTTACTGCCTATTTTTGAATGTATATTAAAGCTAAGATAAAATGTGTAAAAAAAAAAAGAAAGAAAAAAGTTCAGTGACTTTAATTGATTAAATAAGGAAACATAAAAACCACAAAACAGTTCCATGCGTGTAGTCTGTTAGATATATTCACAGCCCACAAACCAAAGCAAATAGCACAGAAATAAAACCCACAACACACATTAAGACGTTATATCAAGCACAAATCACCGAGTGCACTCACGGAGCCACCAAACATTATGCAGTAATATCAGTCAGCAAATGTCATACGAGCAAAGGGCAGTTTTACGAGCAGGTTTCACGTTTTAGGCCAAAGTCTGGCTGTTGAAAATGAAGCTTGACAAATCAATCAGGTTCATTCAGTGCCTACACTTTCTCTCTCACAGTGGCAGAGCTCCTCAGCACTGAACTCTCCAGAGCTCTGCTCCTCCGCAGACGTTTCTTCAACCGAGGTGTCACTATCACTGTCTTCATCCTCCTGGATCTCTGCAGCTTTTTTCTCCTGGATCTTAGAAGAAAGCTCTTGCTGAATCCGACACATTTGTTCCTGGAGCTCGCTAATCAGATTCACTACACTCTGGCAGAGGCGAAGAACCGGACAGGGAAGTGGAATTGTAAAGATAAAAGGAAGACAGATGGAAATTAAACTCACAACACATGTACAAGTACAGGACAGTATTGTGTTTTGTGTGGTGGATTGCACAAGTATTCACCCCCTCCTCCTCCTTTAAACTTCTCCACATTTTGGAGTGGAAATTGAATTGGACTTAACTAAAATATTATATCATGCATTTAGATAAAATAGCCCATCCATCCATCCATCCATCCATTATCTGTAGCCTCTTATCCTGTACAGGTCACAGGCAAGCTGGAGCCTATCCCAGCTGACTATGTGCGAGAGGCAGGGTACACCCTGGACAAGTCGCCAGGTCATCGCAGGATAAAATAGTCCATGCTACTGAAATTAGAAGAAAAAAGCAATGTAGTTTGTAACATCATTCACAAATAAAAGATGTAAAATTTGGGTCAGTGCAGTGAATAACGATGCCGCTTCACAGCTCCACCTTCCCTGTTTCAATGCTGTGAAGTATTGCACGTTCTCCTTGTGGGTTTCTTTTGGGGTCTCTAGTTTCTTCACACTTCCCATACTGGCCATGCTAAATCACCTCGAAGGGTGAATGTGTGTGAATTGGGGTGAATTCTCTTCTCTTTCCTTGTGGGCAATGTTCCCAGGATTGGTGCCAGATCTGGGATAAAGCGCTTACTGAAGAAAAATGAATGAATTAAATGAAAAAACCCCGAAACCCTGAAATCTAAATTGGTGCAAAGCAATGAGATCTTCATGCAATTAAAGTGTCATATGATCTCAATATAAATACACCTTTTCCTGGAAGAACAGCAGAGAGAAGATATCTGAATGAGACTGTCAGTGACGGCGTAGCTCACTCCGGCCCCGTCTAGTCCAGGAGGAATGATCTAAAGTGGGCCACCTTGCGCAATCAATGTTGCAAGCTATATACACTATATATAGAAGTGATATACACCCTAGGAATACTGACCTATTTGGCAGAAAGAATCCAAAACGGCGAGGAATTGACTGAGAAGAAGTGATTTTTGTTGAACTTTAAGATGTTAAGGCTTAATTAGTCCATAACTTCATTAATAATTATAATTAGGCAAATCTGGGTGGAAGTTATATACATCCTAGGTACCTCTACTTTCATACCAGAAAGAATCAAAATCAGTGAAGAATTGTGGAAGAAGAAGTGATTTGTGTGGAAACTGCTTGTTAGAGATTGATTAATTACTCAATATCTTCATTATTAATTGTAATTATGCAAATTTGGATAGAAGCCATATGCACCCCAGGCAGACCTGCCTTCCTGCCAAAAAGAATACAAATCAGTGAAGAATTGAGAAGCGATTTTCATGAAGTGTGGATGATGGATGACAGACAGACGACGGACAACATATGATGGCAAAAACTCATCACCTGTTGGCCAGATGAGCTAATAATATATCATACATTTTGAATGTCCCACAGACGGACATTAACTCGATAAAGAAATGGAAAGAATATGGCACAAGTGTGACTGCCTAGAGGACAGCGTCCACCAAAAGTCAGGGACCAGGTAACCAGGGATTAGTCGGAGAATGTAGTGTACAGTATACGTGTCTACATCTTTGTGTCAGCTGGTCTGCTTTTTTACTCCATGAAATTTAACAGGCTGGAACATTTCAGGATCATTTCATTCTGTGGTACATTTATTAAGCTCGACTTGAGAAAATAGCGTGCAGCCGGAGCTCGGAAAGGCACCAAAGGTACTGCCATTGGCGCGTCCTTGCAAAATCATGTCCTCCAGCCAAAATAAACAGGTCATTGAGCTGATTTCTGCAAGGTAAGGACTCAAACATAGAGCCCTTTTGTTTAGCATGGGCACTCAGGATGTAAAAGGAAACGAGCCTGAAATGTAAAAATGGAAAAGTGAAACATGATCATCAAAAATGAATCAAATAACCAACGCTGTAAAGTTGAACTAGCGTAAACAACGTTTAAGCAATGGCTGGCACATGAGGGGAGGAAGTATCATGTGATACCGTGGCAGGAAAACACAGCAGATGAGATGGCTGACATATGCTTGCTATCTATAGAGTGGTGCAGAGAGGGGCAGGGTGGGAGGGCCGACACTCACGAGTGAAGCATGGCATGTCAGGGGGAATGTTGTGAGCCGGATTAGAGCCAGTCAGCCCTGCAGTTGTCAGAGGAGTGGGAGAGTGTGTGTGTGTGTTCTTGTGTGTAGTATTTTAACACAGGTTAAAATAGAGATCTGCGTTAACAGCCTGCTTGTATAGCTGCTATGTATTCAGCTACATAGAATAAAGTAACTTGTATAAAAATTTACATTCTAGACTTTACTAAAATCTTAACACTTCCTATGAATAAAGTGCACAATAAATGCATTACATAAACCTGTAGTTACACCTGTAGTGACATGCATAACACTTCAAAGCCTGGGGTTACATAATGTGTTGATTATGCAGAGGGGAACCGTCAGGGCCTTGGAGGTCTTCAGAGAACATATCAGCATTTCAAATGTTATATTTAATTTCTTTCATTGTTTATTTTTTTCATTCTTTCATAATTTCATTACAATTATTCTCTTCTAATTCTAATTCGGCCTCATTTTCTATCAGATTTGCTTCAGAAATGAAAGGGTTACCGTCCTGAAAACATTAAACTTGAGTTATCCAGTGAGATTGTTTTGTTTGTTGTCTCCAAGCTGAGAAGAGTTTCGAGCTGCTCACTCATTGGTTCGGACAGAAGGCCATGGCAGTGTATGTTTATGTAGGAAGTGACAGAAGACTGATTAACCAATCAGATTTTGATTGGACAAGAGGCGATTTTTTAACCAAAAATGTATCGCTCTTGGCCTTCTCGAAGACCACTGCGAGTCAGCAGTGAAGTCATCTTCCAGCTGGTGTAGCATTCATCAGTAGTGTTAGCGGCCAAGCAAGTGCTATCAAGAGCAAGTAGCACAGACTAACGACCAAGAAACTGAGATTTCTGTCTCCAGACTCTTCTTCCATGCTGAACGCTTGGTACGGTATTTTTCACTCAGACTTAAGTATTCACACTAAACCCTTGAAAAATCATTTGCCCTGTTGCTTTTTTGGTGTCTGGCTAAGTTTTGGCTGAGCTCAAGTCCCAGCTCTAATAGTAAAAGTTCTCCACTGTGATTCTGATTAGTCAGAAGGTGTTGATTATTTGTCTGTAAGAACAGCTCAGGTTTATGTTAAAGTACTTGTTCTGATACGTCATAATTTCTATAGTAACAGGTCATTCACAGGGATGTGTATGGTGAATGATTGGTATAATAATAAATGTATTTTTTAATGGTGTTATGATAAAACATGGTGCTTTTGTGTGTCAGTGTCAGTGCTTTCTGACAGTCAGAGGTAAAGCTGGAACTTCTATAACTAAGTTTTCCAACATGCTCAGGACAGAAGAGTTTATGTTTGTTTGTGGTAACGTCAAGAGAGAGAATAAAAAGAGGCTGGTTTAGGGATATATAGTGTATGGATCCACCACTTGGACTCTCATGGCATCAGTAGAGAAAGCTAAATGGCTGCACTCAACGTCTCATGGAAGCAACACATCACCAAGAAAGAGCGATATGACAACCTGCTGCCCCTCAGCGAAACAATACGCCAGCAGAGATTATGTTTCACTGATCACAGCTGGTGTAGCACGAACTGACAAGTGATGCTCTCGTTTGGAACCCAAACCATGGCAAGCGAAAAAGAGGAAGACCACAAAAAACATATATCGATCAATTCGTTGAAGATGACTCATGGATGTCATTATGAAGACTTGATAAGTGAAATGAACAATCAAGACAACTGGAAGAGATGTGCCATGAAATGCAGAGTAAGCTCGACCCAGTCGTAGCAGTACTAGGTTTAGGAATGACCATTTATAGCTGCTATAATATAAGTGAGAATAGGAATGAACTTGTTTCACAATATAAAAAAATAACTTTAAAAGGATAAAACAAATGACATGTTGGTCTTTGTGTAATAATTATTAAAATACATATTTTAAATAATTAAATAAAAATATTTTTTTGAGAAATTGCTGTAGTCAAAGTCCTTCCCGTCCCAGTACTACCCAGGACTTTAAAGTGCCAAACTCCATTTCTATAGCCCTCGGCCTCTCGCCTTTTACATAGCTTACATTGGGTTACAGTGCGAGGCTGGTCCTTTGGTAACCACGAGAGTTTGACTTCCTACTCACATCTGTATTGCAGTACCTCGCCAGATGGCAGTAGGTACCATTTTTATGATGATCTTTAGTATGACTTAACTGCAAGTAGAATTTGCGATTTCCTGGTCAAGAGGTGGAGATGCTAATCACTAGGCCAACTCGCAGTCCAATTACTGTAGTACAACAAATAATAATAATATGTTCAATTTATATAGCACCTTTCTCAAAACCCAAGCTCGCTTTACAATAAGAGGCAGAAAAAAGAAAAGAAAAACGTCCACCAAATAGAGGTCAGGATATCATTCCAATGGTGTAGCAGCCACAGTCCCACCAAAAGGCGTACAAAAACAAATCCCACATCACCAGCACAGCCGCCGCAACGCCACTGAGCAACATCGCTCGGAACATCACGCCAAGCACTAAAGCACAGAGCGCTGGACAACCACGATGTTAAAGTGAGCAACGAGCTCACTGTAGTCCATAGCTAGGAGCACAGGCATCACCCACAGCGAACCAAGGCCTGGAGGGAACCAACACCCAAAACTGGGTCTGGAGCTACACCATAACTGGCGTACAAAAACACTCAAACAAACATCAAACACAGAAAAAAGAAAAAAAATTAAAATAAAAAAGGAGAGAAAATAAAATAAAAAAGCTCCAGTGAGAAGCAGCAGCCAGAATGCGCACGACGTACTCTCAACCGGAAACTGGAAACGGAAAAAACCCAGCCCTCAAACCTTAATCTCCCCCAGCACCAAAAAAGGACCATTTTGCACTAACTGTTATTTTTATTCAGACTTTTGGAACAACACAAATAAATAAACATAAAAAAAACTATATAAAAATACATACAGAAGACCCATAAATATCAGAAAACATGACAAATAGAAACAAATTTCAGCATATAAATACAAATAAAAAATACCTGAATGATTAGTATAAAAGTGCTAGGTTAGGTTTTGCTGCAGGCTGCACACATTATCATGTTCACATTCAGCCAGCAGCTCAGAGACACCTGTCAGTTGTGGCTGAAGGCAGAAGATTGTGACGGTGAGGGGGTCATCGACACGGTTGCACTGGAAAAGTTCATTGCTTGGCTGCTGAGAGGAACAGCGGGGTGGGTCCAGTGCCACTGCCTAGCATCGCTGGATCACACAATTAAGCTGGCTGAGGACCATCTGGTGGCAGTTCCCATGGCAGGCGGCCATCCCGCCTCTTCACATTCTCTCGCTCTTCCTCTTTCTTCCACCATGCCCCTCCCTACCATCCCCTCCCTGTACCACAGAAGCAGGGGCGAACTCCCCTGCAGACAGCTCCCAGAGCCCATGGTTTCCCTACCCCCTCCTTCCCTTATGTTTCTGTGTCTTCCCCCCAGGTGAGTGATCCACCTGCCAGCAGTGTGCAGAGGTGAGATCTGGGCCAGTGTGCTGGCATTGTGAGGTGCCTGGGCACTTCCAAGACAGTGCCATGCAGTGAAGGTGGGGGCAGTGGTCCGGATTCACAACATGCCAGAGACTGCCCCTGATTGAGTGGAAATGTACCATATACCTTCGACCATGGGGGTGGGCGAGATTCCCATGACTAACTCTCTCCAGACACAGCAGTCCTGTATCGCTGAACCCAGGTCTTCAAGATCAATGCCCAAGTCTCTGGCAATGGTGTCTGGGTATGTTAACTTTCTGGATACAACTTTGTCAGAAGGGTGCCATAGAAGGAGAAAGGAAATTACTTCACCTGTGGCATGATGGCAATGGCCAGCAAACTGTAGATGCTTTTGCTTAAGCTTCTGGGATACTCGGGGTAATCATCCATAGATTTGGCCAAGAGTGGCATGGTCCATCCAGCTGATGTTCTGTGCTCATCTTAACAGATTTGTCTAGCATCCGTCAAGACGACTCTGAAGCTTGGTAGTTAGGGTCCAGGTTTCTGAGCCATACAGAAGAACTGGCTCTACTAAAGTTCTAAATGTCTGAACCTTAATAGACTTAATTAAATTTGACTGCCAGATTTTTTCTAGCTTTTTCAGGCTTCCCACCCTAGGGCTTTTCTGATCTTGAATTCCTTTTGTGAGTCTGCGATATGGGATTCCAGGTATTTGAAATTGTCTACTTTTTTGATGTTAGTGGCATTTAGGGATTTAAGACCTTTTTCTTTCATTTTATCAAGCGAAATCCATAAGACATAATCGAGCACAACAATGAAAAGAAATGGGGCAAGTGTGTCGCCTTGAAAGACACCTGCTGTAATATTAAATGACTCAGTTTCTCCATTAGGTGAAATAATGGTGGCTGAAGTGTTGGTGTACAATGATTTTATTGCACTAATAATGGGTGATGGAATTCTGCATAGAGGCAAAATCTCAAACATCACTTTTCTGCTGATGGAGTCGAAGGCTTTGCAAAAGTCAGCGAAGCAGAGAGTGACATCTTTGTTCAATCTCTTCATCTTCTCAAGAATATGCCTAACTGATGGTATCTGAGTGATTTGTGGTTCTACCTCTTCTAAACCCATTTTGATTCATGTGAAGGAATCGATCGAGGGCAGGAACAATGTGATTAAGGAGGAGTTTGTTGAAAATTTTGGCTGCTATTGGGATGAGATTTATGCCACGATAGTTAACTGCAGAAGTTAGATCACCTTTTTTGGTGATCCCTTTTCAGCCAGGATGTAGGTGAGATGAAGGTTAACAAGGTATTGTTGCAAAACTCTAATAAGAGATTGTGAAAAATGGGGTCTTTCCAGATAATAGATGGAATATTATCAAGCCCTGGGGATTTATTTTTGGAGAAGGAATTTATGACAACGGTGATTTCGTCCAACAAGAATGGATCAGTATTAATGTTTAGATTGTCTGCAATTTGAATTTTAGGCAGAAGGTTGACATTCAGTTTGGGTGAATTGCCAAGTAAGGATTTAAAGTGCAAAATCCAGTTTGCTTTACACTTAGTTGGGGATCCACCTTTAATCCTGATGGAAAGTTTTTCCTTGCATCCAGCCAGCTTGTTGATAACCTTCCAAGATGCTGCGTGTTGTCTGGCAGTGTGAAAGTGAGCTACTTTGTCAATTTTTCTTGGATGTACTTTGCCTCAGCAGTGGCATATGCTTTTTCTAGCTTGTTCTGTGCTTGGGTTGTATTTTTCATCGCAAGATTTGAAGGTTTATGGGGGAATACTTTCTGAACTTTCCAGAGATCGTTCCTGATATTCTGAACTAGATCCATAGCACTAAGAGGCTTTTCCTTTACTCTAACCTTTTTATGTAATGTAGACAATGCTACTTCTTTCTTGGATTTGATGAGATTGTTGTATTTAGTTTCAATATCATCGGAGGAATTTGACAATGCATCAAATCGGTTTTTGACTTCAAGAGCAAATGAGTGCCTAAGATCTGGGCTAGATGACACAAGATTCCAATCAATACTTTTCATTGGGTTTAGCATAGGCTTTTTAGATGATCTGAGACTCAGATAGACATAAATGGAAACAATTCGATGGTCTGAGCCAACTGAAGAGAAAGACAAATAGGCTTGGGCATTTCTGACACTATTCCTCTATTCTTTCTAATAAGATTGTAGTTAATTTGGGCTCAGGACCCTGAAGGATGTTGGTGTGTCCACAACTTTGAGGATTTTTTCATGAATTTGGTGTTAGTGATTTTGAGTTGGAGTTCATTGGCAAAGTCCAAGAGCTTTTCTCCATTTCTGTTTGTCTCTCTGTGATAAGAAAAGAGAGTGTCATGGAGACCAATCTGACCATTGAAATCACCTGCCAATACTAAGAAGTTGTGGGGTGGAACATTCTCGACAACTCCTTTGAGGTCAAAATTGTCTACCAGGTTTTCGTCACCAAAGTTTTTAGGTGAGTAGCAAGCAACAAAGGTGGTTTTGGAGTTGCTACTGAATTCAGTGATGAGTACGTGATCAGAGATTTTCTCAATGGTGAGAAGGTTGTCGGCTGCTCTTGGGGATAAGATAATGCCAATGCCCCCTATTGTAGAGCCTTGGGTGTTTTTAGTCACTGAAGTAGTGGCTAGTTGGTAGTTTCCCAAATCTGTAAATTTTATGTCAGATTCTGGATGAAAGAGGTGATGCTCTTGTATACTAAGAATATCAATCTTGTGTTGCTGTGAGCAAAATAATAATTCTTGTTGTCTACTGAATTTAGAAAGTGTTCTTGTGTTCAGAGTGCTATAGATAGTTAGTTAATCTTTTGCACCTCATGAACTTGGAAAAAGGTTTTGAATGTGTTCCTTCATCTCTTCCTTTACAGGGTACTTGCTCTGAAGAGTTTTGAGTAGCCTGATCATCAGTTTCCTGAGAAACAAGATTTGAATTGGGAACTAGTATAGCAGGGACTCGAACCCTGGTGTTCATAAGAGACTTCATCATAGTTATCCTTTCAATGGCTGATTGTTTCAAATGCTCCACGCTACTGGATACAGCCTAGGAGAGCTGGTAATATCAATTACCTTAAAAGCCTCCCCAACCCATTGGTTTTATATCAGGGTTTTCCTTCACCTAGATGGATTGCTTTCACTACGGCTAAGAGCCCCATCTACCCCTTGTGTGACCGTATCCCTGGTTAAGGGAGGCTTAGGGCATACTGACACTTGCCCAAGGTGTGCACTGTTACTTTGATAGCACAACTAGTTAATAGCTTCAGAGTTGCCTTCTTGTGAGTCATACCAGTGAAAGTTTGGCCAGAGATGTTCAATTAGCCATGAAGTTTGTTCCATCTACACCCGAATCCACACTGAACCCGACTTCCGATAACACAACGCTGTCTACAAACATGGCAACCATAGACTACAACACGAACACACCACACACACTTTCACATTCACAGTCACCAGACCTTTAACCACGCATGCCCGTTCATCATTTCACACAATCACAGCTCACAGTATATAAGGACTCTCACTACACACACATTTGCAAAGTAAATGCTCTGTGTAATTGTTGCCAGATTTTACCAAGTCTTGAGTGTTCACATTTTGCTACTTTGGATTTCGACTCAGTTTCCTGGTTTTTGTTCTCTGATCTTGCTCTTGATACACATTGCTCTTTGCTCATCACATGACCTTTGCTTGACTCTTGACCTTGCCACTGATCAATGTTTTGGATTTGTCTTTTTTGGATCTTAAGTATGCCATGGCTTAATTGCTTAACCTGTGGAAAGCCATGGCCTAATGGTTAGAGAAGCAGCTTTGGGACCAAAAGGTTGCTGGGTCGATTCCCTGATGTGCCCTTGAGCAAAGCACCTAACCCCCAACTACTCCCAAGGCTGCTCTGGGTATGTTGTATGTGGCTCATGATAAGAGTGTCTGCTAAATGTCATTAATGTAATATAAGTGGGCATGTCACCTTACATCACAAATGTAATATAATTAAAAACACTAAATCTGCATCCATATCAGCCTGTTCTCTAACAATGTTCAATTAGCCAGGTTTAACTTTGTTACATTCCAAGACATAGCATTTGGTTCTGTTCTATGCTGCTAAGATTCTGAATGGCTCATGATGAGACAACTTTACTAAAATTCAATTATTGTAGTTGTATACTGCTGAATGTTTTAATCGACTGAAAATGGAAACTTAAAACACATTCAAGCAATGTATATTTTTGCTGCATAAAAAAGTTTCATATCGAGATGCCACCATAACATGCATTTGAATATCAAATTTGAATTTTGTGTGTCATTACACACTTAAACAACCTGCTACTGTCCTCTGATGTATGGTCAAAACTTTCTGCAGAGTTGTGCATGTGATTAAGGAGGAGATGATGAGACTTCATAGTGATTGTCAACTTAAATTAGTTGCAGAGGTAAAAGTAAATAAATTCATTAAAATGGTCACATCAATATGTTTGCACAAATTCATACAAGCCAAGTTACAAATAGTTAAGGTCTGAGTGAGGGGGAAAGGTTAACAGTTGTTTGAAATTTTAACACTGCTTTTTGTCCATGCTTAATTTGAGATATGGAGTGCCTTCTTTAGCTTAAGTGATCAAGTTAGCATTTAAGGTCAATTTCCTTTTAGATTTGTTCAACTCATCCAGCAAAATTGGTTATATGCAGGCAGGTTTGTATTTCATTTCAGTATTAATACAAGGTCTGATGGTTCTGAACCCCAGCAAATATGTCAAGAAAACTATGAACTACAGTAGTCTATGGAAGTCCATAAGTCAGGGATTAGTATGTTCAATATCAGTGGATCAGGTGTATCAAGCTTCTCTGATTGATCTGATAGTAATGGCAATTCTGTTCACTTTCCTCAAAGCAGACCATTTTATTGAAGTGAAAACTGCGACATGAAGAAAACCTTGGAGAATTAGGCAGGACAAAGGGATTAAGGGTAGACTGGTACAATAAAGTTGAAACACACAAACTAAAAGAAAACTCTAGGCTTGGCTTCCACTTTGTCTAACAACCGAGTTAGTGCGATATAGAAACATACAGTACATGTGTGTGTACCTTCATCCTTGGAAAGCTAAAATGCCACTTTAACAGGCAGAATAAAACTGAGTTGAGAAAAATAAATGCATGGTAAGATCTGCTTGTGAAAAGATACCACACGGTTTGGATCCTACAGTCACAAGAAGTTTCTCATGTTTGTGAATGGTGTGAAGCATCTGCCATCCAAGATAAGATGACATGATTTAATCATTCAGCTCTATAAAAGACCTTTATTTAGGAGCTAATATTAATAATACTTCATATGGACTGAATGAATCATTCATTCATTCATCCTTCATTCATTCATTCATTCATTCATTCATTAACACTTTCATATGAATGAAAAAGTGTAGTCAATACATGCACTACATCATTAGTTAGCAATAGTGTTAATGCTGAGTGGAAACCCCACTTTCACCCTTACATAGTTGTCCATTTTAATGTTTGGTGGTATGATTCATCATCGGGTCTTAAAATTGTTTTCATTAAATGGGTTCAAGTTTGTTTATGACAACCAATACTGAGAATAATTATGCAAACTGTTTAGTGTACCACTTACAGCTAAAACTATTAGTAGAAATAATCAATTGTATTGATTATTAAAAATGATCAAAGTGGATTTTTATATCCAGTGCATCACTGACTTAACAGGGCTTGATATTAATGACAGTCTGACTGTCTGGGACAACTAAATGTTTGGCCCGGATAAGTCAATTCCGCATCTGCCTGTCCGATGGGACAAATTGAATAATTGTTGAAAATCAACATTTTTATAGTAATTATTCAAGAGTTGCATCAATAAAGTTCCAACAAATCCAGTTCAGTCACCTCAGTGATCTGGCCATGTTATGATCAAATACCTCAATAAAATAAATATCTGTGCTGAAACTTCATTTCATTTGCACATTCATTGTATTTTTCTTTTGTATGGTACATATTAACCATCACCAATGTCATAGAATATCTCTCTCTCTCATTATCTGTAGCCGCTTTATCCTTCTACAGGGTCGCAGGCAAGCTGGAGCCTATCCCAGCTGACTACGGGAGAAAGTCATAGAATATTTTGCCGGAATTTTACGACTGTGTTGAACTCGCTTATGGTTTGTTTTCATTCACAACGTGATTCTGTCCCCCTCATCATGTCCAACTTGTTTTCTTTCAGTTTCATTTCTTTAAATTAATTTATACTTTAAATTTTACTGGATTAATCAATATTTAACTTCATTTCCTCCAGAAGCTTTGAATTTGGGTAGTCTTACTCTTAAAACTGCAGATCAGGTAATGGGTTAGAGCAACACACACACACACACCATAATAGGGGTTTGGATAGATTTTATTTATTGTTACAGTTAAAGTTTGAATTTTATTGAAAAATTATAAATCATTAAAGCATAATGATTATCATAACTATACCTGCTTTTTGATAAACTTAATCACTTTCCTTTCATTGAACTAGTAAATACATGGTAATAAAAAGGTTACGGGCAGGACAACTAAAAAAAATATTGCTGCTTGTCCGACTGGACAAGTGGTTAAAAAAGTTAATGTTGAGCCCTGCTTAACCAACAGAAATGTTATAATGTAAGCACACAAGCCTCTATTCCTTGACAGAATGCTATACAATCAGGGTATTATCTAGAAATTGAGAGAAGGGTGTCGGTGGGGGCGCCTGTTGGGGGGGTCAGGGGGCATGCTCTCCCAGAAAAATTTTAAATATTGAAGCAAATTTGGGGCCCTCTGGTGCAATCTTGACATGAAAAAGCAGTTGAGAGAAGCTCTTAAAATAAGGCGCTTTAAGTAGTGAATTTCTGAAAAAGGAATCAGTCAACTCAAATCACTTCAAGAAATTTATCTGTGAAGATTTTCAGTCATCCAGGTACATACATAGTAAACTGTGGTTGGAATAAAAGAGCAACTGGACTTGCTTGAAGATTCTTGAAAACGTTTCACCTCTCACCTGAAAGGCTTCCTCAGTTCTGTCTGACTAATAGGGAGTATCAGGTATTTATCCTCTCATAGATCATCAT
>JANZLB010000025.1:2423366-2435286 GCA_026167865.1 Notarius quadriscutis | reverse complement strand
TCATGAGCTTCCCTTCTTACCCTGACACGCCCATCACTCAGGAATAGGGTCAATCTGGACTCATCAGACCACATGACTTTTTTCCATTGCTCTAGAGTCCAATCTAACAAAATGAAGCCTTTTCTCCTGATTAGTCTCACTAACAAGTGGTTTTCTTATGGACACAACTGTTTAGTCCCAATCCTGTGAGATCTCACATTGTGAGGGTGAAAATGATCTGACTTTCACTCTTAAACATAGCCGTGAGTTCTACTGCCTATTTTTTATGATTCGACTTCATCGGTTGTTTAAGTGATCTCTGATCATGCTCAGTCTGGATCTTTTTCCAACCACATTTTTTTCCATGAAGATGACGGTTCATCACGATCCTCCCGGGTTTCAATAATGCATTGGTCAGTTCTTAACCCAATTCCAGACATTTCAGTAATCTCCTTAGTTGTCTTCTTTGTTTGATGCAGGTTAATAATTTGACCTTCTGAAACACAGTCACATCTTTTCCCTGACCACAGGATACGTCTTCTGACATGTTTGTTAAATAAATAAGAAGCTGCTCACTGCATCAGTGAGGGTTAAAAGAATGGTTCCCAGCTGAAACATTAATTGCTTCTGTAATTGTCCAATCAAAGGCTCATAAGCATTTGCTTACTAGCTCATCCGGCCGACAGGAGATGAGCTTATCCCATCATGTGCTGTCCATTGTCCAGCGTCTGTCCAGCATCATCCACTTTTCACGAAAATCGCTTCTTCTCTTTCAATTCTTCACCGATTTTTTTTCTTTTTAGCAGGAAGGTCAATCTACCTGGAGTGCATATGACTTCTACCCAAATTTGCATAATTACAATTAATAATAAGGATATGGAGTAATTAAGCCCTAACGGACAGTTTCCACACAAATCGCTTCTTCTCCCTCAATTCTTCACTAATTTTGATTCTTTCTGGCATGAAGGTAGGGTTAACTAGGGTGGATATCACCTCTATATATAGCTTGTATATAGTGTATATACAGTAGCTTGCACAATTTATTACACAAGGTGCCCCACTTTAGATCGTTCCTTCTGGACTAGACGGGGCTAGAGTGAGCTACACCGTCACTGACAGTCTCGTTTAAATCCAAATGGTGAACGTTTTTTGCCCAGGTAGTGTATCTAAGTAATGTGGCATGTGTGCAATACTGCTTAGCCAAAAATGCAACAATGCTTAGTTTAGTTCTGGTCAGCAAACACGTGTTCTTGTGTGTTTGACAGCTGTCATGTTTGTCGCAAATCCTAGTGACTCCTGAGGTAGCAATGTAAAATATTTTCTACATTTTCAGATTAAACATAGCCAGAGGGTTTTCAGTTCAGTCACACCCATGCATCGAGAAATGGAGGTTGCTGTAGTGTGATTTAGAACAAGTCCAGAGGGATGGGGTTGTGAAATTTTTGTGGAGTCATAGTCAGATACAAAAAGGATAAGAACTGTTGGAATAAGGAACTTGATCAGGTTAATTTGCTCATGCGCAGTTTCGAACCATGAAACTGCGACACTGTTTCTTATAACAGCCCTACTGTTACTGCTGTAATGGAAATTTCATTTTACCTGACATTCTCAGAGATAAGAACAGGGTTGGGTTGGCTCTCTGAATGACAACATGACAGATGGCCTCATGCCTCAGCACACATTAAGTCTGTGTGTAAATGTGGGGTGGGGTGTGGATACTGCAGGATTTCTTATACAATTGAGTTTTGTTGCTCGGGATGTGAACTGGCTTTTTGCCTGAGTCAGCAATCAACACCTCATGAAGGTGATATTGAAGGATTGTGTTTCAGTGAGGCTCAGAGTCGAACCTCACCCACATTTCCCTCAGTTCAAAAGATTATTAGGGGATTAGAGGACTGCATTTCCTCTCAGGGCCTTCAGGAACATCAACAGGACTCATTTGCGGTCATGGGGTGTTTCATCTAGCATTACTACTGGGTTAATATTTTTGGAAGTCTCCAAAACCATTAGTGCCCTTTATGAGAGTGTGCAGAAAGGGTTGCTCTCAGTCTTCAAGAATTGTATTTTTTGTCATTACCTCTTTGTCTGGGGGTATAAATAAGATGTCCCACACATGTTAGATTTTAGCACAAAAAGGAATGGATATTCATTGAGCAGTACAAGCCAATGGTTCAATAGAAAGCTAAAACATACTGTATACTGATAAAAAAAAAAAGAGATCCTGAAACAATTGGGGCCATCCTTTTGTTAAGACGTTTTACAGGAACTGAAATCATGAGCGTACTGATTCTCTCTGTGCATTGAACAGGATGGTAAATCAAGTTTTATGATGAAAGTTTCAAAATCAGGAGGAGATGAATGAAAACCTTACATTGATGGTTTAGAAATGTTTAGTGGCTGGTAGTCCAAAGTCTCTTCTGATTTCAGCTAAGCATCAAGATATTATCTCTGTCAAAAGGTCACTTGGCTTGTTAGGACTTGGCTGTAAATGGACCATTGAACAAGATAACTTCCAAAACTCCATCTCCAAAAACGACCATCTCAAACTTGTGGTCCAGGTTGAATAAAACATCCACATGCCCAAATTTAAGAATATAAAGGAGATAAAATGTGCAAATGTTCTATAATTGTCTCCGTGCTGTATATTCTTTCAAGGGGAAGCTTTAGCAAATATTAATTGTGGGGGTGCCAATAATTTTGAAATCAGCAATTTGCTTAAAAGTCTGAACTACTGAAATTATGTTATGTTAATTGCATGTGCTAGTTGTATTATATGGTTATTTTTGTTTACTACAGGTGCCAAAATTTCTGGAGTTGTCTGTAGCTAGTTTTTTGCCTTATTTCTCAAACATACTGTAATCACTGTTCCCAGGAAGATGTGCATTTATTGATATTGCATAAAGGGGGAAGCCATGGCCTAATGGTTAGAGAAGCAGCTTTGGGACCAAAAGGTTGCCAGTTCAATTTCCTGGACCAGCAGGAATGGCTGAAGTACCCTTGAGCAAGGAATCTAATCCCCAACTGCTCCCCAGGCTGCTCTGGGTATGTTGCATGTTACTCTGGATAAGAGCTTCTGCTAAATTTCATTAATGTAATGTAATGTAAAATCAGTTCAACCAAATTCATATGCAGAAAGTAACCATGAAAGGTTCTAAAAGTCTTTGCTGGACATCTACACAGTCAAATGTCAAATGAGAGTTTTAAATGTGTTGAGCCGTCCAACTGATCGTGCAGGACTTCAGGAACATGCAACAGTACAGTACAAATTGATGCTGAATATACATCTCCGAACAGAGCAAGACCAAACTGACCTGTGCACGGACACCACTGTCATTCAGAGCCTTGACCAGTGCCAAAGTCAGGCCTTTTGGAAGGTTCTGTTTCAAAATATTGTCCATTCGGTTCCTCCGGGTGTGGACGGACAGAACTGTTTGAGAAGGTCAAAGACATAAAGAATGAATTGGAGTGGCAAAGCTTACACTGTATGTGGTAAGTGCTCCCCACAAGCCACAATATCTAAAGACAGAGTCAACATCAAGATCTATCCACGTATTAAAAAGAACGTAAGCGTTCTCACCTGTTTTAACCCACATCCTGTCAGTTATGTTGCAGCTGAGTGAAGAACTTTGAGTGGTGGTGGTGGTGGTTCTGAGTGGACTGGTCCTGACATGCTGGGTGGTGGTGGGCCATTTAGGGGACACAGTAGGTACTATAGCTCTGGGAGGTTTTACCATAGTTGTGGTCGTTGCAGTCCCTGTGGTACTGGTCAACGGAGTTGTGCTGGTTGGTTGTGTAGTTGTGGTAGTCGTTGTGGAGGCAGTCGTGGAGGTGATGGTAGTGAGTCGAGGGAAACTGCTAGCTAGTAGTTCCTGGGTAAGTAGTTCTGAATGGACTGAAGTGTTTACATTTCTGTTGGGTAATGTAGGACTTATCATTTGGAATGGAGGTAAACCAGAGACATTTCCTTTTGCATGAAGCCTGGTCTCTCGAGAAGTGAGGACAGAGGATGGAAGCCTGGACATCCACTGGTCCAGCGTAGGTTTCTCTGTAACAACAAAATGAGGTTCACTCACTTCCTGTGAAGGTTGTGATGGAATTAGCGCAGAGGTCTGAGAGAATGGCAGTGAAGACTTTGATGACGATGAGAACAAGTTTGATGGTGACACAGATATGAATGTTTGTTGTTTTGATGTGCCATAATATGGCAATGGTTCAGACATTAATGGTGATCCAGATGTTATTACTGATGGTAATGGTGATAATGTGGAATATTTAGTTAAAACAGATGCTGCTGATGGTGATGGAGATAAAGTTGAGGATGATGAGAACATTTCTGATGGTGATGGAGATATAAATTGCTTTGTTAACAAAAAATCATAATAGGATGATGTTGCTGGAGATGTTAATTGTGAGGATGCTGATGGCGATATAGACATGAGTGGTATCGGTTGTTTTTTTAATAGAGAATCATAATAAGATGGCAATAATTGTGAGAGTAATGATTCTGATGATGGTGATAATTCTGATGGTGGTGATGTTTGCAATAATTCTGAGGATAATGCTGGTGATAGTTCCAGGGTAAGTAGTTCTGAATGGACTGAAGTGTTTACATTTCTGTTGGTTAATGTAAGACTTATCATTTGGAATGGAGGTAAACCAGAGTCATTTTGCATGAATGATGATGATGGTGGTAGTGATATTTTTGATGGTGACAATTCTGATGGTGATAATTCCAGTGATGGCAATGATGAGCCTGGTGATAATTCTGATAGTGATGATTCCAAAGGTGATAATACCAATGTTGATACTTCTGATGGTAATGAAGTTGATGGTGATAATGTGGCTGTTGATGATGGTGATAATTCTGTTGATAAATGCAATGGTGATGATCCTGGTGATAATTCTTTTGGTAAGGATGCTTGTGATGGTAATAATTCTGGTGGTGCTGGTGTTGGTGTTAATTCCAGTGATAATGAGGATGGTGATGGTAGGGATGATCCTGGTAATAATACTGATCTTGATACTTCTGATGGTAATGAAGTTGAGGGTGATAATTCTGCTGGTGATAATGTGACTGTTGAAGGTGATAATTCTGTTGAAATACCTAATGATGATGATCCTGGTGATAATTCTTTTGGTAACGATGCTTGCGATAATTCTGGTGGTGCCGGTGTTGGTGATAATTCCAATGATGAGGATGATGACAGTGATGTTCCTGGTGCTGATTGTATTGGTGATAATTCCAGTGATGAGAATGAGGAGGAGGAGGAGGAGGAGGAGGAGAATGCTCCTGGTGATAATTCTTTTGGTAATGATGCTGAAGGTGCTAATTCTGTTGATGATAATGCTGCTGCTAGTGGTGGTGTTGATGGTGATGATGTAGGTGATGATTCTGTTGGTATCAATTCTGATGATGATGAGGATGGTGATAGTTTTGGTGGTGGTGGTGATAATTCTAATGGTAATATTTCTGATGGTGATAATTCTGATTGTGATGATGGTGAGACTTCTGGTGGTGATGACACTGCTGATAATAATACAGATGGAGATAATTCTGATGACCATGATGCTGAAGGTAACAATGATGATAATGAAATCAACATTCTTGATGGGGATATTGACACCAAGGATGGTAATTGTTTTGTTAATGCAGAATTGTAATAAGATCTGAATGTTGTTAATATTGATGATGTGGTTGGGGATGATGCTGATGGTAATTCTGATGAAATTTCTGATAGTGATACTGGTGATAATTCTGATGATGGTGATGATGCAGGTGAAAATTCTGAGAATGCTGTTTCTGGTGATAATTCTGATGGTGACGATACTGTTGATAATTCTGATGATGCTTTTGATAAATCTGATGGTGATGATGCCACTGATGATGATGGTGGTAAGGATGCTGATGGTGATAATTCTGAAGCTGATGATATTGATAAATCTGTTGGCGATGATGCCACTGATGATGATGTTGAGGATGCTGGTGGTATTTCTGTTGGTGATAATTCTGATGGTAATAATGCTGTTGATGAATATGATGGTAATGATGCTACTGATAATGATGATGAAGATGCTGATGGTGATAATTCTGAAGGTGATGAGACTGATGGTACTTCTGATGGTGAGGATGATGGTGATGATGCTGTTGATAAATCTGATGATGTTATGGATGATAATTCTGACAGTGATGATGCTGTTGATGAATCAGATGGTGATGATGCCATTGATGATGAGGAGGAGGGGAAGGATGCTGGTGGTATTTCTGATTGCAAGGATGCTGATGGTGATAATTCTGAAGTTGAGGATGGTGCTGATAAGGGTGATGCTGATAATTCTGGTGCTGAGGATGGTGGTGGTATTTCTGATGGTGAGGATTCTGCTGGTGATAATTCTGAAGTTGATGGAACTGGTGTTAATTCTGATAGTGATGATGTGATTGATAAATCTGATGGTGATATCACTGATAATGATGGTGATGTTACTGGTGATAATTCTGACAGTGATGCTGATGCTAATGAATCTGATAGCAATGACGGTGAGGATGCTGGTCGTATATCTGTTCTTGATAATTCAGAAGTTGAGGATGGTGATGATAATGGTGATCGTGGTGATGCCGGTGATAATTCTGATGATATTGTTGAAGAATAAGATGGTGATGATGCCACTGATGATGATGATGATGGTATGTCTGATGGTGAGGATGCTTCTGAAGTTGAGGATGGTGCTGGTAATGGTGATGCTGGTGATAATTCTGAAGTTGATGAGATGGATGGTAATTCTGATGGTGATGATGCACTTGATAAATCTGATAATGATGGTGAGGATACTGATGGTGATAATTCTGAAGTTGAAGATGGTGATGCTGGTGACAATTCTGAAGGTGATGAGACTAGTGATAATTCTGATAGTAATGATGTTGATAAATCTGATGGCAGTGACACCACTGACAATAATGATAGTGATGATGCTGGTGATAATGCTGGTGATGAATCTGATGGTGAAGCCACTAATAATGATGATGGTGAAGATGTTGGTGGTATTTCTGATGGTAAGGATTCTGATTTTGAGAATTCTGAAGCTGGGGATGGTGATGATGCTGGGGATAATTCTGAAGGTAATGAGTCTGGTGATAATTCTGATGGTGATGATGCTATTGATAAATCTTCTGGTGATGACACCACTGATAGTAACGATGGTGATAATTCTGATGGTGATGTTGCTGTTGATGAATCAGATGGTGATGATGCCATGGATGATAATGATGCTGAGGATGCTAGTGGTGATATTTCTAAAGTTGAGGATGGTGCTGATAATGGTGATAGTGATAATGCTGGAGATAATTCAGCTGGTGATGCTAGTGATAATTCTGATACTAATGAAGCTATTGATAATTCTGTTGACAGTGATACTGGTGACAATTCTGACAGTGATGATGATAATTCTGATGGTGAAGATACTTGTGATAATTCTGCAGGTGATGGTGTTGTTAATTCCATTATACCTGCAGGTAGATCAGTTTGTGTTCCTGATGCATGAGCTGCTAATATATTCATGGTGGGTGAAGACACAGATGGTGTTCGCTCTGACAAAAGAGATGTCCACCTTGATGCTGGAAACCTAGCTGGTAACATTTGGACACCTCTTGTGTTTAAATTAACTGATTCAGTTGAGGATGTTGTATTTAATACCATCTGCAAGGAATGTGTTGTATCGCTTGTTGAAGAAAAGGACTGACCATTTTTAATTACAAGTACCTTCTGCAGTGGAGGTTTAATGTGACTAAAACCTCCAGTCACTGCTGGATTTGATTTACGTCCTTCTGATCTAGCCTTTAATGTCAAAGTGGTATTGAAGCCACTATTCATGGACTTCTCTTTTCCAGTGAACTTGTCTTTTGGTCTTATAGGTGTAAGGTTCAGGCCTTGTTTTGATGATACAATAGATGTAGTTTCATCAGTAAATGTGTCTTTTGATACTCTTGTTTTAGCTGACAAAAATAAAGCATTCTTGGTGAATATTCCAGATGTTGTTGCCATTTTTCTGTCTGGGGATGTGAAATAATCTAATCTCTCCACATCAGCTTTAGTTTTTTGCATCATATTATGAAGAAATGATGGCGTGGGAGAAAATGGCACATCAGAGGACCTCTTGGTAAAATTTGAACCCAAGAACTTCAACACAAAAGAAGATCTCGTCTCCATAGGTGTCTGCACTGAAGTTGAAGCAATACCTGAAAAGAGATTTTCTTGATCAAAGTTATTACTGAAAGAGTTCTCCATTTCTGTCAAATTAATTGGGGTATACGTTTCTTGGATACGTCTTTCGGGAACTAATGTAGTTACAAAATTGGGCATGATATAATTTTGAGAGGTTAAAGACTTTCTGTCCAACAGGATTGATGTCTTGATACTTGACAGACTATTAGCCATCTGTTTTGCTGTAGAGCTGGAGAAAATGGCAGATATTAAAGGTTTAGACAAGGTCACTGCCCTTGCTGTAGTCTCAGAAGAGATGGTGTCAATTCTGTGAGACAGGAGTGGTGTTGATGGGATGCTGGTTGGTGCTACAACCCCAAAACTTTTTGCTATCTCTACAGTGCCATGGGTTTTCTGAGTTCTGTTAATGCTAGTTTTGTGAAAACTTGCACTCGTCATGTATTCAGCAAATTCAGAAGCTGTTAGCATTGACAACATCTTTTCAGACTTTGTATCAGAGGAAAAGGAGACAGGTTTCTGCAGAAAGCTCACTGGTGTTGGCTTATTAGTTGGACCAGACAAATGGATTCTAGAAAAAGAGACAGGTGCAATAAGTCGAGAGTCCATGGTTGTTATGTCTGTCTCCAAAAGAGAGTTGAGAGATGTAGCTCTAGGTGATGTATTTTTGGCTTGCCGTGGCTCCTGTGTACTCAGATATACTTTATCTAACATCAGAGATTCATGGTTATTACTGGAGTTATCTTTCCAATTTAGATAACCAACTGGAATTTGCTTAGTTGGTGTTCTGAGAAATGATTTGTACCCTGGAGAAGTTGGGTTCTTATACATTTCAGAGAAACCTCTTTGAGAAACCATCAAATGAGTGGTTATGAAAGAATTTGAAGGTACTACTCTCGTTTCGTTTAAGGATAACACTGCATCTGAATATGCCTTGGGGTGAATCAACTGCTCTTCAGCTTTAGCAGATGGAGTTGCAGATTCTTCATAAACCTTTGCAAACATGCTGCTTTTAGAGCCATGTAGCTGCATTTGGCCATCATTTGATGTCTCCTGTGGGATTGTGGATGCAGATGGAAAATAACTATACTGCTTTCCATTATCATAAATTGTTCTAGTGGTTCTCCAGACAAAAAATTCACTTGGGTTATGAGACAATGAAGTCAGTCCTTGTGATGGTTGTCCTGAGAGGTGACTTACTGGGGATAATGGTGGGTTAGGCTCTAGACTGAAGGGTGCCTTTGACACTGGGCTCCTCATTGTGCTTTGGCCAAATGGCTTGTTAAATTGCATGTGTGTGTCATACTCTACTGGGGTGTTTGAGGTATTCTTAATTGAAAGTGCTTTATCGGAGTACAGTGTGTAAGAACCAATGTCTGGGGCAGTTGATCTTGGAACAGAACTAGATAAGGAAGGGAGGTTACGTGCTGGTATTGTTTCTTTCAATGATGACCATAATGAAGCTGAATCTGAAGATGATGACCATAAAGATAACGATGGTAATAATAAGGATTTTATTACTGGTGACACTGTTATAGATAATGATGGTGGTAGTGTAAATGAAGGTAACATTGACAAAGGTGGTGATGCAAATGATGATGACGACGACGACATGATATCAGTGGCAACTTGAGGTATAGGCGGAGATGGTGGTTGAAATTGGATAAAATTGGAAATTGTGTGTGTGCTGAACACCAAACCTGAAGTTGAAGACTGATTTCTAATGTGCACCACAGCTGAGGACGGAATCATAAAAGATGGCTCTGCTCTCTGAATAGAACCTTCTGCAGAGGAATGGTTAGTTTGGTTGGTGCCCTTAACAGGACTCTCGAGAGTGGAGCCTGAATGAAGAGTGACCTGTGTTTTTGCAACTGTTCTGGCCAATAGAGACTTCTCTCTCATGTCTCTTTGTCGATTTGTAGGATCGGAATGGATGCCAGACACAGGATCCTCATTGATCAGAAGCAAACCAGATGGCCAAAGAGAAGGGGTGGACATGGTTGCTTGGTCCAGAGATGATGCCAATGATCCAGATGCCTCGTAATTTGTTTCATCTGTGGGAGAAGAAATTTGGGTGGTTATATTGGGAACAATTCATCTTTACAATGCAGAACTTTAGTTCAAATCCTATAGAAGATAAAAGCTATAATTTTCCTGTCATATATTCGGGAAGTTTCTTTGTAGAGCAGGCAGTTAGAATTATAGCTCTGCTGAACAATACAAAGCATTCAAAGCACAATTATTTTAAAAAGCCTTTAAAACACTTTGAACAGACCGAACAGAACTGGTGTAATATTTTGTAATTTCAAGGGGAAAAAAAATCTAAATGATGATCATTAAGCATTACAACAAGAAGCATCTTGTCAGAGTCTATACTTTTACTTCGTCAAAGTTTTCCTGCACAGTACCCTTTACACCACAGGGCCCCCACACACACCTTTATAGAGAAATATATAAACAAATGGTGCATTTACAGACACATCAGGATTATTATTCTGTGCAGGATATCTTGGAGAGGTCTGGCATCCATCCATCCATCCATCCATCCATCCATCCATCCATCCTACCAGTGTCATAGTCGAGTCACTAAACCTCGAGTCTGAGTCCAGTCTCGAGTCTCCAGTTTTCAAGTCCAAGTCATTTAAAAAAAAATTTCAAGTCGAATCCACGATTGATCCGAGTCAAGTCCAAGACTCCAACCGCGCCATTTGACGGCGGCTGTTTTAGTGCCATTAACATGAGTTTTCTCCTGAACATGGCGTATGAACAGGTGAATGCACTTCTCTTTATCAGGGAGTGTGAAGTATTCTGTCAGAGATGGTTGGGAGACGGACGTAAATGCAGAAGGTGTGTTTATTAACACAAGTGAAGACGGTAAACAATCCAGAATGGCAGGCAAAATCGTAAAACAGGCGATAGGTTGAGCGAGACACAAACAGGCTATCGTAGACTCGGCAGAATCAAAAACAAACAGGAAATCAGGGATCAGGAAACCAAACAAGGAAATAATGCTCGGTAATGTGTCAGCAACACAACTCAATACTTTGCAAAGTAAGTGTGTTTTCACACTTTTTATACAGGTATGCTGATTGTGCCTTAATCCTGTGCAAGTGTGAGTCGTTTACGTGAGAGTCCGCTTGGCACACGCGCTGTCCAGAGCACCCAAGAGTCTATCTGATACATGCACCAAGGCGCGCAGGTGTGACACTCTTGCACAAAATTAGTACAAAAATTAATGTAGATATAAATGTCTTATTTCAAATTATGGCATGTTACAAAAAAAAAAAGTCAGAGTCCTTGTCTCCAATTTACAAGTCTGAGTCATCAGTGCTCAAGTCCAAGTCAAGTCACAAGACCTTAAAATTAGGGCACGAGTTGGACTTGAGTACTACAAGCCTGCATCCTACTCTCTTACCAGTCAGTGTACATCTGTTTGACATGCTCAATGATATCTTGGAGCCACTATGGTTCATTTATTAGGATTTGCAAGTCTGACAAATAATAAACAGGATGTTGTTGCTAAGGCATGTCAGGCTAATGGAAGCTCAGTAAAAATTTAGCACATCACTCTGAATAATTAAAAGAAAAGAAAAAGAGAGAAATCTCAAAGGCTTTGCTGCAAAACACAAAAAGGACACGGTGTTAACAAATTCTCATCTCATCTCATTATCTCTAGCCGCTTTATCCTGTTCTACAGGGTCGCAGGCAAGCTGGATCCTATCCCAGCT
>JANZLB010000025.1:2345250-2356610 GCA_026167865.1 Notarius quadriscutis | reverse complement strand
TGGCCGAGGTGTCTGGGGAAAGGGAAGTTTGGGCTTCCATGCTCAGACTGCTGCCTCCGCGACCCAGCCCCAGATAAAGTGAAAGACGACGAGACGAGACGAGACAAGTCACTCTTTACAACCATGGTGAGCAGAAAAGCATCTCAGCAACAGCAGACCACCACATTGGGTTCCACTCCTGCAGCCAAGAACAGGGATCTTAGAATCAACAAGTTCCTATTACAGTGGCTGGGGAGTGTGTGCTTATTATGGTCAGCCAATCTCCCTCCACAAAAAAGTTACAACACTTATGAGAACTTTTAAGGTTCTCCATGGAAAGGTTCCATTTAGACTCCTCTAACAAACTTTCCTTTTGAGAAAGTGCCGAAACCCAAGCAGAACCCTTTTTGAAGCCAAGAACCCTAAAATTATTCAATGAACCCTTAAAGAACCCTCTTTTTGTGTGTATTATCAGTGTGAGTGAGGTCTTAACCTTCATTTGGACTTCCTCCTCATTAGAAAACGCTTTGTTGGACGCGTCATCAAATATTTAAAGGATCCTGAGAGGTACAACCGAGGTACCTTTAAGGGTTCCGAGTTTTTAAAACAGTGCAGACATACAGGCTACCGTATATTTGTGGGACCATCAGATATTTATTTATTTACAAGTGTATGAATGAATAAACAAAACACTTAACATAATGAAGCAAAAGCAGTTTGCGAGCTCAACTTTCACCAACCACCAGCACCTGGAACTCTTTCTGATCAGGAAACACTGTTGTAGAGTTCTCCACAGAACATCCGACATAAAGGGACGACTCGCAAGGGTGCAAGATTTTCTGAAAAGTGTAATTGGTACTTGAATATTTTTGTTTAAAAAAAAAAAAAGAGCAAAAATCAAGCAAAACCAAAAGAAACAAAAAAGGATGTTGAAACCTCACGAGAGGAACGACCACTTCTATTTTTCTTTGAAAAGCCAGGAAGCTGCGAGGAGACGAGAGCGTTCTCCTCTGCACAGACGCCTCATCCTTCCACCAACCACAGAACAACACCGTGACATCAGCTGCTCAAAAATGTCCCACGGCGTTCTCAGACTGAGAGCAAGAACCCGCGCTGCTTTCATCCTTCCCTTTCTTCTCAACAACAAAACCCCTCACCCTCTCGATGATCTCAGAGAACTCTCCCCAGCATCGTTACTCATTCGGAAATTCAGAAAATTATTCTGTGAAAATGTTAGTGACCTAATCATGATATGATTCAGAACATGCGTTGACTTGGTTGCCAGATAGAGCAGGTTTAAGCAGGTTTTCATGAAGGATGATGCAAATAAATAAAGCAGCACAACTGACGAGAAGATTTACAGGCTCACTTTGCTTCTTCCTATTCGGGGAAAAACATCATGTACGGAAGTCATGAAGAAAGTCAGCAACTTTTTTCGTGTCTAGTTTAACTAAAACGACAAGTGGAAGCTCCGCCCCCTCCCAAGAGCCTGGTGGTGACTATAAAACCCTGATATACAGGTTTTTAATTACACACACTTCAATTATGACTACTACAGTTTCTAATCATTAATATCAAAATTATTTGCGTTTTAATAAAGCGTTAGATCGGACACTTTATTACAGCTGCCCATTTAAACTTTTGCATCACCTTCGATATGAAAAAGTGACGTTTTTGACCATTTGTGGTCTGTAATAAACAAACCGCTAACTCGTGTTAACTATATACGCGTCTAATGTTAGTCAAGTCAAACACACGGTCTTTTCACGTTAACGAACGAAGACGCAGCATCAACCAGGCTTGTAGTGCCATAATTTTAAGGACCCGTACTCAAACTGGAGACGAGGACTCCAATTTTTTGGTTTTCTTTTTTATAACATGCAAATAATTTGGCATAGGATATTTATATCTGCATTAATTGTGGACTAATTTCGTGCAAACGTGTTACACCTGTGCGCCTTGACGCGTGCAAAAACGACTCGCACCTGCACAGGATTAAGGCGCAATCAGCACGCCAGTATAAAAACTGTGAGAAAACACTCACTTTGCGAAGTATTGAGTTTCCTTGCTGATACATTACCGAGCCTTATTTCCTTGTTTGGGTTCCTGATTTCCTGTTTCTCGTCTTTGAGCCTGCTGAGTCTATGATAGCCTGTTTGTGCCTCGTTTGACCTATTGCCCATTTTATGATTTTGCCTGCCGTTCTGGATTGTTTACCGTCTTCACTTGTATTAATGAACACACCTTCTGCGCTTACATCCGTCTCCGACAGAATACTTCATACTCCCTGATAAAGAGAAGCACATTTCAAGTGTTCATGAACAAACCAATGTTAATGGAGCTGAAACAGCCACCGTCAAATGGTGCGGTTGGAGTTTTGTTCTCGGACTCGACTCTGAATTTTTTTTTAACGACTTGGATTTGAACACTGGAGACTGGACTCGAGGTTGAGTGACTCAACTACAACACTGGCATCAATGCGTCTTTGGAGTGAGAAAATGGAGTCTGATCTCGTCACTATGACATGAGTGAAGGGGTGGGGCTTCTAAGGGATGTTGGTTAATATCGAAGAGTTAACAACACCCCTACCCCAATCTACTGACTATTGAGTCATCTGGCATTTTTACCGGAGAGGAAAAAACATTTATTCTTCTATAATAATCCACAGCTGCGTAGTCCGATGTAGAGCTTCTTGTCAAATTTTCCCCACCGTTTCTGCAGAAGCTGATGTCAGCGTCAATGTGTTTATTGCGTCAAAGAGCTCAATTGGGGTCTACTTGACTTTTTCCATTAGCGAAAATGAACATCGTAATCTCGTAAGTCATAAAACGTCAGACACACTTTATGTGAAAGATTCGGCGCACGACCCCTTTAACTCAAAGAAATGGTATTAGGTTGTGACAAAATGTAATCCAGACCACCCTCGCCTCACCTCACCCCGCCCAACACCTTTGGCGCGGACTCTGTTCCACCTTCTAAAAGCAATGAAAAACAGCTGACTATTTAAGTTTGTGACCTTGACCATGAGCTCGGGCAATCTCCCCAGCCTGACTCATTTCACTCCAACTGCCAGAGCACTTCACCATCTATAGAAGTCAAACTGCGCTGGCAAGCCTCCCGTCAGCTAATTTTAGGCAGCTCGGCTCTCTCCAGCCCGTGCCCCCCTTCCCATCTGTATGTTTGGGTATTTACTCTCACTGGAGAAGCAGCAACAGCAGGCGTAGCCCAGCCATCACCAGCGTGTTGCATGCCAAGATTTTCGGCTGGAGGTTCGAAGCGATGCTTTCCTCAGAGGTTTGAAAGCTCAGTGACAAGAAGCCATTCATTCATCAAAGTGAAGATCTAAATATCTTCCAAAACCATGAAGTGAAACAAAATGGAAATATTATGGAAAACTTTGCCAGAACTCATCGATGATATTGCGATATACGCTCACCAGCCACTTGAATAGGAACTTCTTGTTCTTGGCTGTAGGAGTGGAATCCAATGTGCTCTTCTGAGATGCTTTTCTGGTCACCACGGTTGTAAAGCGTGATCACAGGAGTTACTATATCCTTCCTGGCAGCTCGAACTGCTCAATCATGGTATTTGTTTCCACCCACAGAACCGTCGCTCACTCGACTCGATGTTTCCGGCACCATTCTGTGTAAACTCTAGAGACTGCTGTGTGTGAAAACCCCAAGAGATCAGCAGTTTCTGAAATACTCAAACCAGTCCGGCTCAAACCACAGTGAAAGAAAAAAAAAAAAAAAATCTCACAAAAATTGAGAATCGCAGTTTTTCCCATTCTGATGTTTGAGCATCATGAACATTAAGTGAAGCTCTGCGTGATTCGATGCTTTGTGCTGCTGTCAAGGGGTTGGCTGATGGGTGGATGGATGTCTGCTGGACAAAAATCTCACAGCTTGTAGAAGCAAAATTATACATCCTAATACATTTACTGGATCATCAAGCTGTCTTTAGAAATATTTCAAACACATCGCTGACCCCTGGCATCTACACTGATTCGACTAAAGTTCCTGTGTTGTGAAGAGATCGCCCAGTAAGGACATGTGCTCTGGAACTCGGCGCTCCATGTAAACATTCTCACAGCGCTGAAGCTGACGCGCTCATTGAGATGAACTGGGTCAGGCTGGATTATGTAACATGGATTTCAGGTTCATTTTTCTTAACTCAAGAAACATGCTCTGCTGCCACGGCTTGTTTTTGTCAGAGAGTATTCATTTGTCTAAAATTTGCCTGCTTCTTAACTCTTTAAATGCTAAGTTTTATAATAAATCATTAGTACTCACACCTCTAAAGGTAGAAATCGGTCACGACTGCTCTCTCTCGACATTTCTGCATGCTTGCAAATCAAGAAAACAGGAAGTCAGCCATTTTGATTTTTGTTTGTTTTTAACATGACAGATACTTGATACTTTAATATTCTACTTAAGTGTTGATCAGATTGAAAACCAACTTTGGTTAGGATGTCGTCAAGACATTCCTGGCTACAACTTGGACATTTTTGATATTAAAAACAACATTGCCATGGCGACGGAATCAATTAACACGTCACCCAGTTCAATCAGGAAGTGTGGCATAATTCCACTGGACATGGTGTGACGTGGCAAAATTGCGTCCACATTCCAACACCAGGTCGTGAAACAGACACCGCTGGGCGCTTGATGATGCTTGGGCCCACCAATCGCTGTTTGCACCTATGGTGCGCTATAATTTTATTTGTAGTTTATAGGAGAATATTGCAGCCGACAGGATCCAAAATGACACACAAGAAGCCGGGGAAGTAAAAAAAAAAAAAATGAATAAAAATAAGAGAGACATGCTAGTTATATTAAATAAGACAATAAGAAAAGAAAAATTCTATACTTTGGATGCAAATTAAAATTTGTCCATCATTTTATCATGGGTGTGCAAACTTTTGCACTCAGCTCAACAACTCAAAAGACAGACATTACAGCACAGAAAAAAAAAATTGAAAAGTTCTTAAAAACGTTTAGATGGATGAAAACTAATTTAAAAGGAATGTCATTAAAATTCAATACGACATGTCTTATAAAAGTTTGCTTATGGTTCTTTAATTAAGTTCTTTTTCCCCTCAACAATTATTGCATTTTTTTCTTTATTTAAAAAAAAAAAGCTATTGTGCTGGAGCATGTTTTCAGAAACGCTGCTTCCTTTCCCATACTAACCGACTATAAATCTCCCCCCGTCCTGGCAGTAACTCTGTTCTTCGGAGTCGTTGTGGTTCCTGAATAGACAGGATGTTTGTCATAGATGACGTTTCCTTGCCAGCAATTTTACAAGACCTCAAATGTTATTTGACCTGAATTTAAAAAAAATAATAATTTAAAAACCCACCACCCATTATTATTGCATTAATACTGTAAAGAATGCCTACATTTCGGATTTACCTTTGTATTGCGGTATCCATCATCATCGATACCCATGATATCACCAAAATGTGTATCACAATATCACAGATTGTGTGTCAATGTTATATAAAACGTTGCCCGGCTCCAATTCCTATCAGTCATCATGGCCCAGTGACCTGCAGCTGTGACAACCTACCATATACAGCATCAAACCAAACAGTCAGGTAATTAGAACATCGAACCTTGCTGCGTAGTGAAAGCATAAGTCTTTTTATTGGCGCAAGAAAACAAAACACAGACTTCGGAAAAAACCCTGCTGAGGAGAAGAATCAAATTAAGTCCATCTACCAAACTATACCTTCGTTTGCCCCATAAGAATAGTAAATATTAATGTTGCAACAAATGAACTTCTTGCCATTAAGACAAAACGAGATCTAGCCACATCTGAAAAACCTGATCGACAGCTAGTTGCTTTGCCGCTACAAGCGCGGAACAAAACTTAAATACTGTATATGTAGACCTTAACCTTACATGCATACCTGTAGTACCGCGACTGGAGGTACGTGGAACAAACAGCTTTGGAGACATGGCTGGCAGAACCAAAGTCGATGACCTTCACCCGGTATGGCTGCCGGACAGGATCCACAAGCATAATGTTCTCAGGCTTCAGATCGGCATGGATCAGACCCATGGCCTTCAACTTCTTCAGCGCGGTAGCAACCTGCTGAAGAATGGGCCGTATCACCTTGAGAGGCAGCGGGCTGAATTTGTTCTGCTTGAGGAAGTCGTATAGGTTCTGCTCAAGCATCTCGAACACAAGGCAGGTATGGTTACGGTGCTGGAAGCACTCGAAAGCCCGCACCAGGTTATGCTCGTCCGCATTCTCTCCACTCAGACGGGCCAAGATGCCGACCTCAATCTGGCCCTGCCGCGCGTAGGACGGATGATTTTTCAGGATCTTTACCGCCACTACCTCGCCGGTGCCTCGTTTCCAGCATTTGACCACCTGGCCAAAGGTACCACGGCCAAGGAAGTCCAGCACTTCATAGGTGTTCTTCATTGAACAAAGCACCTCGTGTTGCACCAGCTGGTAGTCACCGTCCCCACTGCCAGTTCCACCTCCTTGTTTCACTGGCCCTGCTGCTACAGCTGCTGGGACCCCAACTGGCGGGTTCCCCACGTTCGTTTGTAACATTGCAGGCAACATTGACAGGTCCTCCACTATCTGCATGGCGTTCCCCTGGTTCTCCAGCTCTTCACTCTTACGTTTCAAACCACATCGCTGGGAACCATCTGCCAAGTTAGAACTACAGTCGTCTTCTTCCCTGTCCTCGTCGGCCCCTCCACCGGCAACTCCTCCTCCCCCACTACTCCCGTTGTCCTTGCCCCTGACCACTCCAGATGCCCCTGTAGCTCCACTGCTGCTCCTGCCTTTTTCCAGACGTTTCAGCTCTTTGCCCTGTAACGGGACACCTCTTTCTTGGTGATGTGCTGCTGCACTGGTAGGTTGTCGTTGTACACCTTGTACAGCGACAGTCTGCACTGGAAAGTCCCCACGGTGTCTGCCTCCTGCAAAGCCCCGTGTCTTGTACGTTGTTGCAAATTTCGTTGGCTGTCCAATGCCAAGGGATCTACCATTCAAAAAAGTCAGTGGGAAGGCCCTCTCATGGTAAACACAGTTGTTGGGTTCAACTTTGAGTTTCTTCACACTGCAAAAGGCACTTGTCTGGGTTTGATAAACATGTGGTGGGTAGACCAAGACTTGTGAGGCCATACCTGTTAAAAGGGGAAAAAAAAAAAAAAAACATTAGTAACATGGGCCACCACAACATCACATAAATGATTAAGTCAAAAGATCTATAGTGGAACCTTTTTATTTGCAATGAATTTACTACACCACATTAAATCACTCAGAAAACAATTTCAAGAAGTTGTCAAGACCCTGCATTTGCGAGGGATGAAAACCTCAATAACCATTTTTCCCCCCACTCTTCAGTAAACCCTTTATCCTGGTCAGGGGTGGTGGGTCCAGAGCCTCTCTCAAGAACAGGGAGTGGTGGGAACACACCCTGGATGGAATACCAGCCTACCACAGGGCACCACGCACACATTCATTCATTCATTCATACGTAGAGTACCCCCTACCTCAGGGTCAAACCAGGGACCCTGGAGATTTCAGGCAGTAATGTTCACCACTGTGCCACCATTCCCCCCAGTTCCCCTAACCAATCACATTATTTCACTGATCATTCTCAATCTACATTTCAGGGGTTGGACCTTCCCCCCCCCTTCAGTTTTGAATTTTGCCCATGGCCTACAATGGCCCCTTGGCCTTGTAGACTTTCTTTTTTTACATGATGATGGCTAACCAAAATCCTTCTTCAGGAAGGAATACAGACTAATCATGGACCTTTGGCATATTTGAAGGATGAAAGATGTCCCGCTCTTTGATACCAAGCAGGAGCCGTCCGAAGTTGGCAACTTTTACTTTTGGGGTATCTTCAAATTCCCATGAAATGTTCCCTTTATGGAGAGGGCAGACAAGAGAAACATGACTGTCTCGAGCTACAGAATTGATGGGTAAACTGGATAAAGTGATAAAAGTGACAGTCATCCAAATATTCACATTCCTTCACGTTCTCAAATGCAGAATTTTAGTTACAATATTTAACCTCAGGAAGGTCACAGAGACAAGCAACCCAAGATTCTGAGCAAGTTCAAGGTTTTGTCAGCTTGATTTTTAAGCCCAACTTTGGTGAGCTATACCTTTTAAGCAAGCATGAGATCTGACAATTAGTCACTCGGTTATCTAGATCCTTTCTAAACAGGTTAGAATCATACTTGTCAAAAGACCTCCGCTGTCCTGAGTTTGAGGCCGACCAACAACGTGCTCCAGCAAAGCAGTGGCTCAATGTAATCAATCATCGCTGACGCACACTATTGTGTATTTTGTTGGTTCTTCTCTAGGCTTTGAAAGCCTCCTACAGTTTCATACACCTTTGTTAAACTTTCAGATGTTTAAGGCTCGAGGAGACCAGTTTCCCACACTTTCTTCATGGCTCTCCACAGACTATACAACAGTGGTGTTTTTCTTCTCCACAGGACACATCAACAGAACAATTAGCAAAATTTGCATTTCATTCGTGGTTGGTTTGGAGTCGGCCGTAACCTGACTTTCCGCCTCCCTCAGTCAAGCCACTCCCTACACCTGGTGAGCAGAACGGCATCGCATTGTCTTTTTGGAATATCCAGTTACAAAAGAGGTTGAATAGGACAGTGAACATTTTGGGATCATTTATCTTTTAGTCTACCCAAAAAAAAAAAAAAACAACCCGCCTCCAGCTCTGGCTGTGATGAACTTCAAACTATAATCCCATTCTCGTCATCCTGGAGATCTTCAATGGTGTGCAGGTGTGTTCATACAAGATTTGACTTCATTTTTCAAGCAAACACACCCCATGCCTCATCACGAAACAGCCATTTAGTCGCAATAAGTGGCCACTTGGTAAACAAGGAGCAGATTTTAAATTAAAGAAAGAACACTACTGCTCTTGGAATTTCGTATAAACACGTCTAAAGAGATTTCCTTGGCAATTCGTGCACCATATTTACTTCGAACAGTGAACAGCACCTGCGTCCTCGTCCGACCTCAAGCTTACTAACGAGCTCAGAAAGTAAACAAAAGTTCCGTTTGTTAATGTAACAGTTTGCTTCGCTTGTGTGTAATCAATAAATGTGTTGACATTTTCTGTACGAACGTTTACGGAAGGAGTCTCCAGTGTCGAGGTTTTGTAAAAAAGTCAAAGGTAAAGCTTTAACTTGTCCAAAACATTCAAGACATTTCAGCTTTTTTTTTTTGTCAGTAGCACGACAAGCTGTCTTGTCTTGTTAACTTCAAGAGAGGAGAAAGACAAGCTGGTGAAGGGACGACTGTTCAGGGTCGACAAGAGGCAATAAATAAAGAAATTTCTTCACTTGTGGACTTTCTCCTCCTCCGAAGAATATGTTCTCCTCTGGATTTATTAGCAATCTGTTTGTAAACGTCCATCCTTTTCCAACACAATGATCTTCTCGACTTCTTCTAAACTTCAAATTCCTGTACACAAAAAGCTTTTACGCACCCATATCAAACAAAACAAAGGCGTGGTCTGATTTTTTTTTTTTTGTGATGAACAAAAAGGCACAGATCCTTTCTAACATCCTTAACAACTGTTCAATACATGTCTATGATGTGCATCTGAACAACTCTTTATTTGCTGGGGGGAAAAGAAAAAGAAAGAAAGAGGGCAGTCTTTCATGCTCCTCATGGTATAAAAGGCTTGGCATAATAAAATTCTTTTTTTATATTTATGATTTTAAATTTAGAGAGCACTTCCTGAGCGACTAAACACAATGAAAACAGGATACGGTTCCAAAACCACAGTATTGCGCTGTGTAGGTTTTTATCCGCCTTCCCAAGAAAAACCAGTGCTTGCTGGGTTCAAGGCCGTCTCCGCTGGCTGTCTCTGCTTGTAGTCCTCTCCGATGGTCTTTATTAAATCCATCATCTTCAGATGCAGCACCATGATAAAAGATCATGTTCCCAACATTGTATACAATAAAAAACACCGTATTCCCAATGTTTAGACCATCTTGAAGGGTTCAAAAATTTGATCGAGTCCTCGGCCAGCCTCATGTTGCTGTCCGTAAAAGTCACCAAGCTGTGGATATTTTCCTTCACAGAGGGGAAAAAAAAGGTCAAGATTGGTCAAGAATTCTGAGCCATCTTGGGTAACCGAGCCGGAGAGGCTGTAGCGCTTCCTGGTTCGTCTCAACACGGGGCAGCTGATGAGCTTCGATTAAAAGAAAGAGAGACAACTTTGACTCTCGAAGGTGGTGAGAGATGTTCAGTTGCGTCCTTTGTCATCCTGACCGTGGACTTGTTCATGACGTTCAGGTTTCCATACATATTGCTCGATTTAGAGGAGCTGAGTGATGAGACAATATCATAATCGATACCGTGATAAATTATTTCCCAACCCATTTTTGTACTCATTAAATAACGCATCACTGCAAGTAATTTGTTCACAGATCTACACATCGTGATATGCATCATCTTCAAGTATAGTTTCCAAAAGTCTCCCTTTCGGAAGCTTGGAAACTCCAGAGTAATATGGGCACCGCGTGTAAATGTGGCAAAAGTGATCGGTTTTAAAACTTAAAACGTTAATCTGGACGTAGCCCTGACAAATTCACAGTAAAATACTTGACCAGCAGTCAGCCAGATGGTTAGCCACGAGGGTAAAAGTATGTATTTAGCTACAACTTATAAAAGTCCGATGTTTAATAAACTTCCAGAAGCGTGACCAACAAGACAAAACACTGACATTCACTTTTTAATGCATAACCATTACTGATTAGTTTTGGGAAATTTTCATCGACTCTCAAGCCCTGGAGCTCGGGATCTGCGACAGAAGTCGAACGGGTTCGTGTTTAGAAAACGTGACGCTGAAACCTGACCGGTTTTTCGGATGTTTGGACGGACTGTTTGAGAACTTTTCCAGAGTACTTGGTTCAGTCGTGAGATACTTGTTAGCATAAAGGTCAACAATCCGCCAGAAATCCGCAAGAAGGTCAACAATCCGCAAGAAAGCAAAACAAAGACATACTTGGACATCACGGACTTTAGCTAGCAACCAGCGAGCCAGCTAACTGATGAGTGATTATTTTCCACCACAGTAAATTGAACTGTTTAGTCGCTATAATGTCAGATTTAACAAGTGAATATTTCTTTATTTTGTTTGATCTAAAGTTAAACTCATTCAAAGGTAATAAATGCTGAAGCTGTGCTGAACTCGGGGTTGAGGACACTGTTCAGAGTTCTGCCGTGTCGTCTTTGCTTTTTTCCTGCTTCACCATGACCCAATACAAGATACTACATCATACATCACATCACGTGGTGGGCTTTCCCCGTTCGCGCAAGGCATTGTGGGATACAAATTTGAAACAGGAGAGAAAAATGGAGGA
>JANZLB010000025.1:2326954-2339087 GCA_026167865.1 Notarius quadriscutis | reverse complement strand
ACATGCAAACTCCGCACAGAAAGGCCCTCGCCGGCCACGGGGCTCGAACCCGGACCTTCTTGCTGTGAGGCAACAGCTCTAACCACTACACCACCGTGCCGCCCTGAATTTGAAAGTGGTTTACAAAATTTTATTGGAACTTCTTTACAAAAGCTGATCGTTAAAATTTAAAATTTAACCACGCAACGAACTAGCCAATAGCATTTCAGAAATACAGCATGTGAAGGAAAAAAAAAACCCTCCTTGATTGACCAATCAGAATTGAGTAATTTGTCTCCATGTATTATAACTATAAAAAATATCCTACTGTAAAATATCCACTAATAACCATTTTATTTATAACAAACAAAACACCAGCAGGTTAAATGTAACTATTCTGCACATTAAAAAAGAAACTTGTCTATATAAATATCACAACTCGTACAAAATCAAACGCACCCACTTTTAAATTATTTAAAAATCACAGACCTGGCAACACAGCCTGACCGTTTCACTATGCATAACCGAATTTAATACACTGTTACTCGCGCAACACTCAATACACACAGCCTCCCGACACCAGCGCCCTACACGCTGCGCATGACCAGGGCTCGTGCGCACTACCGAGTGCACTTGATCTCTGAAATGACGGTATTCGGGATGGACCCGTGCCGGTTATAAATAGCGCCTGAGGAAGGCAAAACTCACCGCGATTTCTCTCTCTAACTTCAGCACAGCGGCTCCTGAGCACGCGATTCAACCCGTCACAGCTCATACACGCCTCATTACTGCTTATAACAACTTCACGACCTGGGAAACCCTGAAACTCAGCGCCTCACACAGCCATGCTGAGGCGCTGTGCTGAGGTTATGGCTTATTTTCTGCATAGAGGACCTGGTTGCTATAGTAACCCGGGGTGTTTGTACTGTGTTAGGATTGTTCTGTTGAACTTTTTGCGCTCGGTGTGCAGTCCGATGCTGAGCTCGCTACCCCTATGCAGCTCTGCGTACACCAGTCAGTCGTTCTAACCCCTCTGAACAGATAAACTCCGCATGCTGCTGTGCTTGGCGCAGTTTCCGGGATGAGTTTGTTGGCAGGAGGAGATGAGGAAGCCTGTAATCAGCCCGCAGTAAACACCGAGCAAGTTCATTTCCAAACCGTTTCCCGACAAACCCCGCCTCCTTCTCTATGATTGGCCAAGTCCTTCAGAATACATGCGATCTGTCAATCAAAGCGTGAAGGAGCCAATCGCAGAGCAGGACGCGGGATTTTACTAGCTAATAATAGCCCAGTAGGCGTGGCCTGTACTAAAACAGGTGTGGAATGAAAATAAAGTCGCCAACACGCTAAGCAGCGACATCATGGGCTGGTGCTGGCTGTGAGTTGAGCTCATCAGCTCTCAGACGCGCGCAGCCCGGAGACAGAGCGCTTACCTTCACGCAGAGTCGCAGTTCAGCAGCTCCGCGGTTTCTCCGCACATTTTACACGCGGGGATTAGAGCTCGCCGCGTCTGCGCGCGCTGCTGCCATCTTGTCCTGGACAACTGGAGAAGGGAGCGCACGCGCGCCTCAAAATAACAGCAGCGGCGGTTCCCGTCATAGCAAACTCCACACACACACACACACACACCGGGACGCCGGCCTCCGCTCAGAGCCGCCGGGCGCCGTGAGGCAGGGCAGCGGAGCCCCGACTCTAACCGGGCAGCGAGCTCCGCTTCATCTCCGCTTCCGTCCCTCCGCGCTGGTCGCACACTCTCACTGCGCGACACAAATGTTTTGGAGTTTATGTCACACAGCCCAGGCCTGAACAATCACACACAGAGTAATCGAACACGGACCGCTCGATCAATCGAACACAGAGTAATCAAGCGCACACACAGAGTAATCACACACACACAGTGATCAAACAGAGTAATTAAGCATTTAGTAATCAAACACAGAAATCAAACACACAGGGTAATCACACAGTAATTAAACACACACAGAGGAATCAAACGCACAGGGTAAATCACACAGTAGTTAAAAACAGGGTAATCAAGCATTTAGTAATCAAACGCACAGGGTAATCACACAGTAATTAAACACACAGGGTAATCACACAGCAGTTAAACACAGGGTAATCAAGCATTTAGTAATCAAACGCACAGGGTAATCACACAGTAATTAAACACACAGAAGAATCAAACACACAGGGCAATCACACAGTAATTAAACACACAGAGGAATCAAACAGTAATCAAACACACAGGGTAATCACACAGTAATTAAACACACAGAGGAATCAAACACTTAGTAATCAAACACAGGGTAATCACAGTAATTAAACACAGAGGAATCAAACACTTAGTCATCAAGCATTTAATCAAACACTTCGTAATCAAACTCACAGGGTAATCACACAGTAATTAAACACACACAGAGGAATCAAACACACAGGGCAATCACACAGTAATTAAACACACAGAGGAATCACACAGTAATTAAACACACACAGAGGAATCAAACACACAGAAGAATCAAACAGTAATCAAACACAGGGTAATCACACAGAGGAATCAAACACTTAGTCATCAAGCATTTAATCAAACACTTAGTAATCAAACTCACAGGGTAATCACACAGTAATTAAACACACAGAAGAATCAAACGCACAGGGTAATCACACAGTAATTAAACACACATAGAGGAATCAAACACACAGAGTAATCACACAGCAGTTAAACACAGAGGAATCAAACACACAGGGTAATCACACAGCAGTACAGAGGAAATCAAACACTTAGTAATCAAACACAGGGTAATCACACAGTAATTAAACACAGCCCAAAACAATGTAATCAAACACAGAGTAATCAAACACTGAGTAATAGAACAAAGAGAAAGCAGTCTCTCTCTCTCTCACACACACACACACACACACCTATCGAACACAGAGTAATCAAACACACACAGAGTAATCAAACACTGAATAATCGAACACGGAGTAATCAAAATCAGAGCAGTAAAAAAAAAAAAAAGGTGTCATCAAACACAGCTTTCAAACAGAGAAATCATTCACAGAGATTCAACTGGTGATAAAACAATGTAATCAAACACAGAGTAATCGCACACTTTTATATCTAAATGATATAAACTAGAAAACCACACAAAAAGAGGCTTGGACCTAACGAGGCAAAAGCATGAGAAGACTTTGCAATTAGACAAAAACAAAACAAAAAAAAAACCCAGGAGGGTAAAAATAAACTAATAACATCAGGATACAACCAGGAAACATACCAATGGGACGATGGGCTGGAGACATGACCAAAACAAAGGCATGTGCAATAAACTCATGTGACAGAACCTCCCCTTTAAGGCGTGGCTCCTGAAGTGTGTCAACAGGGTCCACGAAGGGGATCCAGAATCCCTGGGTAGAAATCCATCAGCAGTCAGAGGTCATGAGGCGGGCATTTCCTCAGAACAACATCGACATCTTCCGCAGAGCGGCGATGCTCTCGGTGGAGTCAGAATGAGGAGGAGCAGCAACTCAGACCCAGTCATCGAGCCATCACAGCTTGGTTCTTGTCAAAGTCACTCAGATCCTTACGCTCGCCCATCTTTCCTGCTTCCAACACATCGACTTCAAGATAATTTTATCTCCTTTTTTCTTGAAGGGTTTAAGATAGAATTACAAAACAATATTATTTGCTACTAATATTAACATCAAACTACCAGTTGATATTATATGCATGTTTTTTATTTAAAAATTTCCATTTTTACGCATCTGTCCGATTGTTGAACTTTTCCAGCATCTGAAAAATGCAAAGGGAAAAAAGAAATCTGTGAAGAAGAGAGGGTCATATCTCACTTTATTTAATGCCTTGTACATCACAGCAAGTCCACCTGCTCTTCTGAATCACGAGTGAGGTGAGACACTGAGTCAAGTTTCACTCCAGCACTCTGAGCTCGATTAGTACAGTCTGTCTGTTCCGGGACTTCATTTGCTTCACTGCCCTCTGCTGTCATAAAACGGAATTACAGCTTCATTCGAAAGTTTCCTTTTCATCGCAGGTTTCTGTCCTGGAGAACATCATCTCCTGCACACTTCAGTGTTTCCCCTGCTCAGGTCTCCTGCACACTTCAGTGTTTCCCCTGCTCAGGTCTCCTGCTAGATTCATTAAAAAAAAAAAAACAGTCTGAACAATGTGTAATATTTTATCTGTGAAACTTGTCATAACTTTTTAATCTCAACAAATAAAACAACTAATTTCACTCGATTTGGTAGTAAATTACAATAACAACAATGGTTTGTTTTAGTTTGTTCTGTTTTAACTGCAGGAAACCCCTGAATAGACAAATCTCAAAGAAGACACAGAATGTGCAGATGAAGGAAAGTGAAGAGCTATTTACCTGTTGAAGATCTCATTCCTTCTTATGCAGGTTGAGAAATGATCAGTTGTAGCTGTCAGTGTGTGTGTGTGTGTGTGTGAGTGAGTGAGTGAGTGAGAGAGAGAGAGAGAGAGAGTGTGTGTGTGTGTGAGTGAGTGAGTGAGTGAGTGAGTGTGTGTGTGAATGAGAGGAGAAAACCTCTATAATAAGAATGCAGTAGAAGGCAATGGGAAACTACGACTGTAATTCCTCCCAAGAAACTTTGATGGCTGAAACCTTCAGAGCGGCCACCTCACTGCAGAGAGAGACAGGCAGAGAGAGAGAGAGAGAGAGAGAGAGAGAGAGAGAGACAGGCACAGAGAGATGTCAGTATAAACAAAGCCTTGATGCAATTTCACCCTGTAAATAACAATAATGTTTGGATTTTTTTTTCTTTACAACATTTTCATTCTTTAATTCTGTCTTGAAATGATATTGAGAATTTTGAATATAAAGTCGCTCTGCTTCCAGTTTGCACATCTGTACATCTATAATAACTCCGTAATAATCCATACAGAACAGCAATGACATGGAACTACTGAACATTTATTTTAAAAGAATGCATTTTATTCGTATTAATTAATAAATACAAACAAAACGCAAGAAGGAGAAAAAAGGGAGGGGAGGAGGAGAAGAAGGGGGAGGAGGTGGAGGAGAAGAAGAAGGTGAAGGAGAAGAAGAAGAGGTGGAGAAGAAGGAGGAAGTGAAGAAGGAGGTGAAGAAGAAAAGGAGGAAGAGGAGGAGGTGAAGAAAAGGAGGAGGAGGAGCAGAAGGAGGTAAAGAAGAAAAGGAGGAGGAAGAGGAGAAGAAAAGGAGGTGAAGGAGGAGGAGCAGGAGGTGAAGGAGAAGAAGGAGGAGGTGAAGAAGAAAAGGAGGAGGAGGAGGTGAAGAAGAAAAGGGGGAGGATGAGGAGGTGAAGAAGAAAAGGGGGAGGATGAGGAGGTGAAGGAGGGGGAGGTGAAGGAGAAAAGGATGAGTATGAGGAGGAGGTGAAGGAGGAGTATGAGGAGGAGGTGAAGGAGGAGTATGAGGAGGAGGTGAAGGAGGAGTATGAGGAGGAGGTGAAGGAGAAAAGGAGGAGTATGAGGAGGAGGTGAAGGAGAAAAGGAGGAGTATGAGGAGGAGGTGAAGGAGAAAAGGAGGAGGTGAAGGAGAAAAGGAGGAGTATGAGGTGGTGAAGGATGAGGAGGTGAAGAAGAAAAGGAGGTCAAGGAGGAGGTGAAGAAGAAAAGGAGGTGGAGGAGGATCAGAAGGAGGAGGAGCAGGAGGAGGAGAAGGATGAGGTGAAGAAAAGGAGGTAAAGGGGGAGTAAGTGAAGAAGAAAAGGAGGAGGTGAAGAAGAAAAGGAGGTGGAGGAGGAGCAGAAGGAGGAGTTGATTTGCATAGCATTGTTTTTCTTTTGTTTATTTCGGTTCCAAAGTCAGAGTGCTTTAGAAATGAATAAATTAAATTAAATAGCATTGTTCGACATAAAGATAATAAAAACAATAAATAAAAAAAAATAACACCGTTAAATTATTCTCATCTATTTAATATTAATTTGTCTATTTTGCTGTTTTCTTAATATATGAATTAATAATACGATTATTTCTATAAATAAGTTTTATTTTGGTTTATGAATTTAATATTTGCTGCAAATAATCCAAAAATAAAGTCTCTCAGCGACTCCGCCCCCTGTTCTTCATTTTACACTTCCGCCTTCTGTCGCGCGACGTATAAACGTGCTACCATGGAGACGGAGGGACGCCTTGCGCTTTCCGGAAGCAGCTGTGTGTGTAGTGTGGTGGAGTGGAGTGTGTAGTGGAGTATACTATAGTGGAGTGTGTAGTATAGTATAGTGCAGTGCAGTGTGGAGTGTAGTATAGTATAGTATAGTATAGTATAGTATAGTGCAGTGTAGTATAGTGCAGTGTGTAGTATAGTGTAGTATAGTATAGTGCAGTGTGGAGTGTAGTATAGTATAGTATAGTGCAGTGTAGTATAGTGCAGTGTGGAGTGTAGTATAGTGCAGTGGAGTGTGCAGTGTAGTATAGTGCAGTGTAGTATAGTGCAGTGTGGAGTGTAGTATAGTGCAGTGCAGTGTGGAGTGTAGTATAGTGTAGTATAGTGCAGTGCAGTGTGGAGTGTAGTATAGTGTAGTATAGTGCAGTGTAGTATAGTGCAGTGCAGTGGAGATGCTGAGTGCGGTGGATGTGCTGCGGCTCTGCGCGGTGCTGCGGGACTGCGCGGATCAGCTCGCCGTGCTGGGGCTCATCAGGGGCGGGGCTCACAGGGACACACCCCCCGCCCCTCTCACAGTGAGGACGCGCGCGCATTCACAACCTGCTTCCTGTCCAGAACTCTCACTCACTCACTCTGTCTGTCTGTCTCACTCACTCTCTCTCTCTCACTCTGCTTCCTGTCCAGAACTCTCACTCACTCACTCTGTCTGTCTGTCTCTCTCACTCACTCTCTCTCTCTCACTCTGCTTCCTGTCCAGAACTCACTCTCTCTCTGTCTCACACACACACTCACTCTCACTCTCTCACTCTGCTTCCTGTCCAGAACTCTCACTCACTGTCTCTCTCTCTCTCTGTCTGTCTCTCTCACTCACTCTCACTCTCTCTCTCTCACACACACTCACTCTCTCACTCTGCTTCCTGTCCAGAACTCTCTCACTCTCTCTTTCTCTCTCATTTACTCTGCACTCCACACTCAAGAGCACCAGAGTCCAGAGGAAGCTCAACATGGCTCTAAACTCTGTCATAGTTCAGAATCAGAACCAGAACCGAGGTTATTGCCGGAGTTTGGTGCTTTAACTGTTAAAATTAAAAACAAAAGACGGGATGTAAATAGATGTGTTTGGGTGTTTTTCAGTCCAAACTGTCCAGTGTGACCCAGAATGTGCAGAAACAGGTCACAGGATGAAGATGCAGGACAAGCCATGAAAATAAAGAACTCCATGTTTATAAATGATTAATACTGAAAATACTGATATAGTTAGTCGTGTAAAGGGTCGGGCGATACAATCATATATCAATATTGTGATAAAATGATGTCACGATACACATTACTGCGGTATTGTGGATATTTTTAAAAAAAAATAAATTTAACTATACACTGTTTGGAAGCAGCCAATTTGATGTCGAATGTTGTGTTTAATGTTTAAAATTATACACTGTTGGAGTTTGACAGGCTTTAATTTTTTTAATGTATACTTTTTTTAAAAGAAAAGTTATGATTTTAAAACAAATTATAAAAAAATATATATTTTACAGGATATTAAATAAATCAAACAGCTTATTTAAATTTATTTCCAACACAAGTGGCAACTTGTGAGGAAACTTATCGGATATATTGTGATACATATGATGTTTTTGTCATATCACCCAGCCCTGCGCGTGTGTTAAATCGACATCCCAGAGTGCTGATTAATGTATTAATGTGTTCTCTCTCTCTCATTACTGCGCTGATCATGTTTTATGGCCATGTTGTTTTCCAGCTCCGTGAACATCCACCTGCTTTCAGTTCTCCGTCACCTCAGTGTTTTCTTCCCCGTCAGCTCAACCAGAGATTAAACGTCTTTATTTTAAAATGCTGATCATGATTTGAAAAAATAATCTGTTTGAAGTTAAAATGAATCAGTGACTTGTGTTCAAGCAGCTCCATCACATCACTCACCATCATTCCGTTCGTCTCAAAGCCGTTTAAGACGAACAGCTGTTACAAAGAGCTGGAACTGGAGACTCCTTCCATAAATGTTGTAGATTGTTCTCGATGGTTTATCATCATCTGAATTGATCATGTTCTCCTGCAGGTGGCTCTCGGGGGCCAGGCTGAGGGTGACGGCAGGTCTGAGGCCGTACAGGAGCAACACAGGATCCAGAGGGAACTGGAGCACAGTCTGATGGACAGAACGATCTCCTCAGATTACATGAGCAAAGTACAGACTGAGCGGTGAGGACACACACACACACACTTGAACCATGTTGGATTGACCATAAAAAGAGCTTTCACTGACAGACATGGAAATATACAGCTGGAAAATGAGAAAAATACAAACTTTAATTGAAATGAATTTATTCAGAGGAAAAATAAAAACAAATTATTTTCAACAAAACCACTTGAAGTGACTTGGCATCTCCCCATGTCTATAAGGGGTGCCAATAATTATGGAAAGCACGGTCTAATCTTAGCATTATACGGATTAAACGTGAACAGCTGATACACCCTGATAAGACAACAGGCACATTGTGACAAATCACATCTGCTCCCCACGCAGAAGGTTTGCGGCTCGGCTGATCAGCGACCTGCTGACGGAGCTGACGGAGGAAGGAACGTTCTCCAGCCTGATACGCACTGTGGACGAAGAGAAGAGGATCAAAGCCCAGCTGAACGATATAATCAGCAGGTCGGAACGCGAACAGTAAACCGAAATCCTTCTGCTTTGCTGGAGGTGACCGACTGCTGTGACTTAATAAACACACGATTCAGGTCAGTATTCAGCTAAACACTGAACTTCTGCGCTGTAGGGATAAAGAGGATCGTCTCAGGATCAAAACCCTGCAGAAACAGTTACTCGACATCGGCAAAGAAACGAATCTCCAGATTCAGGTAATGCACCAGTTCTGATGCGTCATCGTTTCCATAGTAACAGTACGTTCACACGGTGGACGCCTTATCGAAAGTTTTCATTCAACGTTTATAGAAGGATCGAAGGAGTCGCCGGTGTGCAATCGTTAATCTGGTGAAGTTTGCTGGAAGGAGATGTTTATTAGTTTAAAGGTACTGACTGCAAAGTCATCTGAAATTTATTTTTTTTTTATCATGCGTGTTTTTCCTTCTGTCCCGCAAGAACGATATGTGATCATTTTGATAATCATTCTGAGGGTCGCTTTTCTCCGTTTTCCTCCCTCTTGAGGAAACAGCTGAACGCAAGGGAGGAGCTTTAACTAATTAGCATAACTATGGAACCGCGTCACACAAAGATAGCGACATGCGGAAAGCGATAGCGATCACGACTCTGCATCGACCTCAGAGAGTTTTGAGTCGCAGCGATGGAATTTGTGGTTGACGTTTGTGAATAGATTCGTGAAACAAAAGACGAATATTTATATCTTTTCTCAGTTCCTGCTTTTGTTCTCGTTTCTTTCTCTGTAAGATTAAAACAGGTGTGGAACTCCATCGTCGCTACCGTGGAGTCGAGCCCATGCACTCCAGGGCTAAGATAGCTAAGCGCTAGCTAGAATGATTTAGTTATCGGTCCAGAAAAATGACACGTCATCTCGATCTTGCAGTTGCACTCACTAGGCAGGATTTCCTTTTCTTTTCCGCTGGAGAGAGAGAGAGCCGAGTCAGTCATGTTCGCCCACGCCAACTTGTTTTGGTTCAAAGTAGGTCAAATGGACACGCCCCACGGTGGTCACATGATATTATTGTTCGCTTGCTTTAACGATATCCGGAATCATAAAACGCGGGACGCTTTTTATCTCGGCGAAACATTTACACACAGGATACACGGTGTGTGTGAGGAGCAGCGAAACATCTCAAAACTCAAACAGCAACAGAAATAGAATATTTTACCCAGAATTCAACTCTGCACTCAGAACCTTTAACATTTATGGAAGGAAGGAGTCTCCAGTGTCAGCAGTAAAGTTTCTGAGGAGTTGTTTATACGTTTGAGGGTTTTAATTCAGCACCCATTAGACACCTTCCTTGTATAAGGCGCTATTATTTATTTTTGTACTTTTTTTTTTTTCCGTCCGTCCCCTTTCTTTCTTGAAAAAATACTTCCAAACTAGCCGGAATTTCATAAACACTTTTTTGTGTGATGCTCCTGCTAAGGATGTATGAATAAATTTGTTCATATCCAACAGAAAGATTGAAAAAAAAAAAAAAAAAAATTAACGTCTGTTCCATTTGAGTTAATGGAACCACACAGAGATCCCACATAACTCAGTCCGGCTAAACCGAGTTAGCCCGTTTAAAGCGATCCTGATTCGTAAATCCAGCTTACGTCATTTTCACCTTGGACTTCTTACGCAACATACACCCATCCACCTCCTGGCTGGAAAACGGACAGATTGGTTCGAGCGTTTTTGCCAGGAAGGATATAGTAACTCATATAATCAATCACTCTTTACAACCGTGGTGAGCAGAAAAGCATCTCAGCAACAGCAGAACACCACACTGGGTTAGAATCAAGAACACGTTCCTATTAAAGTGGCCGGTCAGCGTATTAAGAACAAGTCCTTTATTAGCCCCGCCCCTTTTCCGCTTCAGACCCCTGAAAATCGCAAACCGCTCCTTTAAACGAGTACCAGGATGACCGATGTGCGAAACACGTCATGACTGTGAGCTACTTCATGATGATGTCGTTGACGGTGTAGGAGCGTGACAAAATGGTGGCGCACCTCGAAGATCAGGTGCAGGAGTGGAAAATGAAAGAAAGCCTGCAGGAGAAGTACGAGAACGAAAGCGCTGAGCTGCTCGTCCGTGAGGGACAGAAACTGAACAACCACAACGAGAAGCAACTGGAGATGGAGATCGAGGTGCGTACGTGATGTCTCATGTTTTGTAACTGAATTCCTCCCGAATCCTGCTGATCATTTTGTGCCCCAGCAGCTGCTCAAGAAGAAGCTGATAAACGAGGAAAAGTCTCACCAAGAGATGGAGGTTCTTCTTAAAAACAATCAGATGGTAAGTGCACGAAGAATCGACATTATAGGCGCGTCACGCTGGATTCTGATTGGTCAGAAGGTGTTGATTAATTTTCTCTGACAGTTGTCATGATCACAGCATTTTCTGGAAACCTCTGAAGAAAAACTTTCACAACAGTATAGTATAGTGCTGTAACCCTTTTCCAGATTATGGTTTGATTTTTCTGGGCCAGAAATTTGTTCCACCAGTTTTACTTCAAACTGAAAAGGAAACGTGGCATCGAGTCACCAGGAGAAGCAGAATCGTATCTATGATCTAATATTAACTGGTCATCATGAAGAGTTCAGGTTCACTGCAATCATAATCCATCTTGCAGGCAGCAGAGATAGCATACTGCCGCTTTAAAAATATTTTTCAAAAAAAGACATGGTGCAATGCGAACGCATCATTAAACCTCAGGCTAAACTTTACAAAATGGATTTTTACGAATTAGTTTGACAGAATTATGGGATTTGCTTCCCTCAAATCTGTCACTCATGAGCGTGTACAAATGCACCGTGTTCACGGTCCACTCCAGAGTCTGGAGGAGCAGTTGGAGTCCTGGATGCAGCGCTACGATAAAGACACGGAGGACAAACAGCTGGAGCTGAAGACTCTGAAGACCAACAAGTCCAACAATCTGGTGCAGTTAGAGGAGCTGGCTCAGAAAGTGAGCATTTTTTAAAATTTAATTAAATTTTTTTTAAAAACCTGCTACCTGTTCAGGAGGAGCTCCGTCTTTAATTTCTGTTTTCTTTTCTCAGTACAAAGACACCGAGCAGGTGATTATCGAGGACAGAACGGAGAAGGAGAAGCTGCGCAAACAGCTGGAGAAAGAACAGCTGCAGACGAACACAGCTATAAAGGTGAGCTTTAGTTTGCCGTTTTGGCTGTACGTCTTTTTAAAGTTTTCAGGCTCTTTCTGCAGGGAAAGAAATCTAAATGTTAATATAATGCACCTTTATTTGAAAATAAAATTAAAACATTAGAAAATATTGATATTTTTAGATCATATTGCCCAGCCATACGATTTTAACCTCAAAATATCCCTCACTGCATGTGCTATATAT
>JANZLB010000025.1:2307688-2321590 GCA_026167865.1 Notarius quadriscutis | reverse complement strand
AGGGGGAGAGAGAGAGAGAGGATGGGGTTTGGGAACAAAATAAAAGGGGAAAAGGCGTGTCAATGGATAACAAAAATTAAAAATTTGTATGAACATAAAAAAAACAAACAATGGTATAATAAAAGAAAAACATGTCAAACTTAAGAGTAAAACTAAAATTAAGACTGGAGTGAGAGATGAATGAGGGGAAAAAACAAACAACAACAAACAAAAAGCCATGACCGTGTGGAAAACCCGGATGAGGAAAAGCAGAGGAGAAGAACAGCGAATCAGAAACCAGAGAATGCTCCAGTGTTTTTAACCTCAACTCCTTCCACTGGGGGGTGTGTGTGTGTGTGTGTGTGTGTGTGTGTGTGTGAGAGAGAGAGAATTTCTACATGTTTCCTTGTTTTCGGTCACCACATTCCAAATAAATATAAATGATGCTAACTATACACTTGTTTAAATGTGAGCTATATGGAACATACGGTAATTTTATTTCATATTTATAAACAAGACATTCTCAGTTCACCATGGCAGGAGGCAGGGATTCTGCGTCTGCGCATCTCTCAAGCAGAAAAACGTGAAATGATGCGAAACTGAAACAAACATTCATGTGAACTGGCAGAAGGGGGCGGGGCTTTGAGGGGATCAGTTAATATCGAGTACAAAACACCTGCGAGATGGTCAGTCACTCCAGATTCATGTGTTTACTGATTTCAGGTTTTTATTCAGAGCTCTCGGCGTAAATGATAAAATCTGCAGCTCCTACGCAAAAATATGTAAAGATTCATAGATCTGTAATAATATTAAACAAATGTCCAATAGACAGATACGTACTGTAGAGTTAAATCCCGACCTCATATTGCGGAATAATTTGAACTGCAGAAGTCACTTTGTTTATAAGGTGACATCATGACAGAGGTGCGACTTAAGAGGAAAAAAAAAAAAAATGTATTTATGCCAAAAATGACCCCAAACACAACCCCAATCTTTTAGCGTTCCGTACAAAGTCACATCATCAAAACACTCCTGAATGCTACGACAAAAGGTGAAGTTTTCTAGATGTTTCTAAAACACTTCTACAGTTCCCGTCGCATGGCTGTAGGTTTGAATTTGTGCATTTTAAATGATTTTGCTTGATGGAGTTTAAAAGTGACCAGGTTGGAGTGGCTAAACTGTTGTCGGAATTGGTGAAGAGAGTTTAAGCTGAAGAACGATAGAATAAGGAGCAGCAAAAGAGCCAGAAACAGTGAAGGAAAAGGATTCACTTTTATTGTAAAAGTTCTGGAAGAGTCATAAACGTAAAGGATTATCAGAACATTAGGCAGCAGCGTGTATCACCACACACACAAATACTGACTGAAGTAGTTTAAACCAGTGGGTCTCAAACTTTTTTGGTTGTAGTCCCCCTTCAATGATCTTGATGGTAGAAGTCATGGTGGTAACAGATTTTTAGACCAGACTTCTAGCCCCACATACCATCTCCAGCAGGTCCTGGGTCTGTCCTGGAGTCTCAGTCTATTGGGGCGTGTCTGATCCATGTCCAATCAGGGAAAATCCTTCTAAGGAGACCTAACCAACTCAAGGAACATCAACTCTACTCTGAAGGTCTCCCGGATTGTCAAACCCCTCACCCTATCACAGAGATTAAGCCCAGCATCTGTACAAAGGAACCTCACTTCCACACCTTGTACTCGAGACCTTATAGCCACACGGACTGACTGATAAACAGAGCGCTTCATCTGCAAACTGAGCTCCTGCTTCACCACCACAGACTGGTATAGCAGCTGTAATGGTGCAACAGTTAACGGCTATACTTCAGTGAACCTCAGTGCATGTCACCGAGAGCTTAATGCTCCCACTAGGATCACCATTTACAGGGACCCACCCATGGAGCAAAGCTTGGGGGTGTTCACTCACATAACCCAGTCAAGCTCAGCCTGAAATGGTTACATGGACCCATCTTGTTGGCTCGCAACCTGCAAAATGAACAGCTGGAGCTTGACCTGGGGCTGGTGTCCATAGGTGAGCGTCCAATGACTGGGCCACTCGTGTAACCTGCTTGAGCTCAGCCTGAAATGTTAATGTGGCACCATTTTTCAGGCTCATCACCTCCAAGATGAAAGGTGGAGCCAGACCTGGTGGTGGTGCCAACAGGTGAGTGTTTGGTGACTGGGCCACTCTTGTAACTTAGTTGAGCTCAGCCCAAAATGGTGTCACGGAGCCATCATGTCGACTGAAATACCTGCAAGATGAAGAGTGGACCCAGACCTGATGGTGGTGCCAACAGGCAAGCATCTAGGGACTGGGCCAAGCTCAGATTGAACTGTCAAACTGGATCCATCTTGTGGGGTTATCTCCCACAAGATGAAGGGTGTAGCCAGGCCAGGGGGGTGGTGTCCACAGGTGAGTGTCTGATGATTGGGCCACTCTTGTAACTTAGTCGAGCTCAGCCCAAAATGGTGTCACGGAGCCATCATGTCGACTGAAATGCCTGCAAGATGAAGAGTGGAACCAGACCTGGTGGTTGTGCCAACAGGCAAGCGTCTGGTTACTAGGCCAAGCTCAGAATGAACTGTCAAATTGGAGCCATCTTATGGGGTTATCTCCCACAAGATGAAGGGTGTAGCCAGGCCAGGGGGATGGTATCTGCTGGTGTGTGTCTGATGATTGGGCCACTCTTGTAACCGAGTTGAGCTCAGCCAGAAATGGCAACGTGGAGCCATCTTATGGGCTCACAAACACCAAGATAAAGGCTGGGTGTCAGGTGCAATACCAGTCGAGTGGCAAGTTTATCATATATGGACTAGACCTTCTGAAAATACCTCCCATTTGAAAACCACTGGTTTAAACTATTGTACCCCATCATATGGTCTCAGATCATCTCACACACAAAAACCCTAACATTCATTTCCAAAGCTAAATTCTAGCTATCTAATTAACTTACAAAGTTACAGATCTGCTATTTCAACAGTCCTTTTTATCAACAGAACCACAAGGCCTTGATTTCTCAACCCTGATACCCAAAAAACATTATTGCAGATTAAAACAATCATTACTGTAGGCTCAGGAATGCACACCACTGAAAGCAGCCAATAAGAAGCTCGGAAATAACAGCAGCATTTCTCAGTAAAGAGCTCAACAAATCCACTCTTTGGAAGGAGAGACTGTAAAATGTCTGGATGTGAACGGGGCACTTATTGGCTTAATAAACACATGGCTACTTCCTTTAAGTCGGGAAACATTTTCTGGGGCAGCCTTTGGGTGAATTCCTGACACAAATAGTATCGAAATGTCTGAGTCCACAAACAAGAACTGGTCCCCCCCTCCCAAATTAGCTATCAAAAACAATCACTAAACTGTACACAGTCTATTTGTATTATTCATGAGTAAATTGTTGAAACGGGGCATCAATTTGAACCCCATGTCCTACGTTCACATTAACAAGTCACTCAGAGGTTGTCGCTTATGGGCGTGGCCTGCACTGCCTTTTCTTAACCTGCTCATGAGAAATATTAGTAGCTCTCTATGGCTTCTAAAGCTAGCTAGTTAGACATAAATTAAACAATTCATGAATCGGCGTAAAAATTGCTTGTATGATTTGCATGTCCATGTTCTGAGATCACATTACCAAAGCGAGCTAACTGTATGAACTACACACACTCATCGAAGACTCAAACGACCTCTGCTACGACCTTCTAAGCTTGACTTATTTTCCTTTGTAACGTCTCTACAAACATTTAATCAGAGTTCGTAGACAGTGCGGCAAGATCAAGTTTGCATTCATCGAACTGGACGTAAACTTGACGCGTGTTTCGGTATCAATGCTAGTTATGAGTAGAAAAAAAAAAAACAGTTCTTGAGAGAGGACTCGGACAAAATCTGAACACTTTCCTTGTGCTGTCTTATTAATTACCCAATAAGCTGCTGTGCTTTACAAACTGACCGTGTGGTATTCAATCATTCGTTAATCACTTTGAAGATCATCCTCTGTATTTAAGGATAAACCTGTCGGGACTTCGTAAGACGACGACGATTGTCTGGTTTATTAATGAGGATGTTAAACACTAGTTCTGCTTTTAGTGCAGAAGAATCACACCAAGTGTACGAGCGCTGATCAGAAACACGGCACTAGGTGGCAGTAGAGAGCACATAATAGTGACATGAAGGACAGGTAGAACAGCGCGAAGCCGGCCAGCTGGGACGGAGGCGATGGACGCATAGGGGGCGCTAGTGAGAGCAAAGCGTCAATCAGTCTGTATAAACACAGCGCTTTGCCCTCTAACACCTCGCCAACTGAACACAGGCTTCCCTTCAGCGGAGTTACATTCACAAACGAGGCGGAGTTACGGAAATGTTCAGGGCGGAGTTATGGAAACATGATGAGATAAAGCATTTAAATTGTAAAATAAATGATGGAAGGTGAAAATGAAGGGAAGGTTTTAGGAGATGAAAGGGGGAGAGGGGAAAAAAAAAAAAGTTAGTGAGTTTAGCAACATTAGCACTGGAGCATTAAAGCATGAAAAGATTATTAAAGAAGTTTATTAGAAAAGCTAAAAATAAATAAATAAATAAATAAATAATAAAAGACCAAGATTCTATAAGCTTTAGAATTACTTTTAAGAAAGTAGATCTAAATATTTTAAAAACAGTGAAACTCGGGTTCCAGAAGTAAACTTCTCATTTATTATCTGTATATACACTTCTAAAATATTTAATAGAAAAATAAAATGAATTAAATATGAATAAAAACATTGAAAATATATATATAAATAAATTCTCAATGTTATTTAAGGCTAAACAGCTACAAGATGAATTATGGCCTTTAGCATAAACCAACAAAAAAAGAAAAAAAAAATTAAGAAAATGAAGCTACAAACGTGAGAAGAATCATGACCTTTAGAAGAAAAAATAAATAAATAAACAAATTGCAGAAAAGCATTCAAGCTTTAAGAAGCAAAAAGTTGAATCGTAAAGTTCAACAAACTCGCTAAAATTAAAAAATAAATAACGAACTAAACATCCGAGCGGTTAACAAGTGACAACTTTAATAAACAAATAAATAAATTAATTTAAAATAATCTCTGGAGCCTGAGCGTTCTGCTGTTATCGTTACAGAGCCCATTATTTTCAAGCTTACCTGAGGGACGCCGATTTTACGACACGCCTCCAGGAAGTTTTCCACGTTCCGTCGACATTTAGCCATCGTCAGTTTCGGCTGAAAGGAAACAAAAACTTGCTGTGAAGCAGCCAAAATTAACAGAAATTAAAAATAAAAAATGTGGAGGAATAAAAAACAAAGCGTGACTGACCACCGCAGGTGAGGGCACGTGGATGCTGGGGACTGAGCGAGGCCGCACGTGATTGGCCAGATGGCACAGCACCACCCCGTCTGTCAGCGCCGCCCCCAAGTCGCTAGGCAATGAAACTTTCAGCCGAGACTCAATGTTCTGTGGTCAGAAGAAACGGAAACAAAAATCACAAATTTGATTCAATTCATTCGTAAGGGCTTATGTTTTCCCTTGAACAAAAAGGGAAACCTTTTTCTGACTGAATGACGAAAGATTCTGACAGACTCGCACGGCGTACGACATCGCTGTAAAATTTACAGAAATGGGCGGGACTACAGGATATCTACATTATCGTAGCGCCAGAGAAAATTCCGTACATAAGATGTAAATCTAGATCCTGAGATGGTGAAAATACCGTAACTCAAACAATTAACAGAGCTCCGAGACATTTTTAATCCTTAATAAATAAATAAATAAATTTTTCGGTAACTTCTACTTTTTTTAAATAAACCTTTTTGCAATAAAATAACGATGTAGAGCAGGGTTTTATTGGAATTATTCCTCGAACACGTTTCTTCTTGTTAACGTACAAATAAAATTAGCTTAAAAACGAGCTAGTTGAGTTCAAAATTTAACATTTCAATTAATTTTACAAAACACCATCGGGGAAACAGGGGAGGGGTTTGAGGGGGAGGATCGGCAAGTGCATCTGTGACATCGTCATCATTATTATTATTATTAATTTATTTTTTAGTCATGAATTGGTGAAGTACTAACTGAGCAAACCAGCGAGTTGTTTTTATCCGAGTTGTGTAATTCTAACACACTTGTAACTTTATTCAAAAGACAGACTTTAACTAACAATGGTGTAGGGAAGCTTGTAGTCATCATGGTTGCCATGGAAACCAAGGTCACTAAGCGACCCTAACGTGATAGTGGAACTAAGTGTTGGAGTGATGGTTATTTAAAAAAAAAAATGCCCACAAAGGGTAAAAATGCAGCCTAATTCAAATTCAACTTGCGAGTTTGTGTAATAAAGTGCTTTTAAAACATCAAAAAAAGTTTATTACGCTGAAGTGGGCCGACTGTGATCGTTTGGAGCTGTTTAAATCTTTAACCAAACTGCTCTAGTGTTAATATAATTCAAAACAAACAAAACTTCCTTCAGCTCAGAATTCCTACTTGGGAATTCCTCAGAGTTCAACAAGTGACGTGAAACCAACATGGCCGCTCACAGCAGCATATCTTACCTTTAAAGGAGGAGTTATACTCTATCACACGTATTAGCTTTACATCACTCGCCATGCAGATGTGCTCGCTAGAACACTGACTACAGTTCGCTGCTCTGAGGAGGGAAAAACACACCACTCATCACAGTTAGCTGGCTAGCGTGTGGCTAACAAAAGACAAGCGTGGAGGCGTGCATGATTTAAATCGGAGCTCGGACGCACAGAGGATGAAAACGACGCAACCCTGACCTCCGACTTTTGAGGCAACATCGTATTTGTGTAACGTTAATCACCATGTTAGTGAGCCAACGAGTGAAGTTGTTACACGAGAAAGCTTGGAAGCTAAGACTGGAAAAATAAAACATTAATGATTTTGAGTATTTGTGTATATCTGTTTAATATTTGGAAAGCTAAGGTGATTAAACTTTGAGATGAAGTGCTGCTGTTTGTGAACAAAAGAGTTCTACAGAAAGAACGTGGACAAAGTGAAGATACGATAAAGAAAACGCAGGTTTGAGCGTCGTGTGTGTGTGTTAGTTGTGCCTCTGGGATGATGATGATGTTGTTGTTGTTTGTGTTATGAATTGCTGAACATGTTTGTGGTCAGGTGATGATGGAGAACCTTTCGGAGCTGTTCCACCAGTTCAGCTTCTTCTCCTGTGAGTCCTGGAGATGGTGACGGTGTTGGAGTCACGTCATCTGCCTCTGGCCTCCCAGCTCTCGAGTCTCCTACACACACACACACACACACACACACACACACACACACACACACACACACACACGTCTTTATCCTAACATATTATTTAGTTATTTTCCCGTCAAAAGCAACCACATTTAATCTCAAACCCATTTTCAGATTCTTATAATCTCTGAATAAAATTCTGAACACAAAATTCATCTGATTAAAAAACTAACTCATGCAAAGGAAATAAATGTTGAAGGAAATTAAAAAAAAAAAAACTAAGTAAATGCCTTTCTTTAAATCAGACTGAATCACTCTTAAATGAATATTATTTTAATTAATGTTTGTAATATTAATTTTTTCCACAGTTGTCAATTTAGTTCTGTATTTACATCATTTTCCCCTCAAATATATTTTTATTAATTTAGTTCTGAATAAATTCATTCTTATACGCACACTTAATTCATTTTATTTATTTTTATAAACATTTACTGATGCTTTTTTTAAAAATTCATTTTGTATTTTTACTATTATTTTATACAGCTTTAATAAAATGTAGGAAAATATATAAAACGGCAAAAATATAACATGCTTAAAAAGAAACATGAAATGTATTTATTTTTAATTTTCAGATATAAATTGTCTAAATGTGTATTTAATAATAAATTTTTTTGATTTGTTTTGATTTTTATTTTATTTAGAGATTTGCCCCTTTATCATAGAGAGCAATTTATTAAAAATTTGACATTTTTCACTCTCAGTTCGGGTAACTTTTTTTTTTTTCTGGAGTAAAATTTGGTTGATAAATTTCCAAACTATTTTTTGTTATTCTATAGTTTTGTGAAAAACAGGTATGATGTGTACTATGGATCAATCACATCATATCAAAAGATTATTAATGTATAGGTCATTATTTTCCTGCAGGACTGAGTCAGTGTCAAGGCCACAGTGTACCTCGTTTCTTCTCCTCTCTCTGACTGAGGCGGTACAGGAAGCTCTCGGGACGCGAACTGGCCCCACGGCAGGGGCTCGGGGCAGCGGGGTACGAGGTGGACTGGAGGGCTGTGAGAGATATGGAGTGAGCAGTGAGAGACGTGATGACGAGGGAAAGAGAGAAAAATATAAAAATCACATCACATCCTCATAAAATCTTACCGGTCGAGGATAGCGAGGCTCGATCTTCCCCATGCTGTGATTTTTTTATGGAAAAGTGGAGAAAAAAAAACAAAAGATTAATCAGAATTTCACATTGAAAAGTCAAATCCATAATTCATACGCTTTTAATTCCATTTCAGATATTTTTACACGATTTTGAACGACTCGGACTGTCAAGACGAGATGCTACAGATTTCCAAAACAAGATGTGTATGCAAATTAGGCATCGGCTATTCAAATACGCGTTAATTTTTATCATTAATAAAATGTAAAATCTTTGGTCGGATGATGGAATTAAAATATTTACTTGTATTGAGAGAGGAGACTTTTACAAGCCAGTTCTCTGGTCACTTTACAGTCAAACCTTACAGATAAATCAGTTATGTATATTTTGGGAAAGCTGATCTGTAATATCTAAAATGCTGCGTACAAAATAACGCAGCATTGACTGTTAATGAACAAAACGCTGTAGATAAGATTTCGATAGGGGATACGGCTGACCTGTTATCGATATACGAGTCACGATATTTATAAAAAAATGTATAAGTAAAATACAGTTAATTTTCCAGTCTGTTACTTCTAGTGCGAGGAACAATCCTGATGTTAACGTATCGCGACATCGTCGTCATATCACCCAGCTCAGGGAAAAGACAGAAGAGAAAATAAAGCAGGTGTAAAAGAGAAATTCAACACTGAAATAAACAAAAATCAAGAAAGCAAACAGAACGTGAAGATGAAAATGAAAAGTTTAAGCGTCCTGTTTAATAATTGTTAAAAGTTTATTTTCTGCTGATTTGAGTTGGACGTGTTGGTCGAGCTAACAGTTTCCTACGTTACCCATAAAGCTATTCAACGACCTGCTGATAATGGTGCTGTGGGATTTCTCTCCCCCACGGAGGAGAAAAAAAAAAAGATGCGCTTGCTCTTTATTGTTGAAATGTTTTTCCGCATATTAACCTGCGCTAGTTTCCTCTCAGTGACATCAGCGAGACACAGAACCACTAACTTCTCACGGATACAACCACCAACCAGCCTCCAGAATCCTAAAACTAATATTCCAGTATAACTTGAACAATCCTGATCAACAGGATATCCTGATGTGTCTGTATCGGGTTCTTTGCTTTGACTTTATCAAAATACTGATTAAAATCCTTTTTTTTTTTAAAATTGGCTTCGCATTGCTTTGTCCTTGCAGCTGATCTCGCTTTCATTTTATAGCGACAAAGTGAGATATTCTACAGTAATATAATCATTATTACAGCACCTCCAGCTTTTTAGTCTTATCCTAATCCTCCATATCGGTACATTTTTATAAAAAACAGCGTGCACACACACTCACACCTTACGCCATGTTTTATGTTCTATAAAACAAGCAGCAGCAATAAAAACTCCACATAATACCCAGTACATCCCATCTGAACCGACAGGTTAGTTGAGATTGTGTTATATTCTGTAATAAAAGGCTTTTTCATCGGTATAAAAACACTCCAGGAAGAGCGCCAACATCAAAGCCAAAAATTAAAAAAATACAGACGACGTTTAAAACGATGCGTCAGAAAAGTGGTGCATGGAATTTTTAGCACAATCATCATGCATACATCGAAAAGCCACGCCCATCTCTGTGCTCTACACTACAAAGTATATTTTAGTAAGAGAAAATATATCTTTAATATGGGTGAATTTCTAATATTTCTTATTAGAACTCAAACATTATTGAACTCACTTTTACTCATTTCAAGCTTCAAATTTCCTGATTCTATCGGCAGATAACTTTGCTAATTTTTAAAGTCTAGAAAGAATCAAAGTGATCTGCCGATGGAATAAAAAAAATTAAAGCTTGAAACGAGTGTCTAAAGCGAAATAATCTTATATTTGAGTTCTAATTATCGTCTAATAAGAAATATTAGATAAACTCACCCATAAAGATATTTCTGATCAGTTACTGAACAGAATTATGTCCGGAAATCTAATCCCACAGGACAAAGCAGTGAGAAAGCTGATCCATACTGACTGTAGATCAGATCAGTTGGGTGGTGCTGGTGTGGCTCGGCTCCTGATCTTCAGCAAGTCTTTGCCAGGTAAAGAAGGTGCGAGCGGATTCCTCCAGCGGATTCTTACCGCAGCTCCACAGAACATTAAAGCATCCCGTTTCACGCCACGCTGACTATAAAGCCTCGCTTTGATATTTAAAACCCTTCATAACCTTTATATCTAAAGCACGCTCACTTTCACAAGCTTCTCTGGAACAGAAGGAATGAAAACCCTGAAATCTGCTTTCACAATCGTTTAGAGTGGACCAAGACTATTTCATTTCATTGCATTTCATTTCATCTCCCCGTCCAGGGTGTTGATTCATTTTCTAGAGCAGCAGCTCTGATAGCAGCGCACCTGCAAATCACAGGTGTGCTGTACATTAACGCCGTCCGTCTAATTCAGCTCATTCACAGAGACTCGTACACCAGACGCTTCAGATACACGGATTTAAAAAAAAAAATGCTGACGTGGTATAAGAAAATAAGCAGATGTTTAATTAAAGGAGAACTAAAGTCATTTTTAAACTTGCTTTATTTCTTAATTAAGTTTTCGGTTTTAATAGCCTTATACTGTGACTCGTATTGGCAACTAATTGCAATTATAATATTATACTTATCGACCTATTCGGTTTGTAGCCGTGTTGAATTTAGTTCGTTTGGTCGATGGCAGGCGTCGCTTATCCGCACGATCTTCACCAGACTTGTGCGAGACTTCGAAACGTGAAATGTCAGCGCTGCCATTTTGAAAACTGTTTTCCAAACGAAGTATTGCACAAAAATGAGTTTAAATGATGATTACTGCCTACTTTTTTCAAACTTTCCTGATTGCTATCAAAACAAACAAAACTTCCGGCTTGATTACATCAGCATTCGAAAGAGGGCGCACGCGTCTTTTGACAACGTTGGCAGATGTCGGTCACTTTGATTTCCGCTGTACGTTTTACTTCCGTCCTACGATGTCTCGCACAGGTCTCAAAATGATTCAAAAATTTGCCTTGAGTTCTCCTTTAAAGGAAAATGCTAAGTGCCCTCTTCTATATACCGGTACATAAATCCTGATTGCTATAATTGACAGGGGAGAGAGACAGCATGCCATCCCTCCCACCTAAAGAACACAGTCTGTTTTAATCTCTTGGCTCCCAGCTACTGATAGCTGTCACGTTGTTGGGATTTGAACTCACAGTCTTCCAGTGATAAAGCATACATTTTACTGTTGCACCACTCAGAAACCATCTTGTGTTTTGAGTTGAATTCAGTGTGGCTAACTGGGGACTACAAATGAAGATGCATGTCGTTAAAATCTTATCAGATACAACCTCTATGTAAGGTGTCTAAAAGGGCCCATGTAAATAGTTTTTATCACCAGAGACATGAGCCTTATTTTCCTTCTATTGCCAAAATGAGATGACAGAAGTGCTGTAGTGCTCTCAGCGGTCTGAGTGATTATAGGATGATTACAGATTAGTGTGAATGATGACTGTAGTGTCTCTGTGTATTAAACCACATTTAAAGGGCAAAAATGAAAGGAGAAAATGGGCGAGATGAAGACTTAAGAGAATATGAAGAGGTTTTTTTTTTATGCTCTCCCAGGAGCAGACAACAGAGTCCTAACTGTCTGTTTGATCTATTGTGTCATGACCGTGAAGTCCACTGCTCCAACCATCAAACCCCTTGGAACCATTTACCACTCTATGAAAATTTCAGTGGACCACTTACTATAACAGTCCCCAATATATATAGCAGGCTTATGATTGAATAAATGACATTCAGTACTGTGTGTGTGTGTGTGTGTGTGTGTGTGTGTGTGTGTGTGTGTGTGTGTGCGCACACGCGCGTGCATGCATATGTGCGCACGTGCATATCCATATGTTGCTCTGAAACCTGATTCCTTTGGTAGTGGTGTATGCCGTCATTCCTGTACTATTGCCTGGAAATATTTTTCTGCTCTTCCCATTTTACTTCCTATAGACCTGTGGTTAACACACACACACACACACACACACACACACACACACACACACACACACCAGCAATAGCCAAATCAGCACTTACAACCACTGTAACAAATATTATTCTATTATTCTGACTGAAAAGAATCTGAATTAGGCCTGCTGAGTTGCAATTCCCTGCAGGTTATTAGATTTAATAAAGGCCTGTTTGGGGAAGTTTCAATTTATCCTCTATAAACTTCGACTTTGTACATTTCTGAGGGACCTCAGAAAGTTCAGACATCCTAACATGAAAGCCTTAGAGATGAGTGTAGTGTGGAAAAAAGAAAGATGTAAGACTTGGACTAGGGAAAGTGTATTTTTTCACATTAATGCTGGGGATTAAAAGGCATTTTAATTCTCTCTAATTCCATGTGGATGGAGAGTATTTCAATCTAGTATATGGCGCTATGGTCTGGAAGTACATGCAGATATTCTTAAATTAGATCAGATCAGATTGGAAAAGACACATCAGAGAGAAGATGAGAGGAATATTTTTCAGGATAAGCTTTCAATGTCTATTAGTTCTGTCTACTTTAGAGAGAGGTCAGCTTAAAACTTGGATCCTGATCTCAGAAAGAGTGCTATACTTCAAACATGCAAACACAGTCTTTATCAACAGTCTCTCATTAACTTAAACTTTGGTTTAGAACTTTTAAAAATGTATTTAAGTTAACCTGAGTTATTTCTTTTGCAATCCACTGTTTATCAACTCAAAGTCCCTCCTGTGCCAGGATCTGGTCTTCCCAGGCACTCTCCTGTCCCAGTACTACCCAGATCTTGAGGCACACAGGTGCGCCAACGATCTCCGTTTCAGTAGCCCTCGGCCTCTCACCTATGATATAGCTAGGGTTACAGTAGGGGGCTAGTCCTCTGGTTACTACGAGAGTTTGATTCCCTATGCACATCTGTATTGCAGCATGCCTTGCCAGATGGCAGTAGGTACCATTTTTATGATGGTCTTTGGTAAAACCCCACCATGAGTAGAACTCATGACCTCCCAGTCATGAGGCGGACACGCTAACCACTAGACCAGCTCGCGGTCATCCACTGTTCATCACGTATCATTATTTTGGTAGAGCAACCTACCAAAGGCAAAATATTTAAACAAGAATTTTTTTAAATGTCACGTATTTAACAATTATTTGCTGAAGGTGAGGTGAATATCGATGAATAATAACTGAGACACAGTCAAGGTAATTATTTAAATAATATTGGCTGGTTTTTAGTGGTATATCGGATATATTCCATTCAGCTAGCATGATATTGAATGAATTGAAGATGAGCTCAATATCATGCTAGTTGAATGGAATATATCTGATATACCATGAAAAAAAATAGTCATTATTATTATTATTATACATACACATTCGATGGAACAATTACAGATTTTACAAAAAGTTAAGAACAGGGGGGTAACTTACCAATATTGAATGCTGATTCTTATTGAATGTAATTCAACGTTCTGTCAATCCAATGTACAAAGTCAAAGTTCTAACAATAAAAATGGTACAAGTCCAAAAAGCCTGAACAACAACC
>JANZLB010000025.1:2274887-2290377 GCA_026167865.1 Notarius quadriscutis | reverse complement strand
TTCCCTTTCGGGCGCTCTCGTTTTCTGTTAGAATTTGGTAAAGAAAAAATAAATATATTATTTACCAGCTTAAGGTCAGTCCATATGGTGAAATACCATGACCTCGGCCTTGAATACTGACCTCAGCCCAGATGGCCTCGCTCAGTACTTTCAAGACCTCGGTCACGGTATTTCACGATACGGACCGACCTTAAGCTGGTAAATAACATATATGTATCTCAATAAATGCAGAAAGGTAATCTTTAAAGCGTACACTTATCCAGTGTGTCAGGGGATAGGTATGAGACATATGTAAGTGCAGAAGTATGCTTTATTAATAAAAAGTGATAAACAGGCAAACAATCCAAAACGGCAGGCAAGATCATAAACAAGAAACGAGCAATGGGTTGGGCGATGCACAGAGCATCACAGGCACAGACCAAAACCGGAAACTAGGAACAGGGATCGGAAAACCAGGAGATCAACACGGAGAAAAAAGGCTCGGCAAAGTGTACAAACATCACGTAATACTTTGCACCAAGTGTGCGTTGACACAGTCCTTTTATAGGCATACCGATGCGTCTTAAATCACGCGCAGGTGTGCATAATTAACAGCGTGCATGCGAGCGTCCACTTGGTGCATGCGCAGTCCGGAGCGCACCCGAGAGTCCTTCTGGTGCGCGCGCCAAAGCGCTCATGACTGGCACAGTGTAATTATTGAACGAAAATATGAAGTGGGCAATAATAGGGGAATCGACAAACTGTCCAAATGTCAACTCAAATGTCATTTATTAAATCAATGGGTTTCTTTTTGCTCCGATAATTCTCCGGTCTTGATTCTGTCTTGATTTGGGTAGATGCAGTGGCATGGCACAACAGCTGGAAAATTTAATTAGATCTGTATAAATCATGTACATCAACCACTACATGTACTAACAAATATCAATTATAATTTTATAATAGATAGAAATATGCAAATATTAGTGTCCATCATTTCATGCCTTGACTCGAACACCAATGTAAATATATTCTAATCAATCTAGATCACTAGCTGGTGGTTATTAACTGATAACAATAAAAAAAGATGCATATTTACACGGCCTGTCATCAACTTGTCCACAGCTCTCCTCTTCTTGACAGGAGGTGCAAGTTTCGTCTGCACAAACGTCACCCACTGTCGCTTCAGATTAGTGCCTTTTCTTGGAAATTCGTGAACTGAATGTCCGGTTGTATATGAATTTGAACATCGAAACAACACTTTCCCATCGTTATTTTTGTAAGATTCCTACAACAATATCCGATTTCACCATGTAAACAAGCTCGGAGTCAGATGCTGTGATATGAGACCATAATAGCAAATCAAAACAGTTTTTACAAAGACACCCACATCCGCTTGTTCTAACCCACTGGAGGTAGCGTCACAGTGCTGTTAGCCAATCAGAGGGAACACGTTTACATGTCATGAATATTAATGAGTAAGAGCTGAAATCCTGTCGTTCTCCCGCGACCCACTCCTCCACCAAACTAGAACAGCCTGAAACAGGAGAACCACAGCTTTTTTTTCACCAAAACTGGCTCACGGGGCATTCATTCATACTAGAGACCACTGCACAATTAATGAAAAAACGATGCAAGGAGACCTTTAATATGGGGGAAAAATCTATTCTCCAAAATAAATAAATTAATAATAATTACAAAAAAAAAAAAAAAAACAGCAGGATTGAAAAAAGAAGAAAACTTTCACAATAAATAATTTTCTAAAAAGTTGCGCAAATAAAATCAACAAAATCTCAGAAAAGTGATGTTGATATATCAGTATCACGATGTTCTGATATCGATATTGTATTCATAATCTCTCAGGTCATTACACGACTCGTTTTTTCTCTTCCCTGCACGCTTTTGGGGATTTTTATGATGCCTTTTCCAGCCTGAGTGGATTTATATTTATAGTCGTGCAGCTGTGTGGAGATCCGGCAGGACAGGAAGTGCAGCTGACTGCGACGTCTAACTAACCGAGCCGGAGGATACAATCAGACTCTCTGTTCTTCCAAATCACATTTTCACTGTAAGAAACAAAACTTCATTCCTCAGGTTTGTTTTTATTCCCCACTGATAAGCCGAGGTGCGTCATGTCTATACACGTTCAGCACTGCGATAATCTCCTGATGATCCCTCAGGACTTCATTCCTCTTCTTCCATTCTGTCCTCTCTTTTCCACGATGTGATGTGATGTGATGATGCATTTAGCTTCTTATCCATTAAACATGTTGGATATCGCAATGATGACGAGAAGTACAATCGGTTTCGCCACGTTAATATGCCCAGAAAAATACGTTATTCAGGAGCGATGAGTAAAGTCTAAAAGTTAGCAATATTTACACGGAGGAGAAAGTGCCTTGTATTCGGAGTTGGGTTTCACGCATGCTTAAGTCGTCATTCTGATCATCAACATCGCCGGTGCGTGGTTTATAATTTCAAGGTTGCCAGATATTTCTTGAGCAGAAGCATTAGAGACTAGGTTTTCAACATAAGCGCTCACACTTAAACCTGTGAAAAATTTAGGGCTAGAAAATATGGACTGAAAAATGAAAAAAAAACAAACAAAAAAAAAAAACAACTTATTTTTCCTAAAAACAAAAATAAAAACCCCATAATATCTCGTCCCCTGGTGGACTCCATCCCTGGCAAGATAAAAATCACAGAAGTAAAATATACCAAGTGTCTGTACGTTATATTATTCTACTCTTACAGTTTTCCAAACTGAAACCTCCGAACCGAGGCTGACACACACACACGTTGTCGCCATGACCCAAACTCTTATTTCCTGGAAATGGCCCGGCGCTAGAGCTCAGTGGAACGCACTTTCCCTCTGGAATAAGCATAAACATGTCTGAAAGCGATTTCTTTAGTCTCGTCCATTTATTTATAATTTAAAATTTACAATAATAAAACAACAGAGCAGGGAAGTCATCATCAATGGGGTTTAAAAGTGGGTGTGGTCAAAATCCATTGTATGCAAATAAAGCAGGTAGGGATCCAATCAAACAAAACAAACAAACCTGACCGAAAACAATACCTCTCCCCCTGGTGGACTCCGTCCCGGACGAGGTTAAATAAATACATAAAAATATACTAATATGATGATGATCTATGAATGTGAACAATGGTCTAAGTGTTGAAATAAATCTCACATAAGTAGAGTATGTTTCTTGCCAATATTTTCCGGCACAAATTAATCGCTGAATTAATCAATTTAACCAAATGGCTGTAGTGTGCGGGATGTCGGTGACCATCACGCTTGTTTAAATTTATCAAAATCGTCACTGCCAGAATCAGATCAATGCTCTATCCGTGCCAGGGTTTGAAGGACAAGCTGACCAAGCACTCATCTACGCTTTCACTGAAAATGTAATTTCAATAATAAATTAATATCGAAAGAATTTTCACTCCTCATTATGATGAATTCATTAATAGTGACGTAAATGTGTGTGTGTGTTCATTCATAGTGTTTTTGGGTGTATTTATATCCAAAACTAACAGGATAATACGACTGCGGGGACATCAAATGGTCAGAAGGTGGCGCTGGACTCGATCCTTATCCTCATTTGATCTGACATCAGGCCAAAAAAAAAAAAAAAGAGCGCGTTTCTGGTAACCCGACCGATCGAGAATTTCCGCGTCGAAATTGCTGACCGTAAAGTTTTTATTACAAATTTCTCTCAATATTTTAGTGTAAGCGGCGCTAGTTTGTCATAATTCTTTGTTTCAACGCATTCAAGTTGTGAAAGAAACGATAAAAACTAAAATGTTTCGCCACTTCTATCTGCATAAACATGGGCGCAGCCATCTCGCGCAGAACATCATAACTCGAACTCTTGCGATATTCACATCGATCGCGTGAGCAGTGTTGCCAGATTGGGCGGTTTTAAGTGCAACTTTGGGCTGAAAAACATCAGCAGTATCTGGCAACACTGCGCGAGTCGTCTGATAAACTATCATCATAGCGGGTATAAAGGATTCTGTGCCAAAATACTATTTTGTAAGATGTTTACTTGTGTTAATTTTTCCCTACCTACCGACCCTATTTTAAGATTTCATGTTACCTGAAACACACTTTTTTTTTTTGGCCTCATGAGAAAAAAAAAAAAAAGTAGCTGGAACGTGCTTCTATTTTTGTCAAACTCCACCCCCTGCGTGAGCAACTCTCGTGTTAAAACATAACAGCGCTTAAAAGGTGCAATAGCCCCACCCACTCAAAAAAAAAAAAAAACCTGAAGGATATATAGAACATGATGAAAAAAAAAAAAAAATTCGATTAATCTGGGGACTTAGCAAAATTTATTATTATTATTTTTTAAATCGTCCAGAAAACCTATTTGGAAAACAGACTTCCGGTCCCGAATGCTTTGTGTTTGGACACGCCTCCTGTCGTCTATTTCATAGACACTGCAGATCCTGGAGGCGGAGCTTCATGAACATGAATCTTTCTAAAGGCTTATTTGTGCTCAACGTTAAATATGTATAAGGATATGGGCGGAGCCTTCTTTCTGGATGAACTCATGGTGACAGCGTAGCCAATAATTCAGGCAAAACCATGACGAACAAATCTGTTAAAATGGTGGAATTTTTCCGAAGAGGTTATGCAATGTAGAAAGAAGTTTTACTGCCGTCTACAACGCTGCCTCCGCCTTTTACTTGTGCATTATTACGCCCTCCTCCTCCACCGTCGCCATGTTTGTTGTCGTCAGAAACGCTCGACTCTGAGCTGCCCTCTCGTGGATGTAGCGCTGAACATCCACATGGAAGCATGTACCTTTAAATCGTGAGATCTGAATATCTGGAAATCCTCACTCCCTGAACGGTGGTGCAACCAAAACGCCTGCTTTAAATAATCAGTTACAGTCCACAAAGAGAATTTAAATCCACTGAATAGAAGAATTTGAATGTTGTCTGACCACATGACGAGTAAACGCTCAGTTCAGACTCAGACCTTCAAAGAGCATCAGTGAGAGGATTTCAGAAACGAAACGTCACACTTTATTCTCTTCTTTTGGTCGAGATAAAAATACAACTCCTTCATAAACACCTCATAAGAAGTCACGTCATGTGATGTGAGAGAACGGTGTTATGAGTGCTTTTTTCCTTTTTCCTTTTGTTAATTTCATTGTTTTCAAAGGTTTACAGTTTTCCTGAATACGTCATGCCATGAAGCACTCATGAGAGATACGAGCTCAGGATTGAAAAGAAAAACAACAACGATGGGGAAAAAAAAAGAAAAAAATCAACGATGCATTGTTTATGTGCGGAAGAAACACGGAGTCCAAAACACACACACACACGCCATGTGGTCATACAAGGAGCAATTTAAAATACTCGCTGTGATAAAATATAAAAACTCCTGTCATGTGACGGGCAGCAGATAAAAACCAAACAAACAAACAAACCACATTGTGTACAAGACCTCATCGCTTTAGTCCTGGTTCCTCTTTTCTCTCCACTTCATTTCCCCCCCGTGATCCAAAATGACACTTTTACACCACGTTAATTTCCCCTTCCTTTGTTGGATCACATCAGTTCTTCTCTTTACCAGCAGCTCTGCTCCAAATCACAGGTTTATTCTGATTAACGCTCTCGCTCTCGTACTTCGTTTCCATAGCAACAACTCATTCACAGGGATGTGTACAGCAGATGCACCACAAACAAACAGATTTAAAAACAAATGCTAATATGCGGAAGTTTTCCGTTTACGGAAAGAGTCTCCAGTGTCAGCGTTTTGGAACAAGCTGGAACTCTCTCAGTGATGTGATCCTTTTTTTTTTTTTTACTTCAAAACACTCTGGGTCATGCTGTTAGAGGAAAATAATCAACAGGAAGCTGCTTCATCACCCCTTCATCGATGATTACTTTCCTAAAACAGCACAACGCTTGAGTCCTTTCCCCCCTGCTTTACACCACAGCGTAGTTTAATTCTCCGATCTGATTGGTCAGAACGTGAGCAGCTCCGGCTGGAAGGAACGAATGGAAGGTGTATATTCACGTGTTGTCGTTTCCATAGTAACAGCTCCTACACGGAGACATGTACGGTAGACACTCCGTATAACCCAAGACGAATAATAAACCGATTTTAAAACGTGTTGCTGAATAAAGTCAAACATATAATCAACAGAGTGGTGACGATTTTTTTGAGGAGACGTTTATGTAGCATTTATGGAAAGAGTCTACAGTGTCAGAGCTTTAACAGGTCACGTTTCCCAGCTCAGGAAAATCTCTTTATGCTTTCAGAATTCTCTGTGAAACGACAGGCTGCATTTTTTATTTTATTTTTTTTATGAGAGCGAGACGGGTGGGCAGACACACAGGGCGAGAGAGACGGGCGGGCAGACACACAGGGCGAGAGAGACGGGCAGACTGTTTACTGCAGCTTTAATGTCAGTGAGAACAGGGACTAACTCGTCTCTCAGATGTTCTACAGCATTAACTCTCACGATAAACCATTAAAAAGTGCAACATGTTGTTTAATAATAAACACTGTAATCCCTCACAGATCGCTGTGGCGTCAGCGGAATAAAACACTCCAGATTGTGCAGTTATAAGAAACTAATCCACTCCAGTGTGCTAACGGTAAATCCGTTTCATGCCGTAGATTATTTCTGAATAAATAAACATCACGATCCGCCGTCTTACATGTTAAATATTCTGCAGATAAAAAGGTAGTTTTGTGAAAGCTGGGGTGGAAACAATCGTTAGTGCATATTAGCTCAGTGTTACAGCTGGAGATAATCCGCAAAAACACGAGGATCGGATGCTGGAGAAAGTTTATGGAATATCGGATCCTGTAACACGGGGCAAAGACCAGAAGTGGGTTTGGAAAATAAGTGCTTTGGAACTTAAATTATTTACGTATTAGTAGACTTGGGTTTATACTATATTACTTTTTTTATATTTATAATTTAAGTGTGAAGTTTTCGTGTGCGCGAGTTTGAATGTAAATTGTTTCAGTGAAAAAACCCGCAGCTTTGTGGTAAATTCTGATCTCGTGGTTCAACAGAAACTGGAGTAAAGTAAAGCGACTGGTGAAAATGTGCCTCTGGGAAAATAAAGCGACGGCGTATAAACAAGTCTGTTCATGAGCTCATGATCACATGACTGTTCTTGCTGGAGATGTGATGCATGTTCTCGCTCATCCGGACACGAACATGACTTACAGCACGACGTTCATGATGCAGACAAACGGAGAGTTTATTAACGTGGATACGAAGGGATTTATTCTTTAAGGGTGTGTTCGATAAGCGTTTACGCAAAACATTATGGACACGTGAAAAGGCTGGGAATTCTGAAAAACCTTCATCACCTTTACTCGGTCAGGGACGAAAAGCACCATCGAGAACATTTAGTGGAAACCAGTCGCTTTATTTCATTGGCATTAATTTAAAAAATATATTTATTAAAATGAACAAAAGGTCAAAATAAATGGCGGTGTATAAACAGAGGACGCACCGGTCTGTCTGTTTTAACAGATTTAGCATTCGCTTATTATTGTTATTAGCACAGAAGTGAGTCAAACTAACTTCCACTTCTGTATCTCTCTTTACTCCGACTGTTTATTTCATGCGCTGATCTGCCTGTACACTTTACCTTTCATGGTGTTTTTTGGGCGTCACTGCATGCAAATGAGCTCCGTCAGGAAAGCACTTTACAGCTAATCAACATACTGTACACACACACCCAAGTACGAAGAAACTCAGTGATTAGCTGACGCAAGCATTTACAACAACAAAGGTTAATAAATGAAGGTCTGATGCGTGTGTAAACAAAAACGCTTGGTTGCAGAAAGACCTGAGTCGAATCGGAGAACCTGAAGAACCCATCAAGATCTTTTATTTAGAAATCAAGATAAACTAACATATCATCATCATCATCACACCTACTGCTTCCAGTCAGTTTGGAATTACTGATATTATTATTAACATTTTTTTTTTAAATCACGATATGTCCTAAAATTAATGTGGATATTTTATCGCGATATTGAAACAACGTTATCATATCGACCAGGATTAATCAGCGTTTCGGTTTTATGATTACAGCACTGCATAACAAAAAAAAAAAATTACAAATCCTACATGTAAATTAAATTAAATATAATTTACAAACTATTATATTTAATTTGTCTATATTAATAGATGTACACATTTTTTTTACATGGCTATAATAAAAAACAAAATAAAATAACAGCCTGCAATTTTTTTTTTTATTTTACAATTTCTAAAAATATAGTACAAAAACGTTAGCACCACATGAGCAGCTTCCAGTCAGTGTGTAATGATTATTTTTAAAAAGATATCATCATCCCTGAGAAAAGAGTTAATAATCACTGATCATGATATCGATATTATCATACATCATTGTATTATAGCGTGCCAATACTTTTAACCCTCCAGCTCGACGTCTTCGTCGGCTCACGTCCGTGTGGAAACAATCGCTCGCAGCCTCGCGCACAACCCAGCCTATAATTAACAAACCAAAACAAACGCACTGCGGCAGGAATCCAGCTCTATTTTAAAGCACATCTCGCCGCAAAAATTTCCACATTCCTTGAAACCTCGCGCGTTCCTCGGAGCGCCGCTCCTCTCTCCCATGACAGCTGGAAGGCCACGTCCAATTTCCTGCACCGCTAAGATGACACGTTTTATACGATGATCAATAACGACGGGTGAGAGGAAACGTGACGGACTTACAACATGGTTTTAAATGATAGGAGTCATGTGATTAGTATCAGGGCTGGACAATACCATTGTTATATCATCGATATTGTGATAAAATAGGTATAAATAAAATTTAATTATCATCAATGTTCTTATGCAACATGAGAAATACAAAACTTGACTGATGAGACATTACAGTTTTGTACTTAATCGCTTAAAATTGTAAAAATTTTACCATTGTTTGATATTTTAGTTTATTTTAAGTTAAAAATGATAATTTTGTAAATGTGAAATAAAAAACACTTTTTTTAAATTATTGCTTACAAACTGAAATATATCATTTATTATAAACCGTTTCTGAGAATTGTGATACGCTTATGTTACGCCGCCCCTAATTCACACTAAAAATCGTTAAGAAAAAAAATAAACATAAAATTTCACACGACAATAGTTTGCGTGATGAGATTCGCATAATGAGCGATGGATCCGTCTCCATCTCCAGAGCAACAATGGCTAAGAAAATTGATAACCATAACATTTTCAAAACTTTCATAACTCAAAAACTTAACTAAACATTACACGAATTCGCAGATCTCAGAATCCGAACAAATCTCCGCCTAATTTATAAACTTTATTTGATAAAAAACTAAAGCTATTTGTAACAAATCAAAACCCTAATAAATAAAAAATAAAAACTTCTACCGAGTGGATGTTTATAATCCAGTATTAACAAAAATAAAAAATAATAATAATAAAGAAGAAGAAGAAGAAGAAAAAAAAAAATCCTTCCAAATAGGAAACTTTAGAAAATAATTTCCTGTGACTTCATGTAAATTTCAACAACAAATAATTTGGAAATTATAAATCAGAAAATGTATTTCTTTACATTTCAGGAATTATTTGATTCTTTAAAAATGTATTTATTTATTAAAAATAATTTAAATAAGATAATGACAGGTCACTTGTGGAGGAAACGCGTGATCCGAGGCGTCGGTTTCTGCATTTGTTGTAAAATGGCTTGACGATATCGTCCTGTACAGCCACGCCTACAATGTTTTTTTGTTTTTTTTTTTTAAACCTTGTTAGCTCATGTACTATGGTAAACTGTTTTATCCGGATTTTTCCACTAATGACCTCGTACATTTACGAACATTTTTAAAAACACAGCTATCCCATCGTGTGTTATGAACATACTCGAACCAGAAATCCTCATATCGGTCAGCCATGTTGATGTTTTCCTTCATCTCTCACTCTCAGCACGCAGCTCTTTAATGTTGTTAAGACGTTTAACGTAACCGTGATCACGTGAGCCTTTTCAAACCATTTTTACGTTTTCGCATGGATGGAAATTTTTTCGAAAATGTTGTTTGTGTGGATGGTAACGGAAGAAAGCTACGTTTTCAAAAGTGTGTGTGTGGGCGGGGCCTGAAGTGTTCCATGTTTTTACAGGCATCTGAAAGTCTGTAGATTGTGTCACGTAAGAATTGTGGACGGAGCAAAAATATATAAATCACGTTTTTCCTCTATTTCTGTTTCTTTATGTTTTTCCATTTTTGATTAGGAAACGCCCACTTTCCACAAGCAAATCAAACCCTGATGAATAAAACCGGAAGCCCCGCCCAGTCAGAAATGCATCATGCTACAGAAAAAAAAAAAAAAATCCTGGTTGCGTAAATGCAAATAAACCAGAACATCACAAAAAAATGTTTGCTATTCTTATTTTAAGTTTACATAAAACTGAAAAATTCTGCCGACTCATCTGACACTCATCCAATCACATGCTTCCTGGTACACAAGTCCCACCCACTGGACACATCATCTCGATCTCCTGGAAATCAGACGACAGTCAGACTCGGACCTCATCGTTATTTCTTTCGCAGTCGACTGGAGCTGATTACGTCGAAACGTCTGACAGTCACATAACATCAGATTTTACAGTCAGCGCAATATCTATTTGAATATTCATGACGTTTCTGCTGCATAATTGCAATTATGTTAATGAGAAGGCATTTATGCACACAGTCTAATCAGATTATAGGGAAGATGAAAATCTGATTTTTGGAATATAATAATTCCATTCAGCACGTTTACAATCTGAGTAGAGATCTGGATTTACGAGACACTCGATCAGAATTGAAAACTCTGTCTTTCAGGAAGCCGTTAAAGAAAATGGAGGCTCAATTAGCAAGACAAAGCAGTGATGAAGTCATTAAGCACTTTGTTCGATTCCAGCACGCCCAGTTTGTAGTTAAACACAGTCACAGAGTGTTAATGGGACTTTTCAGAGGAAGAGCCTCGGGCGACAAGCTAATCGTGCAGGAACAAGCCCATGACTGTTCACTTTCCCACACCACAACAACTGCCGGTTCTCTTTCGGATTCCTTTTAAAAGTTTACCGGTATCGGTATGGAGTATCGATCCGATTCCCTGCTCACTTGCACGTAAAAACGCTCTGGATATAATTCACAATTAACATTAACACTAAAACACCAGGCTTTGTCTAGATTACCAAATACTTTTGAACGCAAGGTCAGAATTTTTAATCTCAGCGTCAAAATTTAAAAAGTTCAGACCTAATCACGGACATGGAAATTTACTCTTTTAAAAAAAAAAAGCCAGAAATAAAAAGACGACATAAGTGTTTAAAGGTTTTTGTTAAGTTTAAAAAAAAAAACTTCCTGGAGTTTAATCTAATCTAATCTAGAGATTTATTACATCACAAGTTTAATTTGCATAACAGCACAGGGAAGTGACAACAGCCAATCAGATTGCAGCGTCTCAGAAATTCAAACCACCATCATCTACATTCACGATGACGTTCCAGGATTTCGATATTCGATATCGGATCGACACATCCCTAATCTTTTTTTTTTTTTTTAATTCTACAGTTTACCCATAAAAATAAACAACTAATAATTAATTAACTAACAATGCAGAATGTCCGCGTTTAACACTTTTTTTAAAATTATGATTATGTCTTTTAAAAAAATCCCCGATATATCGAAATACCAGCCAAGTCTGAAGTTTTGACAGGCTTGAATTGAACTAAAGGAAGAATAACGAATAACTGCGACGTACAAACCAAGTGCACTACATAGAGCGCATGCGTCATTGTTTCATACCCTATATAGTGCACATATCGAGTGAATAAGGACTTTATTAGGATTAGGATTTAGCCTCACGCTAATAAACACCTCTGTCAGATAGCACAGGCTAGTCATCAGGTATGCTAGCTCGTAGCTAATTGTGGAAGTGCTAAACAAAAATAAAATGAAATTAAATAAAAAAAATAAAGAGTTGACGTTTCTAGTGATGGATATTAACCGTTCTTGGGTCGCTAGTTATTGAAATAAACTACCCACTAGTTAGCTAACTGGCTAATCTGTAAACCCTGAGGTAAAGTTTAACCCGAGCACACACCCGTGTTTACTCCCTGAATGGAGCTAATGCTAATTAGCATACCAGCTCGATTACATCGTAAACAAACCGAGTAAATTGTGATTTTTTAAAGATAAATTCGGGTTTGAATGTGAACCGGGTGAGATTAGAACAGCTCTAGTTGTTGATTTAAACCGCAGGGCGGGTTAATAAGCTGCGTACCGGCCCGGGTCGTGTCGGTGAGGTCGTGAATAGCGGCGCTCCTCGGGAACTCCTTCAGCTTCCTGCCGCTCAGGTTGAGGCAGCCGGTGGCCGCGGCTTCTTCGAACGCCCGGTCCAGGGAACGGTTCCAACTCGCAGGTCCCGGCACGGTTAATCCGTTCCCGGTGGTCCCTGGCACACCACTGCTCCCCCCGACAGCGAATCCAGGCACGGTGCTTTCCGCAGAGAGCAACACCGAGGCCGCCATTACACAGCGAACTCCCACTGATTCTCCCTGCTCGTCCCTGCCTTGTTTTCCTTTCCCACCAGTATTCAGACACGTTTCCGTCTCCTCCACGAGGATTGGCTAAAACAAGCTGGACACCGAATTAGCCGCATGCACTAGCATAGAGCAACACGGCCATTCATCCGCCATGTTGGAAAGGTCTCAGAGCGACGAATGCTACAATCTGAATGTCATTTTGAACCATGGTCGCAGCCAGCTACTGTATGAGGCCACCGAGCTCTGGACCTCGGTCATTTTGAAGAGCTGAAAATACATTTGGACACTAAATATAAAACTGGATTGAAAAAAAAAAGCATTCAAACGTCTCCATAAAAAGTGCATTGTTACCTCCGCCAAGGAGGTTATGTTTGTTTGTTTGTTAGCAACATTATGGAAAAAGTTATGAACGGATCGCTCTGAAATTTTTTCCCCCAGAAGTGTCACTGGGCACAAGTAACAATCCATTAAATTCTGGCGGTGATCCGGATCACCTTCTAGATCCTGGATTTTTTTAAAGGATTCTTGGCGGAGGTCTGCGCTCTCTGAGTGCTTTTCTAGTTAATTATGTTAAACGTTGATTCTGTTGTTTCTGTTTTGTGTGTGCGGCTCTGAGACCAAAAACAAATGAGTGCACGCGCGACTTGGCGGAGGAACGCAGTGCAGGAGACACGTTTTTTTTCATGGTAACCATCAGCACACTTTCATCAAGCTGTTAAATTTACATTTTCGAAGCCGTGCAGTTTTGTCCTCATTGCTTGGGCCAGATCAAACCATTAAACAAGCTTAAATTATTCTTACTCTTGCTACATACATGATTTTTTTTTCAAAACTGATGATATTCAGTTCAAACACCATTAAAAGTAATTTCAAAAATAGATCTCTTATATGACATGTAATTCACCCCTCTCATTTAAATATGTCGAACATATTTTGGTGTGCGCTTTGCGCATCACGGACCTCGGTGATTTTAAAATGCTGCCTCCGGCCCTGCTCATCTCTACCCCCTTTTTTCCTGAGCAGCAGGGTTTGAAACTCCAGCAATATGCCGCCATATTGTGCGCTTGTCAGTCGTCAGCAACTTTGTTGCTTTGTTCATTAACCGCAGGTTACCGTATCATTGATTTTATTTGAGACGTTCTAAACAATTCTAACATGTTGTGTCATAATTTTTATGCAGGAGCTCATGGGAGTTGTAAGCACGTAATATTACATTGCAATGCCTTCAGAGAAAACTACAATTAAAATATATTGTCATACCACGGAATAAACCACCCGCCAAAGTGGCTCATGGGACTAAAGTTATTACCCGCCAAAGCCAAATTTTACCCGCATTTGGCGGGTGGGCGGGTGCTAATGTAAAGCCCTGGTACATACATATTTAATATCACCTTTGAATGGCATTCCATAGTTTGCGTGTACTTAATTTGTTTAGATATTGTATTTTACTTTCAATTTATCTCAGTATGATTGCTTTTCCTTCTGTATTATTTACCTCTTATTAAATGTATTATTTAGTGTGTGCCCAGTGCAGAGTACATTGCAACCGGTATTTTATTCCTCACATCTACACCACTCTAAATTACAATGCAGTCTGATGCAAATCCACATCCATATATGCAGTAGAATATCTGCAGGCATGAAACCATTCTTGAAGGGTTCATAGAGACCTTAGATACAGTTAGAGGGAATACACTATTGGTTTAGGTTTCTGGGAAAATAAATAAATTTTATATATATATACACTATATATATATATATATATATATTTCCCTACATCCTGCCTTGAGCTGAAAGAAAAAAAAAACATAGGAGTATAGCTTTTCCTCCCACACAACAAGCAGATTCATCACCCATCAGTGGGATGAATCTGTTATGAAAATCAGACATTAAACAACTGTACACGAATATACACTGACCAAGAGGGTAAAGTGGAATTCAGGCATAGTGTGGTTTTATTATATTTATAAAGATTAAGTGCATTCCCAAAGTTGCTATTAGTGAAAATAAATGTGCTTTCTACAAAAGAGAAGCTTTGTACAACTAGCTCTTGATAGTTCATAGGTTTTAGAAAGCAAATATTTTTAAATTGTTATTGATATGATTTACATAAGAGCTGAGTGCATTCTTGAATTGATGCTATTATTGAAATTAAATCCATCTTCCTCTAAAGTTCATGTATGCTTGCCACCAGCTATAGGTTAGCTCTTATTTTGGTTTGAGACAGAAACATTTTAATTAAAGTGCATTTTATATGTCTTGACTTATCCATGCTTTGGATATAGAAGGCTCAATAATAAATATTTAAAGTACTGATTAACTAGAAACTAGGCTTAATCTATGTTAGGAATATAATTCAAAACATAACATTCAGAGTGGATCCGAAGTACAGGCAACTGAATCCAGTCATGTTAACACTCGAGTTTGTTATACACATCACTGTAGTAATGTGGCTGTGAACTCCAGTGAAGATGCAAAAATGTTGTGACTAATACAATAACACTACAGTTCCTGTGACCATGATTGTCTTGTTAAAGCCATATCACAATGCAATTAAATCCCAAACTTTTAAATTATTTTTTATTCTAGGTGGCACAATGGTGTAGGGGTTAGCACTGTCTCCTCACAGCAAGAAGGTTCTGGGTTCGAGCCCAGCGGCTGACGGGGGCCTTTCTGTGTGGAGTCTGCATATTCTCCCCATGACTGCGTGAGCTTCCTCCGGTTGCTCTGGTTTCCCCCACAGTTCAAAGACATGTGGTTAGGTTAACATGGGGTAACGTGGGGCAGCCTTGGGCTGAAGTGCCCTTGAGCAAGACACCTAACCCCCAACTGCTCTCTGGGCGCTGTAGCATGGCTGCTCACTGCTCTGAGTATGTGTGTGTGCTCATTGCTCACTTGTGTGTGTGTGTGTGTGTGTGTGTGTGTGTGTGTGTGTGTGTGTGTGTGT
>JANZLB010000025.1:1552596-1566620 GCA_026167865.1 Notarius quadriscutis | reverse complement strand
ATTTGCAGAAAACCACCAGGTCGTTTTCTCATAAACAAACCAGCGCTGACGTAGGATTCAGAGGGAGGCATCCTGCAAATCAATGTTTGCTGGGAAATCTAAATGCTAAGTTTTTTCAGAGGTGGACCAATTCACCTCAAATGGCTTGATTTCAACTGAACTTTTCTAGTATTGCGCAAGGTAAAAAAAATTGCGCAAAATGTGACTGATATTTGACCAAAGTTTAATATAAAATAAGAAAATTACATTGATCTTGCTCCTAAATATACCCAAGATGCACACTTTAAGATCACTTCAGCCATTCCTGCTGGTCCAGGGAATCAAACGGGTGACCTTTTGGATTCCAAAGCTGCTTCTCAAACCATCAGGTCATGACGTCAGGGGCTATGAGAAGTAGTGTTGTAGTTAAGGCCACCTAAACTAAGACCAAGTCATGACCAAGACTTTGAGGAACTGAGACCAAGTCAGGACAAGACTGGTGGGGGGGGTGGCAATTGACTGTTGGCCGTTAACAGTAACGAAAATTTTGTCTTAGCAATGAGTCATGTTATTGGTTGCATTTTACGTCCAGTCACAATGGTTTAAACAGATTCATTGGACAATGCACAGGCAATTTAGTGAAATCCCCACAGATGTGGTCTTGACTGGTCTTGAAATAAGATCGAGTCCTGTATGATCGAGACAAGACCGAGTAAAAGTACGGTCGATTCCGAGACGAGACCGAGACCTTTAAAAGAGGTCTTGAGACCACAGCCAGTCTCAAGTACTACAACACTCATGGGAAGGGCTTGCTGCAAAAAAAAAAATTGCAATCATTTTGATAAAACATGAGTGAAATCAGAAATTGCTTCATGCAGGCAACCTTTAATTGCAAGATGTGACAACTTGAAATTTATAAAATCAAGCAAAGCAGATACCTTCTGTCTGCAATGCTGTTCCCTCTGCAAACGTTACCTCCGTAACATTTAACTGGAAATAGCCCCAGCGTCCACTATATTATGTTCAGCTATCTGTTGAAACATAGGCTGATTCTCAAAAGGCACAAAGGCAGAACATGCTCCGCACTGGTCCCCCCCCCCAAGGAAATCAAGGAATTGCTTTTGAAGGATTAAATGCTGTCCTTGTGTCGGAAGTTAATTTAATTCTGTTTTGTTTTTTCATTTCACTTTCATCAGTATTGGATTCGTGTAACGCTGAAATGCAGTCACTGTCCAGTCACGGCCTTAAGCCTTACTCAGGGGTGCGGTTTCTAATCGGAGAAGGAGCTTGAAAGCCTGTTTCCAGGATGTGCTGGTGGCCCATTTATTGTTTTCTTTTTGATTCATTGTTTTTTCATCTTGCTGTGTTATTTTTCTGAACCCTGAATCAGTAATCTTTCCGGAATTACGACTGAAACCAAAAGCAGCATGAGGAGAATGCAGTGGAAGTTTTGCTTTTCAGTGTGGTATCTTTCCTGCATGTCATGAATGAAAGCAATGCAATTTGCATATTGTATTGTGTGGGCTTTTTTCCTCTCCTCACAGGTGTAATTGTGGTGCTTTTTTTTTTCCTCACAGTAACTGGAAATGTTAGACTGACGGGTAGTTCAGCGTGTTTTGTAGTTGTGTGGTTGAAATCTTGTGTGTATCCTTCACAGGCTGGAACGCCAAAACCCTGCCTCAGGCAAACTTAAACCTCGTATGTCAAATAAGGAACGTTTTCACTGCGTCAATCCAGAGATTAACCTCTCGCTGTACCCGGCATTAAAAGTAAGTCCTACTTTTAGAATACACGTTATTGTTTTTGTAAAACTATGCTTTCTGTATACTGACCAACAGATGTGATGTTGGAGTTATATAGTTAATGAGCGTTGTCTTCTTTAGGACTGGCTTCCATGTAATCATGAATATCACATCTGTGACTACAAGACCATAAGGCAGACTCAGGACCATATAGATTTTTCTGCCACCCTGAGAATGACTATATCTACTATTGAAGAAGTACAACAGTGGGTGAAGGACTCGACCATCACTTGGAGGATTGATCGAACCAGACCACCTAAGGGGCAAAGGGTTATTTTTAAGGTTTGTTTGCCTTATATTGTAATGCTAGGCATATTGCTGGGCCATCAAGCCATCTTGATTTGTATTGCGGTAAAGTTTTCCTGGATCATGATGATAAGCTGAAGGTATTCAAATTTGATAAACAGTAGTTTCTATTTTCCTATCTAACTTCTTGGAATAGCCAGCTCGTGCCTCCTGATTACAGTACCAGTCGAAAGTTTGGACACACCTAATTGTTTTTTAATTTTTATTAATTAAGACACTTCATGTCTTAAAGTAATGATGGCTGTTTGTTTACTTAGTTTGTAAATTTTTTACCACATAACACACATGGAATTACTTCATAATTTTGATGTCTTCAGTATTGTTCTCCAATGTAGAAAATAACCTGAGTAGGTGTGTCCAAACTTTTTTTTTTTTTGGGACTGGTGCTGTAGGGTTGATGTAAAGCGAGCACACTAGCCAATGAGACTGAAAGCTGACTTGTACACCCACTTGACCTAATTGCATCTAAACAAAAACGGTTGCAATCTACGGAAAGATGGCGAGTCGCGAGCGGCCTGAGAGCCGTCGTGAAGAAGAAGGTAGGTCATCTGCTCTTGATGGCCTTGTTCCAGAGAAAATCCAGACAAAGTGCAGTTAAGGGCAAAATCTGCCGACAAAGTCTCTAAATTTGTTCCACAGTTTTAAAAATATCCTGCAGTTGAATATACATGGAGTGTAAAAACATGTTGAAGTGTTTGCCAGCCACCAAGCAGTGGAGTTTCTTCTAAACATCAGTCGAACGGGTCGACTTTTACTGCCATTACCCTGCACAAAAAAAAAATGGCTTCATGAGATTGCACATGCTGCAAGGAGGGTTACTACACATCCCTTATAATATGGGATCATCCCATATTCAAAACACAAGTTTGTTCCTTCTGTATTTTTGGACAACTCCAAGCAGTTTCACAAGGAGTAGAGAAGCTCAGAATCAGTGTTGTGGGACAGAGAATGACAGGCACACTGTGTAAGATTGCACATCAGTGTCATCATTCTCTTGGTTATAGAGACTCAGTCATGCGGCTCTTAAAATGAATCCAACACGGGTTCGCCCACGAAACACAAGCGTTGAAGTAGGTCTAAATGTGAAGGTTTAGTTCTGAACGTAAATCGGATTTACTGCTAGAAAAAAAAAAAAGAGCCGTTCACCTAATTAGGCAGTAAGGGGCACTATTAAGCTAGCTAATGTTAGGCTAAATACTATATTGTCTAAACCAGTAATCAGATTTGCTAAAAAGTTAGCTAACACCAGGCTAAATCGATAGGCTATATGACAGGCACACTGAATGGTCATTCAGTGTAAATGAACTTGATTGTGCTGATACATCATCTATTCACAGGCATTTGTTTAAGACCAGAGTTAAGATTATTGATGACATGTTTTTAGATCATATGATCTTTATTTTAAAACCTAAATAACGCTGTCAGTCTATCCGGTATATTTTGTTTTAAAGCCTTTTTCTATTCAATCACTTTTTTTTTTTTTTTCCATTGTCATAAATAACAAAATTCCGTTGGAGCAACCCAGCCATATATAGTAGGTGTAAAAGTGCATAATGTAAAAAGTCCATAGTAGTGCAAAGTCCCATAATACCCATTATAAATAGTCCAGTGCAGGCATGAAATGTAAACGGTCATAGTCGTAGCAGCAAGAGGTATATCAGAAACGGGCACCAAAAACAGAGAGCATGGTCAGATGTGGAGTTAATGTAATGTTGCAGCAATGCAGAGTCCAGTTCAGTTATTGTAGGGTGAGGTGTGGTTTACTGTCCATGGGAGGAGGGGAGTGGGGCACCGTTCAGCAGCCTCACTGCCTGAGGGTACAGGCTTTGGGCCATTCTGGTTGTACAAGAGGGAGAAGTTATGACTATAATGAAGTGTGAAACCAGTTAGACTCTCAGTCAGGCTGGTTAAATTTATTTGAATGTTATTTGCATATTATTAATTTTACATGCATGCCTAACAGGTTTAAAGAAGAAGCTGTCCATTACGGGTTTTAAGAAAACAACCTATTTTTTGAGAATTTCAGCCTTTACCTTCTGGGGGAAAAAAGTCCTAACACCTATAATATTTTTTTTTTTTTTTTTTACACAGACTGATATTTTAAATATATTAAAATGTTCGTGTGTGTGTGTGTGTGTGTGTGTGTGTGTGTGTGCGCGCGCATAGGCACTTTGACTGAGCGGAAGAAGGTGACTCTGGGGACTCAGCCCACGGTGCTCCGGACCTTTCGCTCTCTTTCCACCTCCAACGTGTTTGCGTGTTCAGACAGACCCACTGTCATCTACTCCAGCAACCACAAGCTCGTCTTCTCCAACGTCAACCTCAAAGAGGTCAACTACATGTGCCCCCTCAACTCCGAGGGCTACCCTGACAGGTGTGTGTACTTAAGAGAAAGCAAATAAACCAGTGTTTATGCAGCAGTTTTTTGTTTTATGAGGGTAAGGGAGGTAAGGATTCCTGAAACTAGGATGAGATCCAGCTGGAAAGGCTTTACACATATTTATTTAGGATTTTTCTTTTTTAAATGTTAAAAAGGTTTCAAAAAAGTATAAAATTAAAACAGTAGAGCAGCTTCATCTAAATATGTTGACTGTCTGGAAAACAAACACATCGTCTAACATTAGTTTGAATTAATCATTAAATTCATGCTCAAGTGTAACGTTGAATATTTTATTACTTATTTACTTGTTTTTCTGATATTCTGATTTATACTGTATATTCAGTGAGCTATAACCCATTCATAACGTTGTATAATGTTAAAGTTTACTGTAATTAAATAAAACTTTTGGTATTTTGTAATGTGTTAATTTTTGTTGTTTAATCTCTGTTACAGCTTGGCTCTGGCCAACAACAGCACTCTGACCATCGGCACCATCGATGAAATCCAGAAGCTCCACATTCGCACTGTACCTCTGTATGAGTCACCCAAGTGAGTCTGTTCATCTCTCTGTCTAGCTCACTAGCTATACTTCCTTCTGTCATTCCTTCCTTACTTATTTGCATCACCTCCATTAGTCCTTACAAACTTCCCTGTCTACCTACTTATTTACTTCCTTCAGTCCTTCTTGACTCTCATGCTGATTGTTACTTCACTTCCTTTTTCCTAAAAGCTGCTGACTGTAAAGTCATCTCAGTGGGTTTTTTTTTTTTTTGTATTTAAATTATGCGTGGCATTTCCTTCTGGTACGCAAGAACAATATCATGTGGATGGGATGGGATCATTTTGATGTCCTGAGGGTTACTTTTCTCTGTTTTGGGACCATTTTCCTCCTCCTTGAGGTAAACAGTACGGCCCTACAAAAACCGGAAACAGCCGAACGCGAGGGAGGAGCTTTAACTAATTAGCATAACTATGGAACTGCGTCATACCAAGATGGCGACTTGCGGAAAACATCATGACTCTGCATCGACCTCGGAGAGTTTTGAGTCACAGGGATGTAATTTGTGGTTGACATTCGCGAATAGATCCATGAAACAAAAGATGAATATTTATATCTTTTCTCTGTTACTGCTTTTGTGTTCTCATTTCTTTCTCTGTAAGATCAAAACATTAGGTGTAGAGCTCCGTTCTCTCTACCGTGGAGTCGAGCTCATGCACTCTAAGACCGAGATAGCTAATCGCTCACTAGAATGATTGATATCTGTCCAGAAAAATGACACGCCGTCTAACCTCTCTCTATCTTGCAGGAACACTAGACAGGCTTTCCTTTTCTTTTCCACCGCTTTTAGCTGGTGGGAGAGCCGAGTCCACCCTGTTTGCCCACACTGATTTGTTTTGGTTAAAAGTAGGTCAGACACACCCCATGGTGGTCACGTGATCTTGTTGGTCGCTTGCTTCAGTGATCTCCGGAATTGTAAACCGTGGGATGCTTTTTTTAGCTCGGCAAAACATTTACACACAGCATACTGTGTATGTCGCAGCAGCAAAACATCTTGAAACAGCAACAGAAATGGAACATTTTACCCAGAATTCAACTTTGCAGTCAGACCCTTTAAATACTCATTTACTTCCTTGCTGACTTTTTCTCATTTTTTCCCTCCTTCTTTTCTTCCTTGCATACTTAGTTACTTCCTTACCTCCTTTTTTCATCAAATACTTATTTCTTTCCTTCCTTGGTTTCTTTCTATTTTACTTCTTTATATCGGAATTCCCCTTTGTTCCTTACAGCCTTCCTTTCTCTCTTCCTTCCACACTTATTTGCACTCAATCACCTCCTTCATTCTTTACTTACCTACTAGCTGACTTTCCTTTTTTTACCTTGCAATGTTTATCTCCTTACTTACCCACCTCTTTCCTTCCTGTCTTCCTTCTCTTTACTTTCTTGCTTTTCAGTTCCTTCCCTCCATCCTTCATTCCTTCTGTCCTGCTAGAAGGAAGTGGTTTCCTCTGAGTGCATTTAAAGATTTAATGTCTGTATTAAAGGTGGTGGGTTTTGCTTGATTACCGGGTCACAGGCTGAAGGATGCACTTTTCTGATTCTCCTCCTCCTCTCTCAGGAGGATCTGTTACCAGGAGGTGTCCCAGTGTTTCGGTGTGCTCTCCAGTCGAGTGGAGATGCAGGATGTGAATGGAACCACGGCTCCCGTTCGCCCCAGCGCTAGCACTCAGGTAGGTTCTCCTAACGGTTGTAGTCTTTCTTTAAAGCAAAGATGAGCTGTTACGGCTTTACTTCCTGTCCTCAGGCTCTGTCCAGTAGTGTGAGCTCCAGTAAGCTTTTCCCCAGCAGCACCTCCCCTCATGAGACCTCCTTCGGTGAGGAGGTGGAGGTGCACAGCCTGCTGGTGGTGGATCAGCACACTTTTGAAGGTATTTCATCCTCGTTGTTGAAGTCGAGTCTTGTGACGAGCTTGCGGTTGGACTGAAGTCATTAATGTTCCTTTTGTTGTCTCAGTGCTTCATGCCCACCAGTTTCTGCCCAGTGAGTACGCTCTGAGCCTGGTGTCCTGTAAACTGGGCAAAGATCCTGCAGTCTACTTTATCGTCGGCACCGCTATGGTCTACCCTGAGGAGGCGGAGCCTAAGCAGGGTCGCATCATCGTCTTCCACTACACCGATGGTAACGACAGTCAGGCGCATTTAATTTATGGCTGCATTAATGATGTTTTAATAAAAAGTGGTGGGGTTTTTCCTTCTGTAAATTATTTTTTTTTTTCCTCTCCCTAGGTAAACTACAGACTGTAGCAGAGAAGGAAGTGAAAGGCGCCGTGTACTCGATTGTGGAGTTTAACGGCAAACTGTTGGCCAGCATCAACAGCACCGTGAGACACTTAGAGTTACAAGTGTAGGGGGTTGATGTATTTATATTTATACTGTTTCTGAATAGGTCTGTGTGTGTTTGTAGGTACGCCTGTACGAGTGGACGGCAGAAAAAGAGCTGAGGACTGAGTGTAATCACTACAACAACATCATGGCTCTGTATCTGAAAACCAAAGGAGACTTCATCCTGGTGGGAGATCTGATGAGGTCTGTGCTGTTGCTAGCGTACAAACCCATGGAGGGAAACTTCGAAGAGGTGAGATGTGGTGATTTTTTTTTTCTTTATTCTCTCACTCTGTTGATCTGCCACTGTTTATTTCTGTGAATCTCTCCCACTCTCTCTGCCTCTTTGTCTCCTTCCTCCCCCTTTTTATATAAAAGGTTGAAAGTGTCTCTCTGGACAGATCTGTATCTGTTTTTAGCGCATGATTATCTTTTTCCTTCTCATTTCTCTTCAGATTGCGCGAGACTTCAACCCCAACTGGATGAGTGCGGTAGAGATTTTGGACGATGATAATTTCCTCGGTGCAGAGAACGCGTTTAACCTTTTTGTGTGTCAGAAAGACAGGTACGTGAGGATTGTGCTCTCGACATGCTAATAAGGTGTCAACACTTTACCAGACACTCAGAGGATATCTGGGATGTGTAGGAGGCTTTTACTACTGCAGATTTATGTTGAATTTCATTACGGTTCTTCTTATAATATCAGTGACTTTAATGCTGTCAAAATAGACAAGGTTTACTGTATGATTTTAAAAAGCCACCAAAAGACCAGAGTGTAAAGTCTACATCAGACTCTGTGTGTGTACTGGAGTCTGATTTTGGTGAGAGCTAATCTTAATGCTTTAAATTCTCTCTCTCTCAGTGCTGCCACCACTGATGAGGAGCGTCAGCATTTACAGGAAGTGGGCGTGTTCCACCTGGGTGAATTTGTCAATGTGTTCTGTCACGGTTCCCTTGTGCTGCAGAACCTTGGTGAGAGCTCCACTCCAACACAGGGTTCTGTGCTGTTCGGAACTGTTAATGGAATGATCGGTAAGAAAAGAAACCTTAAATTTAATCCTAAAGTCAGCTGTAAAACACTTGAATAAATAGTAGAAAATGTCGCCTTCTGAGTCTGGAGGCTTCTTCGTGGGGTTCGGGTTGGAACCCATCGGTGATCTTATTTAACCGGATGATTGGTATAAGCATGATGTAATTCTGAACAGTGAGCTAATATTGTTTGAGTGTTCTGAGCCCAGGGGGCTTTTATTTAAACCCTAATGCTTACTCTAAAGATGTGAGACATGATTGTGTTTTAATTTGTATTTTAAATAATTTTCATTTAGAATGTAAACAAACTGGCGAAATGGCAGAAGCAATTTGTGAAAAATCTGATTAATTCTTGGAAAAAAGTGTTCTTACCATCAAATACTTTCCATAATTTTTTTTTTTTTCCCCCCTTTCCTTGCCTTTTGGGGGGTTTTGTTTTTGAGTAGAGTTTATTTCGTCCTTGGTTGGTTCAGTAACGCTCCGCCATTTTGTATTTCTCTACTCACGGTATGTGAGCTGATATCCTAGTAGTAGAGTAGCCAATCAGTGTGTGATTGCTCATCCAGTGAATGTGGAGAGAATAAAATAAATTATATTGTGATTTTTTTATTTTTTCTCACAATCTCGCAGGATTAATTATCCATTCAAGGAAAATTTACAATAAAATCTTCATGCAAAGTGTGTGTGTTGTTTCAGGGCTGGTGACATCCCTATCAGAAGGATGGTACAGTTTACTGATGGATTTACAGAATCGACTCAACAAGGTGATTAAGAGCGTGGGAAAGATTGAGCACAGCTTATATCCTCTTAAATACTCCTTGTACACCTTTTGTCAGGTGCCATTGACAATTATATTTTTATTACAAACGGGGCTTTTTTTTTTTTTTTTTTTTAAATATAAAAGTTGTTTTGCTTTGATGTGACAAAAGAAGGTTGTGAGCTTTGTACTGTATTTATTGGGGAAAAAATCCTTAATGGTGATCACCTGGAGATCTTTCAATACGGAGAGGAAGACGGAACAGGCTACAGGTTTTATCGACGGAGATCTGATCGAAAGCTTTTTAGACCTGGGACGGGCAAAAATGCAGGAAGTGGTCAGCACACTACAGGTATTTTTAACTGCACCCAGCTCTCAGTGGTAGGCATGTGCTTGCTGCCTTGTTTGATCTCTCTCTCTGTGTGTGTGTTTAGATTGATGATGGCAGTGGGATGAAGCGAGAGGCCACGGTGGATGAAGTGATTAAGATAGTGGAGGAGCTCACCAGGATCCACTAACCCCACTGCACTGCACAACGCTCTGTACATAGATATAAATAAACCAGATAGAGGTGCGTGTGTGTGTGTGCGTGCGTGTGCGTGTGTGTGTGTGTGTAGAGTGAGGGCTGAACGATAAGCACTCCTTTATCATTGCGTTATCAGGCCACCGTGATTTAAGGTGTTCTGAGAGATGAGACACAAAAGGATGCTGATCACATGATTTAGACTTTTACTCGTGACGTTTTTGTCCATGTGCTCTTTGCCCAGTCTTTACTTTTAATAAAGCTTGCTCCAGTAAAACTTCTGATTTGTTGGTTTTAACATTGCAGGAAGTTGGATTTCTGCAAAAGTTACTCGTTAAAAGAAGTCATCTGGTCTTTGTCCATGTCAAAGCCATTCTGCTTGAATGAAAAACACTGATTCATCAGTTAGTACGTTTACAGTCCAGGCTGGACTCGGATTGGACACAAGTGTTGATTGAATTTACATAAATTTAAAACAAAAAAAATCCCAGGTTTCTATCACTGCTCCAGCTGCGTGATCATTTCTACAGTCACCCCTGTTAATTCACAGGGACTTGTGCAACAGCCTCAACAGTGTGTAATGTGTTAAGGAGACCTCTGTTTATAGCCGCAGTCTCCAGCGTCAGAGGTAAAGCTGTAACTTTACGCTCTGCAGTTTCTCCAGCACCAGAGCCATGCTATTTTCCCCCACTCCTTTCACTGTGGCGTGTAAAAGGAATAAAACGCTTCCTGAATCTGGCTACCACATCAAACAACCCTGCCATTGATGAATTTCCTATAAAAGCATGTCTTGAAGCATTATTTCTCGTGTATAATAGAACTATTAATTTCACATTTTTTAAAATTGCATTTATTTAGAGTGACAGTCCACAGTTACAGAGGGTGATTCAGTCAATAGATTTAATGAGGCTAAAAATGATCACAGAAATTTTGGGGGGAAAGTAACGGAGTGGTTTTTTTGGGTTGGCCTGACATTTTTGTATATTTTAAATGTAAAATTTAGTGAATCTTTTGTCCTGTCCAATTCCAGAACAATCAGTTTACAGTGCATTAGATGATGTAGGTACAGAAGGGCTGAGAATTCTGAGATGAGATAAAACTCCTAAAAGCCTGTGTTTACTAGTTTTAGAAGTCTGTTCATTAAGTTCAAATTAACTAAGGATTAAATTTATTATATTCTCTCTCTCTCTTTGGTTAAAGATGATGGAAAGCTTGGACTCTTATTGATTAAAATCTAAATGTCCAAAATAAAGTGTTTGCTCCTGCTGCGTCGACCCCTTTTCAAAAGTGTGTTGATTTTCTTTAAGTTGGCAGCAGAGGGCACTGATGTTTCTGGAATGATTTTCGTTCTTTAAATGTGCATGACATCAGGTCATGGAGCTGTGAGCAAGTCCTCCTACATTTAAACCTCGCTCTTGCCTTTAGAGTCGGTCAGAATAAAGCAGCAGGACAACACCGTGACACTGCCGTTCTTACTGATCATCTCGCACTATTTCAGGAGACCTGAGAAGGTTCTTAGCTCAATATTATACAAGTGTTCAAACAACTTCAGGCCAGAAGTCCTCCCAGTTCATCTTAACATAACTCCTTCCACTGTATTATTTTGGAAATAACTCCACCCAGTCCCTCATACTCAACCCTTCCTAGTGCATTTCATCATAAACAAAACCCCTCCTAATGTTTTACATCATGACCAAAACTCTTCCCGATATTGCATCATGATCAAATCCCCTCCCAGTATTACATCATAGCCAAAACCCCTCACAACATAACATCAAAACCAAAACCCCTCCCATTATTACATTATATACAAAGCCCCTCCCAATATTACATTGTAACCGAAACTCCTCCCAATATTACATCGTATCCGAAACCCCTCCCACTAAAACATCAAAACTGAAACTGCCCAATATTACATCATATCCAAAACCCCTCCCAATGTTACATCATAACCAAAACTCCTCCCAATATTAGATCGTATCCAAAACCCCTCTCAATAAAACATCAAAACTGAGACTCTGCCCAATATTACATCATATCCAAAACCCCTCCCAATATTACATCATATCCAAAACCCCTCCCAATATTACACTGTAACCAAAATTCCTCCCAAGATTACATCATATCCAAAACCCCTCCCACTAAAACATTAATACTGAGACTCTGCCCAATATTACATCATATCCAAAACTCCTCCCAATATTTCACTGTAACCGAAACTCCTCCCAAGATTAAATCATATCCAAAACCCCTCCCATTAAAACATCAAAACTGAAACTCTGCCCAATATTACATCATATCCAAAACCCCTCCCAATGTTGCATCGTAACCAAAACTCTTCCCAATATAACATCAAAACCGAAACCCCTCCCAATATTACATCAAAACCGAAACCCCTCCCAATATTACATCAAAACTGAAACTCCTCCCAATATTACATTGTATCCAAAACTCCTCCCAAAATATAACGGAACCTACATGTGGTCCCTGGCTGCTGGAAGGAATAAAAAAAACACTGGAAAATGAGGAACACAGGAAGTTGGTGTTTGAGGTGGAAGAAGCTGATCTGCATATTATAAGTGTATTTCATTATGAGTGTAAAGGCGTGCAGCTAAAATCTGGATCCAAATTCAGATCCAGAAAACAACCTGGCATAAATAATTTTGTACTGGTTTTCTCATGAGCGATTAGACACTTAAAAAAAGGAAAGAATGCTGGTGTAAAACATCAGACTTTTGTACTCATTCATTTTTTATCCATTATGTAAAGATATGTTCACATCCCACCTCACGTGGACTAGCCAAAAAAACCCCATCTTTGCTGAAGTGTGTATTTGAGGCTGTTTTCTCCTGAAACATGTTCTGACCTTCAGCTGCATCGTAGCAATAAATAAAGCCTGACTTATTTAATTAACAAGGTGTGCAGTGTTAAGTTTACCTGTATCACAGCAGACTGCTGCACAAATGTGTTACAGCTTTGTAGAAAGACTGCAGAGCAAGAAGAGAAGAATAAAAACTCAAGTATATACAGGATTTATCAAGATTATAAGATTATAAAGTACTTCAAAGGGGATTTTTGAAAGCTTGGACCACCATCAGTGCATGATGTGGTAGATAGATGGATTAAAGACGATGCAGCGCTCCCTTGGAGCAAGCGCCCTACAGAGAGCACTTCAAGGGCATACTGTATAATCCTCAAGTGACAGAAGGCTATGCTGGCAGCTGATAAGTTCTCGACTCGCTCATGAGGAAAATACTAACAAGACGTTTATCATGGAGGAAGTGACGAGTCTCCACAGAAACAACGCTGCTGTTCATGTCAAGTTTACAGAAAGCATACCTGGATGTTCCGCTGATGAACAATATTCTGTGGGGAAATGAAGCGTGAGTTTATCTTTTTTTGCTAAATTACTGCAGAATCAAAGCCTCATCCTGACTGTGAAGCATGAAGGAGCGAGTGTAATGGTGTGGAACTGATCCCCCGCCTCTGGGCTGGGAAGATTCATAACTGTTGAGGAACAAATGCATGTCGAAGTTGGATCAGGAAATTCAAGAGCAGGGCATCTGGGACATGAATATCCAAAACACAGGACTAAACCACAAGCTGGAGACTTTGTGAAGAAGAATTGTGGTCAAGTAACAAACTAACGGCAAACTAATACCACTTAAAAGCCATGTTATCTAACTAATGCATTTAAAGCTGGTTTATTTTGGGCACTTCTGCTTGCCTTTTTTTTATTATTATTTCTTTCTGCAGAGGTGCCTTTGTTTGTATGGGAGCATATCTATGTCCCCTGGGTGCTGTGGTCCAACCCTACTCTTAACCCCACAATTGATCAATCAATCTAAGGTTTGTTTCTCTCCAGCAGGAGGAACCTCTCCCCAGCGTGCCTCCAGCCATCCCGAACCCAAGCCAACCTCGTCCAGAGCGGTCCCAGAAGATTGTCCCTCCATCTCATTTTTGGTCTCCCTCTTGGTCTTGTCCACCTCCTTGGTGTCCATTCTGCCACTTTAGCAGTCCACCTGTTATCTGGCAGTCTGGCTATGTGTCCTGCCCAGCGATGTAATGATTTTCTGATGACATCAGTAATGTCCACTTCTCCTGTTTTGTGTCTTATCCATGTGTTGATTTTCTTGTCTCTTAGCTTTATCCCTAACATAATGTGTTCCATCTTTCTTTATGCTACTGCCTGCATCTCCATTTGAACATTTGTTCAGACCCAAGTTTCACTACTATTGGTCATCACAGGTAGGATGTACACTATATTGCCAAAAGTAATCATTCACCTGCCTTGACTCACATATGAGCTTAAGTGGCATCCCATTCCTAATCCATAGGGTTCAATATGACGTCGGTCCACCCTTTGCA
>JANZLB010000025.1:1168216-1178487 GCA_026167865.1 Notarius quadriscutis | reverse complement strand
ATGATCAAAAAGGAAGTGTGTGTGTGTGTGTGTGTGTGTGTGTGTAGTCAGTTCTCTTTGCAGCGTATAATAAATGTTGAGAAGCGAATGGATCCGGGTCGGGGGAATCGATATCTCCTGGAGTTGGACCTGATGGAGTCTTCAGGACGTCGAGTTCGTCTTGTTCACTACATTTACGTGCTGAACTGGAGGAACGTCCAGCAGCCGAGTGTGGACAGAGAGCTGCTGCTGTGTAACCCACACAACTTCCTGTGGAACCCTGACGCTACTATACACATCATCCTACCAGGTCTCATACACACACACACACACACAAGCATTAGTGAGGAACCTAGTTGAAACCTGGTTTCATTAAGTGTGTGTGTGTGTCTGTGTAGTGAAGAACCAGGCTCGTTGGGTGCAGAAGTTCATCGCGGACATGGAGGAGCTTCACCGCGTCACAGGAGATGACAACGTCAACATCATCATCACCGATTACTCCAGCACTGATATGGATATAGAACAGGCTCTGAAGAACTCTCGCCTCCCCAGGTACGCATACACACACACACACACACACACACACACACACACACACAGTCTGTTTATCTGATGTAATATATCCTTCTCCACACTGTACTCAGGGCTCAGTACGTCAGACTGACGGGAGACTTTGAGAGATCAGCGGGTCTTCAGGCTGGAATCAACCTAGTCACCGTGAGTTTTACACACACACACACACACACACACACACACACACACACACACACACACACACACCTTATGCACTCACCAGCCACTTTATTAGGAACTTGTTCTTGTTTATCTGTGAACATAACCGTGAACACACAAGACTCGTTTATGATAAAAACGTCTCTCGTTATCGAATAGGTTCGCTTTCCTTCAGCAGTCGGCGAATAAACAACCACAAGTGAGAGATGATTTTTTAAATATTTATGAATATTTATACTTTAGCTCCTATTGACGCCCATGGCAGCGAACATCATGGGGTTCCCTGGTCTCCCCTTTGAGACCCACGGCTCTAGTGCACTCCAGAGGTCTGACACATGAACATGACGTTCCCTGGTGCAGGATATGTTCGTTCCCTGGAGCACATTGTGTTTGTTCTTCTCAGGATGATCACAGCATCGTGTTCCTGTGTGACCTGCACCTCCACTTCCCGCTGGGGTTATTCGACTCGGTGAGGAAACACTGTGTTGAAGGATACATGGCGTTCGCTCCTTTAGTGATGAGGCTCAACTGTGGAGCGACGCCTCAGGAACCTGACGGTACTCACACTCACGCTCGCACAACACCGCTGCATTCCTGTCCTTCATTCTGTTTAATGAGGAAACACAGTTCAGAAATTATTATTATTATTATTATTATGATTATTATTATTAACACATGATTGTACTCAGAATCTCACACTGATTTCACTGATGAACAGCTTTCCTGGACGTGTGTTTTAGATTTTTAGATGTAACGTTGTGGAGGAGAATCAGAATAAAGACCAGTTATAACCTGGAATATCATCCGCCCTCCGGATGACAGAAAAAGTTCCTGATTCCTGAAGAATTTTAAACATAATTTTGTTTTCCATCCGAACCACCGCAACATGAATGAATTATTTTTATTGCATATTTATTATATTGCATCCGAAAACTTCATATTCACTCACATCACATCACCATGATGTTCTTTCAGAGATAAAGATCAGAGTTGGTGTGGTGTTGTTGATGTTGTTGTTGATATTGTTGTTGATGTTGTTGTTGTGTTGTTGTTGTTGTTGTTGTTGTTGGTGGTGGTGGTGGTGTTGATGTTGTGTTGGTGCTGTGTTGTTGTTGTTGTTATAGTGGTGGGGTTCATGTTGTTGGTGGTGGTGGTGGTCTTGATGATATTGATGTTGTTGATGATATTGTGTTGTGTTGTGGTGTTGATGTTGTGTTGATGTTGGTGGTGGTGGTGGTGGAGGTGTTGTTGTTGTTGATGGTGGTGGTGGTGTTGATGATGTTGTTGGTGGTGGTGGTGTTGATGTTGATGATGTTGATGTTGTGGTGGTGGTGGTGTTGTTGTGGTGGTGGTGTTGATGATGTTGTGGTGATGGTGGTGTTGATGTTGTTGTGGTGGTGTTGATGATGTTGATGTTGTTGTTGGTGGTGTTGATGTTTTTGTGGTGGTGGTGTTGATGTTGTCGTTGTTGGTGGTGTTGATGTTGTTGTGGTGGTGTTGATATTGATGTTGGTGGTGGTGGTGGTGGTGGTGTTGATATTGATGTTGTTGATGTTGTTGTTGGTGGTGTTGATGTTGTTGTGGTGGTGTTGATATTGATGTTGGTGGTGATGGTGGTGGTGGTGTTGATGTTGTGGTGGTGTTGATGTTGTGGTGGTGTTGATGGTGTTGATATTGATGTTGTTGTTGGTGGTGGTGTTGATGTTGTGGTGGTGGTGTTGATATTGATGTTGTTGGTGGTGGTGGTGTTGATGTTGTGGTGGTGGTGTTGATATTGATGTTGGTGGTGGTGTTGATATTGATGTTGTTGATGTGGTGGTGTTGTTGATGTTGTTGTGGTGGTGTTGATATTGATGTTGGTGGTGATGGTGGTGGTGGTTTTGATGTTGTTGTGGTGGTGTTGATGATGTTGATGTTGTGGTGGTGTTGATGGTGTTGATGTTGTTGTTGGTGGTGTGTGAATAAAAAAATGATGAGTAATCCCATTATTTCTGAAGTTCGCTTTGAGGCTGCGTGATAAATGAACTTAAACGGCTTCATCAGTGGATTTTTTAATCAATGCTTTATGCTATAAATAAGTTTTATTTGTGTATTTGGTGTATTTTAATTTGCCTAAAGATTCAGTTTACAATCTGAAGGTCAGTTTATAATTTAAATAAAAGTATTTGTTGTGGTTTTTTTGTCTGTTCTCATTATGGTGAGTTTATTTAATTAATGAATTAATTAATTGTGTGTGTTGTGAGTACAGATTGGGTCTTAAACCAGATTTGAAATGGTAATGAGAGAGTTTTATATGTAACATGATGATCTGTCTGCCTGCCTGTCTGTCTGTCTGTCTGTCTCTCTCTCTCTCTGTGTTATTGTGCCGTACAGGTTACTGGGAGGTGAATGGTTTTGGTTTGCTGGCTATTTATAAATCTGACCTGGACACTGTAGGAGGTATGAACACCAGAGAATTCACGAACCGCTGGGGAGGAGAGGACTGGGAGCTCCTGGACAGGTGAGACGCCGCACTGTGATGGACTTTAGTGACCTCAGTACTCGATATAGAACTAAACTTTTACACAGTCAGGAAAGTGCATCCTCAGGGCGAGACACCATCAGCCACTGAGGATCATGAACACGTCAGCAGGCGAGGGGTGTGTGTGTGTGTGTGTGTGTGTGTGTGTTGCGTGGGTTAAATGAGGAGAAAGTAAAGTGAATAATTTTTCAGTAAAGTAGATAACGTGTGAAACGTGACGAGTGTTTCAGTGTGCAGTGAGACGTCACCTGACTGTCCAGATCACACACCTGTAAACAGGGTTGCCAGGTTTGTGTGGCAAAAAGAATCCCAGTGGACAGTCCATATTAAATACTCAGAGTTTTCCCAAATATTCTTTTACCAAATTCCTAAAATGGTGCCACGTATTGGGCCTCATTTTCAAGTGGATTCGAATGGATTTATTCATAAAAAATGTATATGCGTGATTACGCAAGAAGTTTGGTATTCCTGAAAATCCTGTCAATTATCAAACAGAAAAACGTTCGTAATCTAACTCGTGCTCCTGAGGGTGTAAATTCACACAGAAGACGAACTAATGTAAACCTCGACTTGATCGACTGCAAATCATATAATCTGCATGGATTTCATTCTGGAATATACTGTGGAGTTGGTGTGTAACGATTTATCCAATTCATGATTCAATTTGATTTACGATATTTTTGAATAAAATTTTTTAGAATTTTATTCAGAAATTTGCAACATTTATTTTCCTTTTTTATCAACTTAAATATTCCTTTTGTTAAGTTAAAAAACAACTTTTATTTCATTTTCTCTTGAACTAAATATAATTATTTCTCGACATTTGTAAATGGAGTAAAATATAATCGCCTATTAACTAAAATAGTCCTTTTAATAAAAATGAAAAAGTTAATTACAAAATAGTCCTTTTCTTAATAAACTTATGAACATTTGTATTTCCTCCATTTGCTTCTCTTTTCTTTATCTTTCAGCAGTCTGTAAAAAGAGAGAGAGCGATGATTTCTTGCTAAATCTGTTTGTACAGAATCACACAGCAGCTATTTCACATTTTACATCTGATTTTGTGTTTTGTGGCATTAGAGCTGTGCTACTTCTGTTGACAGTGAAGTCACATGTATTCCAGCTATTGTACATATATTGTACATCTCCCTTTACTGTCTAAACAATAGTTACAGCCAGGAAAAGTTAAGAGATTACGCAACCTGATGATAATCACAGTTTGTCTTTTATTTCGTCAATTTGAATTGTCATAACTTTGTACCACAATTTATAGTCACACAATATATCATTACATATAATTTACAATGTACTTCCATGTAGATGTTAAACTGTAGGAACTAAAATGAAAAATCCTTCTGTAATTACATCATGCAAACTAAAACACTTCAGCGCTGCTTTCAGACTTCGTTTTTGTCATCAATCCTGCAAGAAAAAACTTGTACTGAACTTGTTTTTTGAACTTCATCATCATTCCAGCGTGGCCTGAAGCCGAGCTCAGCGCTGTACATTAACGCACTTGTGTCATGTTAATGATCTGACGTGTTATAGGATCATGGAGGCGGGGTTAGAGGTGGAGCGTCTGCACTTGAGGAATTTCTTCCACTATCACCACTCCAGACGTGGCATGTGGAACCGCAAAACAGGACGGAACACGTAGATCTGGCAATCCTACTTCCTCTAAAACTGACACTCACTGTGGGACGATGCTGAGGTTTGATTGGTTGATCTTCAGCGGTCATCGCTCACAGGATTTACAACCCCACATCAGTGATTTCTAAATGCACTTTTAGAGTTACACCCATGGGGGCGGAGTTTGCCTATAATGGAGGCGTGTCTCAGTTACGCCTGATTCTGATCTTAAACTCAAGCATAATGTTCTTGCGTGATCTCTCGTGGCTCGAGTGCGGAGCAGGGTGCAGGGTTAAACCCAGGAGTTTGATGTCGCCACAAAACGTCACGCTGAAATGTATATTTTGGCTGTAAATCCACTCAGCGATCTTAAAGACAGACATCACAGTATCATCCCTTTAGAGTCCTGAGGACACCAGACGAGATCTTACCTTCATCAGACACACGGACGAGTGTTTGGTGTTTTATCGTTGGTTGTGTGTTAAACTGTAAATGAAAGCATTATTACTATACAGGGAAAAGTTTACTCAGGAAAATTAAACCAAAACCATATCAGCTTTAAAGTGCCTTTTATTTTTAATTCTAAACAGGGAAAAGAAATGCAACAGGAACATTTGGATATTGGATAAACCGCTGATCTGAAGTTATTACCCAGGATGCAGTGTTTTTATGCAAATTATGCAAATTTAAATGCAATCTTTATATATATATATATGGGAAAAGCTTGATGTGGTGAATGTGCTGTAATTTACGGAAATCCTTTTTATTCCGTTTTTTTATGACGTGATCACAAGTTAATTATTAATGAGCCATTTTATTTTTCTTTATTAATTATTTATTCATTTTGTTTAATGTAATTATGGCACTCCTGATCTCTGATGAACATAAATAGACCGAATAAAAGGAAACGACCTTTTGTTTTCTGGTGATAATGAAATAATTAATAATATAATTAACTCCTGATCTTGAGAAACCGCGTTGTCCTTCTCAGCTTCCATAATAATCGATGTTTGTTTATGTGTGGAATAATGTTTTTGACTCTGGGATTTGGAATTAAATTTTGAACGTGTATATAAAGTTGTGAAATTTGACTCAGCCAATTGAGTTACTCTACTGTGTGATATTTGAATTTGCACTTAAAACATCTTTTTAAATAAATAAAATCCATTTTAAAATTATTAAATAATTTGGAAGCACAATACACTTCAAATACAAGCAAATAAATTCATATTAAAAATCAGATTCAACAATGTGAACACTTATATTTCTATATTTCACTACATTTTAATGTAAATTTCATTTGAACCCTGAAAAAGGACAAAACACTTTTTAGGTTTGAGGGATTTTGCTGCTCTCGTCTCATAAATGACTTTTTTATTTTAATTTTATGGTAAATGTTTGTATGTATATATTTGTATATACTGTACTGTATGTATGGAGGTCTCTTGTAATTTTTTATTTAAATAAAGGCAATATCTGGTTAAATAAAACCATAAATTCTTGGTTGATTATGATTATTTTTGCATTTTTTATTTCTGGCAAAAAAAAACCCCAAAACATCACTTTATTAAAAAAAAAAACACACATGCACACATTCATCTTGTTATGTCATGAAGTTTGCATGCCAAAGACTTTGAATTATTTATATATTCTTCCCTGAGATGCTTTTGTAAAGTTTGGGGTTTTGTTTTTTTGTTAACTATGGTATAAAACCCCTGAGGATAAGCTGATTTTATAAGAACAAGCTGATTTTGGGTGTCCCTTTAAATTGAAACATGTAAATAGCATTTGCTCTAATCGGCTCAGAGTAAAGCTATTTGCATATTTAAACTCCATGCTAAAACAAAATGTGACTTTGTGTTCACTGTCATTTCCAGGGGTGCCAATAATAGTGGCACGTGTGTTTTTGTTGAAAATAATAATTTCTTGCTGAGGGGTTTATTTTTCTTTGAATAAATTTATTTCCACTAAAGGTTGGGGGCAGGTGTGTGTGTGTGTGTGTGTGAGATTAATTAAACAGTTAATAAATTAATTAATTGACTTAAATGTATTAATCGTAATGAAATAATAAATTCCTAATCAATCAGATATTAATTAAAATTAGTACTAAATAAATAACCTCAGTGTATAGTGAGTTAAATTAATTTATATAAATTTGAAAAATGATAATTAAATAATGAATCATACATTGAACATCAAATATAGGATATGAATTAATCTACAGTACATTATGTAAATTAGATGAATAATTAGATGACAAATGTATTCAGAAACCTTATGATTTGCATATAATTAATTAATGAATAAATAATGAGTAATTATTGTGGTTTATTACCGGGTTAAACCTAAACAGGAAGTACAGGATATCAGTTGGATATAAGTTTTTTGTCTTTGATTGATGTCCCTTTATTTTTGACCTTTTTCAGGTACGTTTGACTTTTTTAGAAATAGAAACAGACACAATCCCCCCCCCCTCTCTCTGTCTCTCTCTGTCTCTCTCTCTCTCTCTCTGTCACACACCATCAATCAGAGCCTTTAACAGCACATGTCTGTGGCAGTAAATCTCACTGCTGTGTTTCAGACAGGTGCTTTTTATTTTTTACTCCTGTCCTTGAACAGAAGTGTTCTCTCTCTCTCTCTCTCTCTCTCTCCCCCACACACACAGTGACCCAATCAGACATGATATTTCACTGATCCTGTGTTAACACTGTTAGAATTAAACTGTTCCTGTAACGAGTTCTTTGGCGGCTGATGGTTGAATATTTCTAGAAAGTTCTGTTGGAGTCTGAAGTTAAAGGGGACCGTCGGGGTCCACAGGGAGCCGTGAAAGGACAAACAGGAGAAGTCATTCAGGTGCTTTTTATCAGGGTGTCTAAAGTCTAATCTTATATTCTGATTGTGTTTCGATGTTCTGGACATAGTGAGTCACTTTTATTAGAAAGCACACGCACGCGCGCGCACACACACACACACACACACACACAACACGATTGTATTTTAGACATAAAATCAAGTGATAAAAATTGAAGTGATTCAGTGTGGCAACATGATGATGATCCACGGTGCGAAAAACAGGAACAAAAACCACAGAACACTGTAAAGTCACAAATATAACAGTGTAACGGAGGGAACAGTGTAATAGGCAGAACAGTGTAATAGGTGGAACAGTGTAACAGAGGGAACAGTGTAATAGGCGGAACAGTGTAACAGGCAGAACAGTGTAACAGAGGGAACAGTGTAATAGAGGGAACAGTGTAACAGAGGGAACAGTGTAATAGGCAGAACAGTGTAACGGAGGGAACAGTGTAATAGAGGGAACAGTGTAACAAAGGGAACAGTGTAATGGAGGGAACAGTGTAACAAAGGGAACAGTGTAATGGAGGGAACAGTGTAACAAAGGGAACAGTGTAACAGAGGGAACAGTGTAATAGAGGGAACAGTGTAATGGAGGGAACAGTGTAATAGGTGGAACAGAGGGAACAGTGTAACAGAGGGAACAGTGTAATAGAGGGAACAGTGTAACAAAGGGAACAGTGTAATGGAGGGAACAGTGTAATAGGTGGAACAGTGTAACAAAGGGAACAGTGTAATGGAGGGAACAGTGTAATGGAGGGAACAGTGTAATAGGTGGAACAGTGTAATGGAGGGAACAGTGTAATAGGCAGAACAGTGTAACGGAGGGAACAGTGTAATAGGCAGAACAGTGTAACGGAGGGAACAGTGTAATAGGTGGAACAGTGTAACAAAGGGAACAGTGTAACAGAGGGAACAGTGTAACAGAGGGAACAGTGTAACACTGTTGTAAATATTACAGTGTAACAAATAATTTTCACTTTCTGGATTTATTTCTCAGTGTTACACACACACACACACACACACACACACACACACACACACACTGTTATATACAGTAACATCCTGCTCACTGTCCTCCACCAGCAGCATCGAACATCTTCTTCCTGCCCTCCATCCCTGACATGGCCTCCACATTCTTACGCCAGTCTCCCACCTCGCTGGTCAGTACCTACACACACACACACACACAGAGGTATTGTCAAATATTTCTGCACATATTCCCCTTTTTTTAATGTACTGACATTTAAATTAATTCATTTGTATTTATTGTTTTTAAATTAATTAATATTTTATTTTATTTGGGCTATTTTGGGACCTGCTGCCACATAACATCATCACACAACAGTGGAATCAGGCCTAATGTCACTTTTCACATTAACAAATGTCGTTCTGAAAAGTTCTTGGGCTGTTTTTTTTAATCTTATTAAATAATTCATGAAAAAAATAAAAATAATGTCAATAAACAGCTACAGGTAGAAAGTCGATATTTTATCTGGGAGTTTATTAGACTTTCTGGGTTTTTTTTGTTTTTTAAAAAATGTCTGTGGTTGTCATTTTGTGTCCGATTTATTCATATAAGAATGTTAAAATAAGTAAATACTTTAATGATATTAATTAAATTAATTATTTATGTAAGAGTACAAGTCACAATATTCCCACCTTCCTGGTTTTTTTTTTAAATATGCATATAGATATTTTTTCTGAGTGTAATTTCTAATATAATGAATGGTCCAGTTGTTTAGCAGGGCTTTACATGGTTTTTGCAAAAAAAATTTTAATTTAATTATATATTTTTTATTTTATTTTTGGTTTTACTGTTTTGGTATAAAAAGTTCTGTGATATTCAGTGTATTCCCAAATCAAATTCACTTTCTCAGCATCTTCTAAAGAAAGCAGAACATCATTCATGCAAAACAAACAAAAACTTTTGTTTCACTTTGGTTTTGATCATTTTTAAAAAATTCATTAAGTTTGTCAGTTATTTCAAATGAAAAAAAATCCTTCATAATCGTGTGTGTGTGTGTGTGTGTGTGTGTGTGTGTGTGTGTATACCTTCTCTTGTTTAATGTCCTCCTTCTTGACGGACTTGAGGTTTGCCCGGAGGTCCATGGAGCTTTTGTGTTTGGAGCCGAGTAAAGCTCTCATCATCTCATCAGCCGACACTCGAACCTTCCTCAGAGCCGGCTTCTTAAATTTACCCCCGAGATCCTGCACCTTCAGCTTCAACTCGTGAATCTGCATCTCACACACACACACACACACACACACACACACATTACTCCATGAAGCACCTCGATCCATCTCAGCACTCGAGTTCATGGTGTGTGTTTCTCACGTCTTTATTGTTCTTGTTGACTTTAGCTTCAAAGTCGTATCTCTCTTCATCCACCACATCGATTTTAGCATGAAGCTGTCGACACAGTGTCTGCACACACACACACATTACAGACCATTTCAGTGAAACTCTGTCTCTAAATTCACTCTATCTATCTATCTATCTATCTATCTATCTATCTATCTATCTATCTATCTATCTATCTATCTATCTATCTAT
>JANZLB010000025.1:1127975-1144787 GCA_026167865.1 Notarius quadriscutis | reverse complement strand
ACAGGCCTCTCTCATCTTTTTAAGTGGGAGAACTTGCACAATTGGTGGCTGACTAAATACTTTTTTGCCCCACTGTAAATTTCAGTAGTTAGCGTTACTGCATTTCGCTACTTTTCTTTTTTGAATTACGCCTTTTAATAGTTCACTCTTTCGCTCGCCCTTTAAGACTAATCCTCGTGGGCGTAGTGTAACACTCCCAGTCAAGAGCTCTTCCTCTGACCAGTGACCTGCCACACCACTCCCAGTTATCTCAGTACATTTGTAAAGACTGCTGAACGAACTCGTGACGTTAGATTCCTGAACCTTGTGGAGAAACGAAGCTCTGAGTGAGATCTGGAGATCTTCTGCTTTTAGGGCGAATGATAGTGGAGAGGCGGAGTCTCCTTCTACACCTGTGTGCAAACGGTGCCTCCGGTCATGTGGTGGGTGGAGACGATACGTCTCACCTGATGAAACAGGTAGACGTGTATCTGCGTCAGGTAGACATAGATAGACGTACAGTACATCCCAGTTTATACACAGAATCCCAGGAATGGAAGGTGCACATCACACGATGAGCATATAAACTGGAAATAAGATTGTTTAAATGATGGGAACTGAAATTAATCCGTGGTTTGCTTATTCACAGTATTCCCCATCCTGAATCGAGCTGGTGTACGTGAGTGGTCATGTGATCAGGTGTGTTAGCGGGGGCGGAGATTATTTCTGATGCAGACCTAAAACACTCGTCTGGATGGAGATCGTTTTCATTTTAAAACTAAAACATATTAGTGTGGGAGGAGCCCTTGTATATTTACCCGCCTTAGGGGTGTACAATTAGCTACTCATAAATCCTTCTTTCTGCACCTCACACACACACACGTCAGAGTTTTCACTCGTTTAATGTGGCATTTAAACAGTGCAACTTCTGATGATTATTAATTTCATCAATGTGTATGAATATGTAGTTTTTGTTTATTTTTTTTTCTTCATTGGTACTAATCTAGTACCATTTACTGTTCTACCATGCCAGGTAGTGTCTTGAAGCACCCCACCCCACACACACACAGGGAACGCACCTGGACACACATACAGTGCATACCACTCCAAAAGTAAACAAAATACACACCTACCTTAGAGTGTGTGTGTGTGTGTGTGTGTGTGTGTGTGTGTGTGTGTGTGTGTGTGTGAGGCATGGGTTGACTGAAAGAGCTGCTCACATAATCTTAACTGTAGATGTGCTGATGTAGTGCCACTAAACTAGTGACATAGTGCTGCTGCATGCTTTTCTCTCTCTCTCGCTCTCTCTTTTTCTGGCTCTCTCTCTCGCTCTCTTTTTCTGTCTCTCTCTCTCTCTCTCTCTCTCTCCCCTGACGATAACTCTCTTGTCTGTCTTTGCAGTTCCTGTGGAGTGGTGTTGTCCAGTGTTGTGCTCTTGTTTGTAGTCTGTGTTTGATTTTTTTTTTTTTATTACTTTTCCTCTCTCTCTCTCTTTTCCTTCTGTTTTTCTCTTGGCTCCTTTAACTGATCTACTAATGTGGCGTTTTGACTCAGCCTTGGGTAACACCAGATCATACAAACTGCTAGACTGGAATAGTTTCACCGCAGGTACTACCTTACCCCCAGTCCTGCATTTACACACATACACAGCCCTTGGCAGCTCAGTTTGAAACACACACACACACACACACACACACACACACACACACACACACACACACACACACACACAGTATTTGGCTGACTGATGGGCGAGTAGTTGACTAATTAGGAGTCAAGCTATCACTTGTATACTGCTAAGGGTGCCAATACTTTAATCTTAAAGACAGTCGAAAGAATATCGAGTGCACACTTTGTCAGAAGGCATCAAAATCACAGTCACACTGCAGCTGAATCTCATGACCTTATTGGACACTTTGTGCAGTATGTAGGGTCCCTCGTGCTGTCCCCATCTAGTGAACGGTGAACGTATTCAAGATGGCAGATGTTTATCACTTAAAAATTACAAAATCATCTGCCGAGTTCTGGTCAGAACAGAAGGTGTTGATTAATTCTCTCTAACAGCAGCCCTGACCTGTAGTGCAGCTACACATCAGGTTTGTTTAGAATTAATGCGCTCATTCTAATACGTTCTTGTTTCTATAGTAACGGCTCAATCGCAGGGGCGTGTACAGCGGGTGATGCGCTAATAATAAATGGTCATAACAGAAATGCAGCTTCACGTCAGGCTGCATCACATGACCCCTTTGTGGATTGTTTTCCTACGACAGCACATCCCGAAGTGTTTTTATTCCTCACGCAGTGCTTAAAGTAGCCGAATTTTTTATTATTATTATTATTATTGCTGCTGTTCTGTTTCTTTTAAGCCTTAATTTATAGAATTTTGTTCGTTTTGAATTGTTTAAGTTGCTTGACGACAAAATTACTCAGTGATGAGGAGCCGGTTCCATCTCTGGTTTAAATGATCTATATGTTTTATTTACTGAATCCATTAAGACGTGGCTCGTTTACATTTTAATAAATCTGTAGTAAACTCTGATGAAGAAAAATAATTGTAAATATTTACATCTAATATTTAAATCTCTAAACAGCTGTAAAGTTTCACATTATCAAAAAATAAATAAATCTCTGCACACTCTTGGTTTTTCGCAGTAGTGTGTGTTGCATGAGCTGCCATGTGGTGTGTGTGTGTGTGTGTGTGTGTGTGTGTGTGTGTGTGTGTGTGTGTGAGAGGCAGCTGCAGCATGCTCAGGCTGGTTATGTTCCTCGTTCTTTGCTCTGGCTGGTTGTTTCTGAACCTGCTTTGGCTGTTTCTCACCAGACCCCTGCCGTACTGTGCTCCGCCCTCTTACCCAGCATTCCTTGCTCCCTGATTGCACTGTCACATGACCAATGATGCAGTGAGACGGACATGTGCATCATCCTGCTTTTCTTGATGTGGGCTGTAGTAATAATAATAATAAAGTAGTAATGATGATGATGACTGTGACCTGTCATACTTCATGATTAGTGTGTGCTTGTGTGTGTCTGTGTGTGCGCACCATTCTAGAGTTTGATACCCTGAGCGACCGCCCTATTAAAAACGTCCGCACCCCTGCTCATTCATGCAGTTAGCCAATCACGTGTCAGCAGCACGGTGTATAAAACCATACAGCTAAAATTCACACCAAACACCAGAATGTGGAAAAAATGTGATCTGAGTGACGTTGACCATAGTGGTGTTGTCTCTGGAGTTTAAACTGTATGGTGCGAAGATCAAAAAGCATCCAGTGAGCATCAGTTTTTGAGAAGGAAACGCCTTTTTGATGAGAGAGGATCGGAGGAGAATCACTCCATACAACCGTGGTGAGCAGAAAAGCATCTCGGCACATCAAACCTTGAGGCCGACACCCAGTGTGAGTGAGTCCGTGCCTACCGTAGCCTCACAGGAGCCGAGTTCTTTGCTAGCAGGAGTGGAACCTGATGTGTTCTGCTGTTGTAGCCCATTCACCTCAGTGTTTTAATGTGTTGAGATGCGTTTCAGCTCATTATGATTGTAATAAGTGGTTGTTTAAGTTACTGTAGCCTTCCTGTCCATGCTACTGTGATGCACAGAATTAAAAATAGTTCTGTTTCTTTTCACTATAAGGTATCAGTGTAGAACAGACCACAGATTACAGCGTTTCCCTTTCCATTATATTGCCCCACACACACACACACACACACACACACACAATCCCCCACCCAGCCTGCGCTCTCCTCTCATGTGCTTAAAAACAATTCAGACGATAGTTAGCAATGTCAGAACCCCTCAAGTGACAAAAGACAGAGGAAATGCAACATTTTTTTTTCAAAAAAAGAGCGTGAGTGATGTGTTCAGACACTCTCTATTTTAAGTTAGCTAAAGTTATGTTATGAATATTCACAGTGAGATCATGCTGGAATCTGATATCACTTTGTAAACGTTCAAATTAGCGAGCCGTCGAAAATGACTTAGTTTTCAAACAAGCAGTCAGTGTCCTCCTGTACTACTTCACTGAACACATAAATCAACGGACAGTGACGGACAGTGGGGAGGGGAGTGAACACACGTTACAGAGAGAAGAAATAAGCTCTCCGACTTTCGAATTACAATTATAAATCAGAGCTATAGATGGTTCATTTTCCATTTTAACCTCTAAATCACAATATATAACGCTTTCACTCATGAAAGTATTTTTATTTGGAAATAGTTTCTTGTGTCTGTAACTCAGCAGGGACAGCTGCCCCAGGTGAGAGGCAGGGAGCAGGGACAGCTGCCCCAGGTGTGAGAGGCAGGGAGCAGGAACGGCATGTAGAGAGTGGAGAGGTGAGCGAGTTACAAATGACAGAATGGAGCAGTAAGGTGTGAGAGACTGTGGTACAGATGGGTGGCAAATTAAAACCAAAATGAAGTATCTCAGTCGTGACGCCACCACGAGTCTCCAGAATATCTTCAGTGCTCCTTGCCAAGTCTGTGGAAGTGTACTGGAGGGATGAACTTTCCTCCAAGATATTCCCTCATTTATATACAACCTTTATTTAATCAGGGAATTTAACTGGGATCAAGATTCCTTTCGTTAGAGAGACGCGAGTCCAGCAGGTCGACCTCAGGGAGGGGTCTCTGAAAAACTGAAGCCCACCACCTTTGAAATCAAAATTCTGCCCGAATAGGACACGACCAGTTCTCCTGCTGAACCTGTATCCCCTCAGCACAGGATCAGTGGCTCTGATCCAACTTGGATTTTAAAAAAACAAGTTCCATAGTAAAAATTGTTCTCATTATTGTTCTAAAATAAATGTGAAGACTTGAATATGACTCCTTTAACTGTTTGATCAGGTCCAAATGCTCTGCAATAGGAGCTGTGGGGAGGCGTCCTGCAGGTGACCATCCTCATCCAGCCCCCCCAAGCCAGTAAACTCAGAGGAAACACTGGATTATCACTTTTTTTCTTTTTCTTTTTCTTCCCCCCCGTACAAAATATCAGAGTTATGGTTACAGGAGACGAGCTCAAGCACATAGTTCACAACGGAATTTGCATAAAAACGTGCTGCTTCTGGGCTGTGAACAAACACCGCTGAGGTATGAAGTCAAAGAGTTTGTTCATCGTAGTGTGTAGCAAAAAAGAAATCCCTTCATTTCTATTCTTTCATGCTACATTTTCCTTTATTAGTGATCAAGCAGTGAGGTCATATGGAAATATAATGAAGTACAATTATATTACTCCTGGAATTTTTTTTTAATATAAAGTTTTTTAAATGATTTAAAATCCTCTTGGGTGACACTTGTGCACCACTGATTTGGGACGGGACTACGTACGGGCTCAGTTTGTGATGTCACTGAAGAAGCTTCACAATTTTGTACCAGTGACATCCGACATTCAAGGACGATGTTGTGGTACCGTCAGAGTTTACGCTGCGTGCTGATGTAGCTAACTAAGTTAGTTAATGTTGGTGATGAAATGTGGTCGTCACGGTAACGCTGAACATGAGTGTAATTCGAGGCTCTGATCCTGAAATCTAACTTCTGTCTCAAAGGTGTAGAGATGTTCTGAGGACATTTTTAGTTGTTTCCTGTGCATTAAAAAAGCAGAAATGATTTGTTTGTTTATGTAAATAAAATAGAATGAATTAAGTTTGGATCATAAGTAAAGTCCCACAGCAGTGTGCATTTAAAAAAAAAAAAACGCTTTTCTGTTCTTCAGTCGAAACGCAGACAAGCTGAGACGAGTCGAGAGGTGAACGCTGAATTCCTTTCATTCCTCAAACATCTCAGCCAAAGAATGACTGACCAAAAACCTGTGCAAAGATATAAAGGTGTCATAACCTGAAGCGGAAGCATTAAAGCTCATTTGAATATTTAATTCATGTAATGTTAATTATATACATTTAAAAAAAAACATTAATTAATAAAACTTTTTTTTTTTTAACCTGCACTCATCTTATTTTTTTTATTTACTGTTTTAAGTATTGTCTCCCCCCCCCCTCCCCCCTTTACTCTTCTGCCATTGGTGGAACCCAGAAAAGGGGCGGAGATTTTCCATTAGAAATTTTGAATGCATGTTTTACGAAACTGTGTTTAATGGGAATGTTTGATCATGTGGTTGTTGCGCTCATCCCTGACCTTAGAGGATGAGCAGGATTTGATGGTGACAAGCTAACAATCACACCTTCATCATCGTCATCATCGTCGTCGTCGTCATCATTGTGAGCTGTGTTCTCCTCCTGGCCTGTTGGGGTTAATTTGCTTGCTCTCAAGAGCATACTTTAAAAAATATATATATTAAATAAATAAAAGCCCTCATTCTCAAACACGGAGTGTGTGTGTGTGAGAGAGAGAGAGAGAGAGAGAACTTTGTCCCTTGTGTATCAAGCAGGTGTGTGAGTTTGTGCTCATGTGTGTTTTAGACGAACCGGAGACGCGAGACGCCTGGTGGGAGGAGATTCGACAGGAGATAAAGTCTCACGCTAAAGCTCTGGGCTGCCATGCAGTGGTGGGATACAGCGAGGCGACCAGCATCTGGTAAAACACACACACCCTCCCTCTCACTCAGTCTCTCTCCTTCTTTAAAATAGCTTAATGTATTATAGTTACATTTCTCGGGTGGCTCAGTATCCATATAAACATCGTCATATCATCTTTTGTGATTTTTTTTAAAAATGTATTTAAACCTTCAAAATCTATAATCTCACTACAAAAGAAATGACATAAAGGTAGTACAGACCGAGTGTAGTGCACTATACGCCATCATTTATCATCCAGGAGAAAAATGGAAGGGGGCAAAAAAAAAGGTGATTTATTTTTTAAATATTAAATTTATAAATCAGAATGGGATTAAAAAGCCAAGAAAATGAAGTGTTGTTAATATTTTATTTTTTTATTATTGAATTATGTTGTTAATCATGAAGTATGTATATTTTTACTATTTTTTATTTACATTTTTATATTTGCTCTATCATTGTTTATTTAGAGCCTTAACTGACCTTTGATTGTATTTATTTATTTATTTACCGCGTGTGTGTGTGTGTGTGTGTGTGTGTGTGTGTGTGTGTGTGTGTGTGTGTGTAGCGAGGAGGTGTGTATTCTGTCGGCATCGGGCACCGCGGCGATCCTCAGCTCCCGCTTCATACAGGATGGCACTCTGGACACCGAGCACAGGTTGTCACGGCAACACGGCACAGAGAGGGGCGAGGGTGAGATGGGTAGTTCAGCCTCGTTAGGGTAGGTTAATCACATGACCCACGCTGACGGACTCCTAACCTCACTAAAACTTTACTAATGAGGCTGGTGTGTGTGGGAGGGTGGACTTCACACACACACTAACACATTTAAAATCAGGCAGGACAAGTGTGTGTGTGTGTGTGTGTGTGTGTGTGCGCGCGATTATTGTAGTCATTTGTGAGGCCAGTCTCGGTTATTTTAATTAATTGAAATATAATTAGATTAATGACTTTGTATAATGAATTTTATTCATTATTTAACACAAATTTAATGTACATTAAAATGTGTATGCAAGGATGCAGTGTAATTCATTTAATTACTTAATTATAAATGTTAAATGATAACACTTTTTTCATTAATCATTTAAATGCAAAGTGATCAAAATATTTTGCTTTATTTTAGTTTTATGTATTAAAAATGTATCTAGCTGAGACGTGACAGAACAGTGAGGTCACTGAGGTGTGTGTTACCCTGTGTACGTAGTGGTGTGTTTAATTCTCTCTGCGTGTGTGTGTCAGATTCGATGATGTTGTTCCTCCTGCCTGTGGGTTTTGTCACATCCCGTATGATGAGTTGAACATGCCGTTTCCAGCTCAGCTCACATACTGTCACTGCTGCCGCCGCCATAAAGTCCCTGATGTGCTCTTCACCACGATAGACGTGCCGTCTGAAGCCCATGTCACTGGCAAAGGCTGCCTTATACAGGCCAGGTGCAGCACACGGAGACACACACACACACGACTCTGTAATCAGCATCATCTTTGATCTGACATATTACATGTTTGAAAACTTCTGTTTTTTGCTCTGTAAACATTGTTAGAGAGAGAGAGTTTTGAGAATCAGTTGATAAGATGTTACTGGGTGGTTGCTATGATACACTTAGTTGCTAGGTGGATGCTGTAATCCTGCATTTGGTTGCTTGGGTGTTGTTAGGGTGTTGTTATGCCATGCTAGCTTAGTTGGTTGCTAGGGTGTTGCTAGGTAGCTGCTGTGTTCCTCCAGATGGTTACTGATGTCTTGTTCAGTGGCTCTTATGGGTTCCCAGGTGGTTGCCATGCGTTTCTCGGAGGTTTTAAATACAACCCCAAATGTTTGTTAGGTTGTAAATAGGTGGTTGCTATGGAATCTCAACTGGTTGCTAGAGTGTTAATTGGTTGCATAGTTCCAGGTTTTAGTGGGTGGAGCAGTGCAGTGTTAATTGTTTTCAGTATATCTGAATTAAGAAAGACTCCAATCACTCAACCTTAGATTTATATGTACATATATATACTCTCAGTAAAGGTCACTCTTAGTCATGTTAATGAGGTTGTTTTTGGTGAAACCTGTCTTCAGGCTGTGTCGCACTAAGAAGAAGGCTCAGGGCGAGGGAAACGCCATGGCCATAAGTAACCTGCTGCCGTTCCTGGAGTACGAGCTGCACACCCAGCTGATGAACAAGCTGAAGCTGCGCAGCATGAACGCTCTGTTTGGCCTGCGCATCCAGATCAGCGTGGGAGAGAACATGCTGCTCGGCCTGGCTGTGAGTACAGCGCCAACGCGCGGTCGTCCATCTTTGGGTGAACCTTACACTCATGAGCATGTCTGTGAGGTCGTTGTGGGCGTCGCTATTCATGTAAAACTCTAATCACAGCATATCGAACATGACTTCAACATGCTATTTATATCAAAACATAAAACCGAACTACACACAGCCTTATTGCATAATTTGCATCTGTATAATTTGAGTAATTTGCATATAACAAGCGAGAAAACCCACACTGCTATATAGCACGGGCTCCAGTTCAGTTATTATTTGACATAAAACCATATTATCATCCTGTTTGATGGTGTACATGTGTGTGTTGTAGTCAGCGACAGGTGTGTATCTGACAGCGCTTCCGAGTCCAGGAGGAATCCAGATCGCGGGAAAGACCCCCAGTGACATCACATACGAACAACATCTCTCAAACATGCAAAAAAAAATTAATGATACCATTGCCAAAAACAAAGAGCTGTACGAGATTAACCCCCCGGTACGTTCTCTCTCTCTCACACACACACACACACACACACACACACACATACAACTGAGTCTTCTTTGAATGGCTTGTGTCTTTATGTAGGAGTTTGTTGAGGAGCTGATTGGCTCACCGATCCCTGAGCCCCGGCAGAGATCCCGCCTCTTTCGCTCGCACTCGGAGAGCTCAGACGAAGTGTCAGAGTTAGACCTGTCTCACGGGAAGAAGGATGCTTTTGTTCTGGAGGTGAGACAGACAGACATTTGAGAGAGTTAGTCAGTAAGATGGTCAGTGATGCATTCAGACGGGTTGATGGTCAGACAGAGAGATGATCAGAGAGGAAGTTGGACAGAGTCAGTCAGTCAAGAAGAAGAACAGACAAAGTCAGTGGAACAGCCAGTGAGACAGTCAGACTGACTATCAGACGGTCAGTGAGATGGTCAATGAAACAGTTTGTGAGACAGTCAGACTGATGATCAGACTGACTATCAGACTGTCAGTGAGACAGTCAGACTGACTATCAGACGGTCCATGAGATGGTCAATGAAACAGTCCATGAGACGGTCAGACTGATGATCAGACGGTTAGTGAGATGGTCAGACTGACGATCAGACGGTCAGTGAGATGGTCAGACTGACGATCAGACGGTCAGTGAGATGGTCAGACCGACGATCAGACTGACAGTGAGACGGTCAGACCGATGATCAGACGGTCAGTGAGACGTCAGACCGATGATCAGACGGTCAGTGAGACGGTCAATGACACAGTCCATGAGACGGTCAGTGAGACGGTCCTACAGTCAGTGCTACGATCAGACAGTCAGTAATTAGTTTCTGTCCTTGATGGTGTCGTTGTATTCATGGTGTGTGTTCTGACGGTTATTCATTATAGTGTTTGTGTAATTCCTGACTCAGATCGATGATACAGATGCTTTTGAAGATATCCATTCCCTCCTGACCGACGCCCCGACACCGTCAGGTGCCCCGCCCTACTCTTCTCCTTTTAAATATCTTTAAATGTTTATTATTCAGATGCACTTGGATATTCATGAGTTTATACTGTAATGTTCTTGTGCCGCAGAGACATCACTGTGTTTATATCAAAGCATTTATATAAAACCACAGGAAGTGAACACTCTCACTGCGTTAAGCAAAAAAATCACAAGGAGGAAATTTTACTGCAGACGTAACTGTTTTAGATTAATCTCAGATTCATGTTTTCTTCGACTCTGTGTGATCCACATCTACACAGCACACACCACTGCAGGTCCAGTATTTTACATCCTTTGGGTTTATTTCCATGTTTCCGTGTTCCTCCTTGTTAGGGTTCTACAGCTGCAACACTGAGAACATGCCTGGGATTTATAACTGGACTTCAGGATTACAGGTGCGGCAGGTTTCTTCATAACGTCTCGATGCACGTTTAATGAGAAGTTGTTTATGACAGGATTGGTCTGAATCGTTTCTAGATGTTCACGTCTGTGAGGGTGTTCCGACTCAGCAATGCAAATTTGACCAATCAGGGCCTGAATAAGATCTTCAGTGATCTGTGTGAGAACCTGCTCAAGGTGAGAACTGTCTCTCTCTTCTTTCCTTTCCACTGTGCGATAGTGCACTAACAGGGGACTGTGGTGCCATACTGGGTTATTTTAAAGTGTGTGTGTGTGTGTGTGTGTGTGTGTTTTATATAGAGTCTGTACTTCAAATTGCGCTCCATGGTGCCCTGCTGTCTCTGCCATGTGAACTTCACCGTTGCTGTGCCTGAGGATGAACTCATCCAGGTAACGACACGCTCCCTGAAGCAGTCAAGGCTACTGGAAGAAAGGTTGTGAGTTCAGATCCCCTCCCTGAGTATGCCCCATCACCTTCAGTTGTATCCCGTCTCAATTATAAGCGGCTTTGTGTTTAAAGCATCAGTCACATGTAAAGTGCATTTTTAAGAAAGGATGCGGGTTTGTGCTTTTTGAGCTAATCTTTGCAGACTGTTCGCTTGCTACATGGAACAGTCGCGGGTTAATTAGTGTGGTCTCTGACGTGCGCGTTTATCATGTGTTCTGTGTGTCAGGTGGCGGTGACAGCAGTGGCCATGAGCTTTGATAAAGATCAGACGCAGGAGAACGGCCCACGAAGTCGAGAGAAAACACTTCTCAAAGGTGAGTGAGTGAGGGTTCACCTTTAACTGTGGATCCCTGGTGTGCTTTGCACGAAGGCTTCAGTCGTCCAAAATTACATTTGTACAAGTTACGCTATGATTTTTGACTCATTGGTACCAGAGCCTACTAAAAATAAAAATTTAAGAAGTGATTTCTCTAGCTAAACAGCAATCAAATAAAGTTCACAAATAAGTCAATTCACTGAACGTGAACACACGAGAGACCAGAATTCCTCACTATCATGGGACAGCCCACACGTCCTCCTGTTATTTCTTTCACTTTAGTAAAAAGTCGCTGCTTGTTTTTGTGTAGATTAACACCAGAATTTTGCCTCACTTTCTTACAATTTCCTAAAATTGCCGTCTTTTCCATCAACATCCGCGAGGGGTTTTTTTTTTGTTTGTTTTTTGTGTGCGAAAGGTTTATTTTCTCCGTTTCCTGCAAGGAATTTCTTGTTAACGTTGTTTCCACTTCCATTTGTATGTATTCAAATCTGGTTTTAGAATTTATAGTTAGTTTTTTTTTTTTTTTCTTCCATATTAAATTGGAAATTAAAGATGTGTGTTTGGTGTGTATTAATAATATTAGTATTAAATACTTTCACACAGCATGTTGGTTGGTTTTGTCCCTGAATTAACTCGTTAGCCGAAGCTAACCCGAGGCCTCGGTGCTGCACGTTTTTTCATCGTCAGTTACAGAAAATGAAGAGCAGCTTCAGTTCCCTTTAGAGCTCCCTGCTGAATCCTCCTCTTCCTCCTCCTCTTCCTCCAACCCTCTGAGCTCTGCCAAAGGTAAACCTTCACCTCTCACCTTTACCCTTTGGTCCCTTGTTCACCCTACTGAAAGCACGTTTCCACTGAGGTACCAGAACCTGTAGAAGAAATTATAGAACTGATGTGTATAACTGATAGTGCTTGTTTGGTTAGAGGTAACTCATTTACTAAGGAGTGAAGGTAATGCAGCAGGCTCCGCCCTTATCTTTAGAAAAGTACCAACTTTGGAGCAGGAACCTCCGTTTACTCAGCCATCAGTTTTAAGGTGTGTGTGTGTGTGTGTGTGTGTGTGTGTGTGTGTGTGTGTGTGTGTGTGTGTGTTAGGTTTGGCCGAGGTTTCAGGGGCTCTCCCGAGTGCTCGAGGTGAGTATTTTGTTCTCCGGATTTTTCTTTTCTGCTCCTTTTGTGTGAAACTGTTTTCAGTTCTGCAGAACACACTCCAGCGTCAGCCATTTTATGCCTCTGGTTTTTATTTTTCTTTCTTTCTTTCTCTCCCTCTCTCTGTGTATCCCTCTGTGTTTGCGTGATGTGGTGTGATGGCATGCGCTTGTTTGTGTTTGTGTGCTTTATGTATTTTGTGTGTGTGTGTGTGTGCGCGCGCCCAGCCCCCTCAGTTGATTACAGTTCCTTTACAGACAGATGCAGTTCCTGGATAGAGCAGCTTAGACTGAAAGCTCACACCATAAGACGAGGATCAATTAAAACAAGTAGGAGCGCATTCATCCACCCCTCGACCCGGACGAACGGTGGTGTTACGTTTTGTTTTCTAATTTGGCCTGAATGACGCACTTCACAGCATGCCCTGATGGAGGCTTCATACTGTAACAGAACATCATGAGCGTTAACTTAAAGCTGCTGTAAGCATTTTTTCTCAAACGCACCTTATTCTGATAACTATCACTATAATATATATTCAGACAAAAAAAAAGGTTCTGTGACTGTCACAGGCTTTAATAATCAGGAATTAAAGGTGCTATAAGAGATTTTTCTAAAGCTCACGTTGGCTTATGTTCTCATAGCCATCACTAAAATAAATGCTCTGAGGAAATGGTGTCTGTGACCCGCCTTGACTTTTTATAATCGCCATTTAAACCTTAGATAAACTGTGCTAATGATCTGATGCCCATCACTAACATAAATGCTCTGAGGGAATAAAAACATCATGCTGAGGCCATTCTGTGCTTTGTAGTCAGTGCTTAACAACCTAAAGCTGCTTCCTGATTGGTTGGGTGGTTTATATTTAAAAAAAAAAAGTGCTTGATGGCACTCTTCTGAATAACAAAAAAATATCAGCCACTTCCTGTAGAATTCTGTGTAAAATATGCACTGGCGATTGAGGGGAGACTCCCAGCATTTAGCTGTGGGGGGGGGGTTCATTTACAACATGGTCGAAACTGCTTACAGCCGCTTTAATGGAGGACTGAATGATGTTCGAGTGTCACAGCTGCATGAACTTTAACATCTGTGTGTTAATGTGGAATGTGTGATGATTACGATGCAGCGTAAAGGCTTTCTGTCAGAGCTGAACAGCATGTAATGATTTATATTTAACATGAAACATTTCTAATTTTTTTGTTTTATTTTATTTACATTGTGTTATTGTTTTTTTTTTTTTTATTCTTTTTTTTTATATCATGATCATAAATCCTGATAAAAGCTTTCATTATTGAGATGAAATCTGAATATTGGTGCACGTCTAACGCTGCATGGGACATCATGCACACGCTTGAAAAATCCCAGCTACACACACACACACACACACACACACACGTCCTCTCTTCTTGCTGGCTATCTGTCTTGTATCTGTTCAAAATTTATGCCTTTGTTAAGTGGGCCTCTGAGAGCTCTCTCTCTCTCTCTCTCTCTCTCTCTCTCTCTCTCAGCGTCCTCTCTGGAGAAATCCAGTCCGTTACCAGAAGGTCGTTCTCGGTCTCTGAGGTCGAGTCGTTGTTACCCCGGAGGTTCCGTCACTGTGGTTAAAATGACGCCGCTCTCTTTTATTCCTGGAACCAAAATAATAAAATACCTCGGCATCATCAACATGTTCTTCATCAGAGAGACCACCTCACTACGGGAGGTAAAGCACTTATACACACATTTACACAGTACATGTGTTATTTTCAGTCCAATTTCAAAGCTGTGTGTGTGTGTGTGTGTGTGTGTGTGTGTGTGTGTGTGTGTGTGTGTGTTAGGAGGGTGGTGTGAGCGGGTTCCTGCACTCGTTTATAGCTGAGGTGTTTGCTATGGTACGCGCACATGTTGCTGCTCTGGGTGGAAACGCTGTCGTCTCCTACAGCATGAAGGAGTGTGTGTTTATGGAGAATCCTAACAAGAATCAGGTGGGTGTGTGTATGAGAGAGAGAGCGAGCAAGCGCAGGTTTTTATATACTGCTGAGGACAAGATGTCTCCACAAGGATAGTAAAATACGGCAATTCTGACCTTGTGGGGCGTTTCTCCCCCTCCAAATAAATAAATAAATAAATATTGAGTGGGGTGTACAGACTTTTGACTGGCACGGTACATATTACAAATCAATGATACTGTATAAATCACTTAAGGACTTAATTTGTACTGTAAAACTCTACTGTAAAACTCCAGCTCTTCCCTTTGCTCATTACACAGCTTGTATTCACTGTCTAGGCACGATTGTCCTTGTCTGTTTTCTTTGTGTCGTTTTATTGTACAGCCTTTGTGTTGGTAGAATAGAAAGAGAAAGAAAGAAATGGATTGATTAATGGATGGAAAGTTTCCTTTCCCTTCCTGAGGTGAGGGTGGGGTTTAGGTGCAGGCGCAGCATTTAATTAACTGCATTAATAATTGTCCTTATAAGGATAATGAGACAAACGTGTGTGTGTGTGTGTGTGTGTGTGTGTGTGTGTGTGTGTGTGTGTGTGTGTGTGTGCAGGCTCAGTGTCTCATCAACGTGAGCGGAGATGCTGTGATTTTCATCAGAGAGTCTGAACTTGAGGCGACACCTCCACAACCACAACCATCCTTCAGTGGAGAGGGGACATGAACACACACACATTTTATTTACTGTAACAAGCCAAGAAATGAGTTCCAAAGAAAACTATGAACCAAACACGCGTCGAGTTTTATAGCCAATCCGCAGCACAAACGCAGACAAGAGAGCTAACTTAGTTTATATACGCAACCTGAAAAACTTCTGTCCGTCTGTCAGCCATTTTACACACATTCCAATCATGCTGAGGCAGCTAAGAGCTTAAAGCTAAACTGTGTGTGTGTGTGTGCGTGTGTGTGTGTGTGTGCGCGCGCGTGTGCGTATAAAGAATGTCTAACAGTGTCAACACTGAGCGCCATGTTTTATTTCTCTCCTGTTTGCTGTGTCATTATTAAAGGGGCAGTTTGTAAGGTTTAGTGCCCTCTGCCACCCATCGGAGTAACTGCAGCTGCTGTTTAAACTGCACATGCTTTATGAGTCACCTTTTAGGAGAAAAAATTGGTAGCTGTGTTTCAGCTAGGGGTAGAGCTTATTTCAGGGCCAGAAAAATGTCAAATATATACAAAAGCTTGAAACAAAAACAATAAAATGAATAATATAGCAGTATCCCAGAAGGTTTTTATGAATCCTTCAAATTATTATAATTGCAAATTAAGAAACATTTCATAGGAAAAACTGCAGCTGAGGGCAGAGCTTATTTCAGGGCCAGAAAAATTTTCATCGGAAAATTTTTCATCGCCCCAGTTCTTTTGGGGCGGAGCTTAATTAAGGACCAGAAAATAAATTGTACAAAAGACTCAAACAATAAGAATGATTAGATGTTTACTGTAGATGAAACTTATTTTTTCACATTTAGAAACATTTTTAAATTATAACATATTGGGCGGAAAGTTTAATCTGGGGTGGAGCTTCTTTCAGGGCTGGGAAATTTTTATACAAAATCCTGAAATGTAAACAGTAAGATGAATTGCACACTGATGATGCAACACTTTTTAAACTTTACAAACTGCCCCTTTAACGTCTCCTGTACGAATCAGTACTACTGACCTGATCATATTGTGATCTTTGTTTTTTTCTAAAAATGCTGGAATTTCTTCTTTTAAAAATTCTTACAGTGGATATTTTTCCTGCATGTGCAATGCCAGCTTCTCCTTTCAGTCCTGTGATGTTTGGGTGAAAGAAAGCCAAAAGCTGACACGCAGAGATGACTTGAATGTACAGAATGGGAGGGAAAAGGGACGCTGATTTAATCTGATGGACAGCATGATGAATCCGATGCTGATTTTTAGATTTTGCAGTGCATGTGTGTGTTTGAGGACGAATCAAATGTTGCATGATGATTAAATTATCCATGTTTAACATCCGAATGTGGTGTGTGGATTTTTGGGAATGTTCAGAAATCATCAGGCTGATCACTCTGAGTCCTTAATGGAAGTTTTAATGAGAGGACGATGTGATAAATGGAATAAAACACTGTGTTGTGCTGTTACAGGAAAATAACCAGCGACAGCGTGGTGTGATGAGGCGGAGTTACCGTTACCATCTCAAAGTTGATCATTTTCCAAGTGTTTTATTCCTCTTATACCGCAGCACTTTGACAACCGTTACAATTTATACTTCTTAAAGAAGGACTCCTCCTATATTTTTGTCTCTTAGAAGAAGAAACCTTTATTCGTCACATGCACACTTCAAGCACAGTGAAATTCATCCTCTGCATTTAACCCATCTG
>JANZLB010000025.1:341208-356576 GCA_026167865.1 Notarius quadriscutis | reverse complement strand
AGCATCTCAGCAACAGCAGAAGAACACACTGGGTTCCACTCCTGCAGCCAAGAACAGGGATCTTAGAGTCAACAACAGGTTCCTATTAAAGTGGCCGGGGAGTGTGTGTGTGTGTGTGTGTGTGTGTGTGTGTGTACTTTTTGCATGTTAATGCAAGAATAATCACAAACCTGCTGTTTGAGTTTTTATTCCTTCTGAACAGAAACCGAAACTCTGCAGTAAATTTGGTGTGTGTGTGTGTGTGTGTGTGTGTGTGTGTGTGTGTGTGTGTGTGTACGCACTCTCTCATTCCTTCTTGGACACCTTTAGTACATTCAATGCATCTTTTACACAAAAGTGAATGTAGTGCACCTTTAAAAGGGGACTCTAAAGGAACCTGGGCTCCACTTACACACTGAAACTGTTAAAGAGGATTCAACTCTCAGCTGATGGTTTCGGCTCCTGTTGAAGCTGAACAGAGCTGAAATCATTCTGTTTATGTCTTTAATATCTGTGTACTTTTCTTAACAACTCTACACTTTGCTATTTAATATTTGTGTCAGTGTTGGATTTATTTATTCATGTTGAGTAACTGCGCTGGCTCCGAGCTCTGTTTCTACCTGAGAACTGGATTTAATCACCGGATTATTTTCCACTGTACAGCCTCAATAACCCACTGAACACGGGTTTAGTTCCTCTTACCTGAGAGTGTAAACAATTATTATCCAACTTTATTAGGCTTATGTAAAAAAATAAAATAAAATAATAATAATGTGAATTTCTTTGTTTATTTCCAGATGATAAACAGTTTCAGTATAATTTTGGGTCACAACCTGATGTCCAACAGAAAACTGGGTCCTCAAATATTGTTTGAATGTTATTATTATTATTATTATTATTATTATTATTATTATTATTATTATTATTATTATTATCAGCAGCAGACAGAAGGACGTCCTGATGGATTTTACATGTTCTGTATCTCTGTGGATTTGTGCTTTGTTTCAGACGTGAGCACTCTGAACTGTGTGCGTTTTTCATCTCACTGAGTTCCTGATCATCCACTGGAGTAACTCACACTCACTGGCGATATGAGGAGAGCGCGTGTGTGTGTGTGTGTGTGTGTGTGTGTGTAATAGAGAGGAAGATGAGGTGTGACCCAGCACATGGCCGGGATGTGGATGTGCTCTCGGCCGTCTCACTTCATTAGCGACAGAGATGGAGGAGGGACACAAAACCTCCCTCTGTCCCATCCTTCATCATCCTGTGTTTGGACACTTAGCATAGCCGCACTCGCTAAAGCCAGCCAATGTCATTATGAGGCCATGCATCATCTCCTGAACACACACACACACACACACACACACACACACACACACACACACACACACACACACACACACCATTAATTCTTCATTTAGCAGGAACACACTCTGAAGCCCTGGTGCTGCTCCACTGTCACTGCCAGGCCTCAATAACACCAACACTCTGAGTGTGTGTGTGTGTGTGTGGGTGGGTGGGGGGGTGGGGGGGTGGAGTGTGTGTGTGTGTGTGTGTGTGTGTGTGTGGGTGGGTGGGTCCCCCCCATGAGGAAAGAGAAGAAACAGGTCCTGAACTAAAGTAAGTCACTGAGTGCAAAAGTTTGTTCTGGTGCAAACAAACCTTTTCCTAAAGGTACAAAAAAAAAAAAAGAAAGCCCCACGCCCGGGCGGAGTCGGCGTAAACAGAGTGCAGTAACACAATCATAATTTTAAGCCACTTTGGATTTGTGTAAAGAGGAAACAGGCTTCCATTTAAAACTGTTTTTTTGCTTCATAAATGTAAATTAGTCCTTTCAGTAAATCAGAGCTTTAGTGTGTTAATGATATAAAATGACCGGAATGTATGTTTATATCCATAATTAACTATTTATTTACTTTATTGAAGGAGCACATATTAGGGGTTAATTATAATTTTGCTTTTTGTTCAGTAAAGTCGGATTTAGACACACAGTTTATTCAGTGTACACGGACCTTCATTCATTACGACCATCAGAGTAATCCCATGTTTTTAATCCAAAAAGGTCAATAATTAAATTATTTTATTGACAATTCGACACTATTAGGATCGGAATTCATGATTAATTCATGTTGACTAATTTGCATAAGATCATTAAACAAGCCTTTTTAGCATTTATATTTATTTTTTTTTCTCTTCTCCTCTTTGCTTGTGTCTTTGTGTTTCCTGAACGCTGTTCATTTTTCTCATTCAACACTCGGATCTCTCATCATCTCCTGCTCTACCTCAGTAATCATCGGGTCCAGGGAGAGAGAGAGAGAGAGAGAGAGAGAGATGTTCTCCTGATTCTCACCGACTCGAGTCTCTCACTCTTTTTAAACGTTAAGGTTGGTAAAGAGACGTTCAGACCGAGACCGAAAGAAGAAACTGCACGAAAATTCTGTTCTGTAGATGAACTGAAATAGAAGTGTGTGTGGTGTGTGTGGGGTATTTTCACCTAGAAACCTTTGCACTCAACAAGTTAATGGAGAAAATAGGAAAAGGAGAAGAAAGATGAGATGTGGACATTTATTCACACAGTAACATTGAGTAATTGTGAGTTCTTTCTTTTGGATGTTTTTAAATTTTAGCTTCTTCTACTTCAGGAACATTAACACTTTATCATTAATGCTGAAGCATCAGAAAAATCTGTGACTTTTCTGCAGAGACAAGAGAGAAAGTGAGACGGTGACCTCCAGAGTGCGACTCTGAGAGACAATAAAAAGTCTGTGGCCATGAGTTGGGCTGTGGGATTGATTTGACGATAACTGCGCTGGATTGTGAATGTCACGGCAGGAAGCTTTGGAATGAAATCGATAAGAGGTCACCGGCCCTCGTCTCATCCTCCGACAGCCTGCTGGAGCTTCACCGAGCTTCAAAGTCCTCTTTCAGCCCACAGACATCACGATGGAACACAGAGGTCCAGTCAAGTCATTCAGGACGCATCTGTTTCATCGATGACCGACGGATCACAGCAGATTACAGTTCTGTTCACTGAAAGTAATTCTCTCTTATAGAAGTTATAATCCGTCATCTTTAACAGAAAACTTCTCCGAGTGCTCTCCTAAACTTGTTACCTCTTCTTTCTGATCCTGATTTAAAACAGATTCTCTCCATACTTCAGGATCGAACTGATTCAGGGGGCGGGGCTTAGTAAGAGCTCAGGGTCAGGGTTCAGGAAACGTGGAGCAGATGGACGACACACCAAACAGACACATGTCACTTCTGTTCAGCAGAACTTCAGGGATTTTACTGGAACCAAACTAGACAGAGTTAATTACAGTCGAGCTCAACGCTGCCCTCAGTCATCAGCTGTAATTACCCCCAATAACCCCAACACATGCCCCATAATACCCCCTCACACCCAGCCCACCCCCAACACCTCTGCAATCAGGAAGATCACAATCTGCTTCCTCTGTGTCTCGGACAGACAGACAGACAGACAAAGAGAGAGAGAGAGAGAGAGAGAGAGAATACACTGGAAAAGAGAGAAAAGAAAAGCAGAAAAATAAAGAAAAGATGAAAAAAGAATAAGAAGAGAGCAAAAAAGTGTAACAAAGAAAGGTAGAAATAGAGGAGACAGAAGAGACAGAATGAGCATGTTGTCACGGTAACAAATACTGTGAATCCATGTAAAAATTCCCGTAGCTGTGGGTGTGGACCACTTTTATTGATTTTTTTTTTCACTGCAGCAGTAAACAGAGAGAGAGAGAGAGAGAGAGAGAGAGAGAGAGAGCAATGAATATAATAAAGTAACACAAACCACATCTCGATATTTATCTTTACCGTCCTTATGTTGATGTTAACTGCAGTCACACTATAAATCTGAAATGGGCGTGGCTAAGCTGAGGCTGGAGGACAGCAGTGAAAGGAATCCTTAATTTAGCCATGATTTAGTTTTACACTATTTCTGACCTCACCAGGTTGGTTAATGCAAATCAAGTTTACTTGCCTGTTTGCACCAACAATGCTAACACACAAACTATAAACAGTAGAAAGATGCACAAAAGTAAAATAATTCAGCCTCTTGATTCAGTTTTTATATAAAAATCTCTTTCCTGAATACAAATGTTGGATCTTTGTATTTGAAAATTTAAGACTGAAACTTCAGAGACCAGTGCAGCCACATCACCCGTGGTATCGGTTAAAGATGTAAATTCCCAAAGTTCTAAGTGACCTATAAATAACACTCCTCTGATTAAATGCTGGTGTTTCTGGACCTATAGTATAATGACTACATGCTCTACTGCCTGCAGTACAAACCTCTTACTAAGCTACTGAACTACATTCATATTCAGCTAATGTGACTTTTTAAGTCATTAAAGCAGGAGGTCTCCAAGAGTGAAAAAGATGGAAGGAAGCAGCAGGACTGATTCAGTGAGCAGGTTGTTGATCTCCTGCTGAACCTTCATTAATCTCCCACACTGATCACCATTAGAGCCTCTGATCTCTACCAGAATGAAGACGTGTCGAGGTCACAAGCAACCAAATCAATAATCGTCCATTTATCATGCAGGTCACTGAGAGAACTAAAGGAACAAAAGTTCTACCACATCATTATTTCAGTCTAATCTCTCGGCACTGTGTGTGTGCGCGCACGTGTGTGTGTGTTTACGTTTTACTGCACTGCTGCAGCGTGTGAAAGTTACAGAGAAAAGTGTGGAAGAGCAGCTTTGGGAAGAAGATTTTCTCTCCCGTCTGTCTCCTCTGAACACTGACACTGCTCCTGTGGAACGGCTGCACTTTTACATTTCTCTTTTACAGTCCAGGGGTTTTACACCTTTAAACAAACACACAGCTGGATTTGCACTCCTATTCTGAATGTGTGTACACACACACACACACACACACACACACACGCACACATGTGTGTGTGTGTACTCTTTTGTCTGAATGAAAACTGAAGAACCAGGTACAGATCATCAGCACCTGATGTCCTCACTGTGATTCATGATTTAATATCATTTTGAGAAATTTCCTCTAACTGAGGTAAAATAACAACAAGATTAGGATTAGAAATGTCTTGACATACCGATGTTTACCTCGTCGTCTGTCTCAGCGTCACCGATGCACTCAAACTGAAACTCCTGCAGAGACTGAGCAAACTTCAGCACAGATTCAGACAAATCTGCACACACACACACACACACACACACACACACACACACACACACACACACACACACACGTTAGTCTGAGACATGCGTCCTATCCCTTTCTGAGAAAAACAATAGCTGCACATGCTCCTCTCAAATAACACACCACATTAATAGTGGCCAAGAGATGTAAAACCATAGAGAGACCAAACAAATCAGGTTCTGTGAGACTCGCTCAGTGTTAGTTGTTTAAAATCCCTGTTGAAAGCTGATTGGCTGAAAGTGGCCACATTTTTGATGTGATTCAGCGATGAGTAAAAGTCCATCCAGATGAGCACACAGATGCAGCAGACCAAATTTCAGGCTTGATCAGCCTCACAGTTCTCAAGAAACATTTGGACTTGAACCCCCTATACATGACCACACCCCAAACCATTGCAGAACTGTCCTCAGAACCAGTACCGAACATGTATTTCCAGTTTGGTTCAAATCCACATGACCAATAATGAATTACAGCTGTGAGTAAACCAGCTCGTGGTGGCAGCCATATTGTTCATTAAATGTCCACATAGTTTTGATGGTTATGGAGGGTCACAGTCTGCTGAGTTGTTTGACACCTGATCTGTGAAGGCAGAACAAAAATCCTAGGACGAGTTCACAAAAGTACATTTTGCATATTATGCAAATTAGCAAAAAATCTAAGTGGACGGTTCTTTTTGTTTGGGAGAACTCAAGGAATCAGTGGGAAAATAATTTGAGCTTCTCATTATAGAAGCTACTTTTCATGTAAAATCTGATTAATTCAGTATTGTGTTAATCGATACCCATAAGGAGTTCAGATCTCAGAAACTCATCGATTAAAAGTGGTGGGATGCGTCAGAAAACATAAAAATAATATAAATGTTAAACAAATATATAAACATGAAGATAATACTTAGTGAATTATTTTATTGCGTTTTGAAATGTCAGAAACAGACTTCTGCAAATTTAATCCGAGCCCTTCAGTGGTATAAACATGTGTACACACACACACACACACACACACACACACACACACACACACACACACACACAGCACTAAATCACACTCGCAGGTGAGGAATTCATCTAATGACTCCAATTACATACTCATGACACACATTCATATTCAATTACACACAGCACAAAAACACACAAACTGCACAGGACACTGTTTTACTCATGAAACACACACACACACACACACACACACACACACACACACACACACACACACTCCTCAGGAGAGCGTCAGTAAACTCGCTCCTGAGCCTCGACAGCACTTTAATCAAAAAGCTGAGATTTTACACATCGAACAGCTGCTCTCAGGTCCATTGTACATTTTCTACAAAGACACACATCAGGAACGGAGAAGAACTTTCATAATAAATCATGAGTCACTGCTGCAGTGAACTGAGGAAAGATGCCGTGACTGATGTTCTGATGACTGATGATGTGCTCAAATTCTCTACATGTTCTGTAAAAGTGAAACAAATGATGAGACCCACTTTCTGAAAGACTTTATTATTATTAACAAAAGCAGAGAAGCTCCAAATCCATCAACTATCAACCCACATCGGTCACGTTCCTACAGTGAACATCTCACCACAACTGAACATCCATCTGAAGAGCTCAGCTCTCGGAAAGGAACACAACCTCCTGGGTGACAAAATGACCACTGAAGCTGTGAAAAAGAAATTCTGAAGGAACACTTTGGCTCCAGTGTTTTGAGTATCTGTAGCAGTAATAATAAGGTTCACACACAGGGCTGAGAGTGAGACACTCCAAACACCAGCAGAACCTCGGAGGAGAACTGCTGAGTCAAGTGGAGCCAGTTGAGGTGGTCTGGGCACTTTACATGGACACTCAGCTCCCCATAAAGCTACATCAGACCCTGGGGCAGAACCAGGACCTACTGGAGAGATTAAACATTACGTGGCCAAAAGTATGTACACCTCTGATCATCACACCAATATGTCCTTGTTGAACATCTCATTCCAGATTTATTCCCTCTTTTCTGTAAGAACAAGCTCCACTCTTCTCTTCTAGGAAAGGGTTCCATGAGATTTCGGGGTATGTGTTCGATTTGATGTGTGTTCATTCAGCTACAGGAGCATTAGTGAGATCAGACAGTGTTGTTGGGTGAGGGGGCCTGGGGTGCAATTGGTGTTCCAGTTCATTCAGGACTCTGTGCAGGACATTCAAGTTCTCCCACTCCAGCCTTAACACACCATGTCTTTATGAAGTTCGCTTTGTGTACAGGATCATCATCATACTGGAACAGGTTTGGACTCTGAGTTCCAGTGAAGGCAAACTAATGTGTAAGACATTCCAGACTTCATGCTAACACTCTGGGGAAGAAGCTCATGGGTGTGATGGTCAGGGGGGCACTTACTTTCTGCCATAACATGTATTTCTCAGTCATCCTGGGGATATCTGGAGATCCTCTAAAGAGGAGCTGGAGTCTGTGACTGGACTGACCTTCTTATCCTGCCACCATGGCACGCACCAAGAAAAATTGGAAGGAAAAAGAAAGAATGAATCTAACGAGTTTCTAGTTAATTTGTGTGGCCCATGGACCAAACGTTAATATCTTCATTTTTTCTCTGCTCCTGTTTTCTGCAAAGTTTTTTGGCAAAACGTTCTCCAAAGAGGCCTGCTCTGAACTTTTCATTCTCTTCCCATCTCTGTTTCAAACGTTGATCTTTACAATAAACAACCTGATAACAACTAATTGGATGTTTGCACATTTTACTACCAGGATCTATTTCTGGCACTTAAATGACTCTAATTTACACATAAATGAGCCTTAATTAGTTGTTAAATGTCGGAGAGAGAGAGAGAGAGAGAGAGAGAGGAAACAAATTGGCAGAAAAGATAATCGGCTCTGGAAAAAGACGGCACTGTTTCAGTCGTCTGTTTTTATAACGCGTGTCCATGTTAATTTCTCATCTTGCACTTTGGGGGGAAAAACGTGTGAAACAGTGAGACTGAGAATTCACGTTGTGGCCTTTAAAAGACGTCGCAGGGTGGGTGAGTAATTTATGTGTCGTCTTCTCCGTGTATCTGACAATGAAACGGAGCAGCAAGACCTCGCTGAACCTCCACACACTCATCCCAATCTCTATGAATAGTTTATGAAATAAATGTATTTTATCCTGCTTTTGACGTTCAGCTTCAGACGCTGGACTGTGACACGGCTGTCACCCGCCGAGTCTGGAACGTGTCTCAGAGAGGAGCAGGGAGAAAAGAGGAGTGATGAATAGGAGTGTGCTGGTGTCATCTATGCTTTATAAAACTCAACAGCAGCCATCAGTGTCACAGAAACAAGTATGAATTATTCAGAAAGTGCTCTCAGAGCAACAGGAAAGAGGTTAATAAACCAATTCTCATACACTCGAGAAAATACATATCATCAAATTGCTTCCTGAACGCAGCACTATGAGTTTGGTTAGGCCTGAGTCTGACTTTAAACTGCAACCGGTGGTGAGTCTCAGGTCCAGGAGGACTTGAGTATTGGGGAAAGTGGAGTTATCCCTTAACCACCATCGCACCCAGGTCCGCTCTGACCCGGAGTGGTAGCACCTGCCTGGGCTCCAGCTATGGGTTAAATCGTACATCACCAATAAGGTGCTGGCAGCAGGGTGCTTTTCAGTGCAGTATGGCAGATGAACCCAGTAGGGTCAATGGAACACCACCAGATGGCATGCGGAAGGGCCACTCAAATGGCCAATGGATGGCATCACTCAGCAAGTCAGTCGTCACTGTGGGGCAACTTCCATACCCGTCAGGTCTGTGGCACTTTTGTGCACCACTTGTCTCTCTGGATCTCCAGACCTGATGCCAACACAATGGGGGCACAACATTGTTTGTCTTACTTTACTGTGCAAGGTGCTTCATTAGGAGAGGAGCTCTGGTGAGGCCTCACGGCCCATCTCCGTTTCTGCGCATCCTAATGAAGCAGTCATCATCGCTAGTGATGGACAGCCAATGACTATAGGTTTGACACTTTGGTGAGCAAAATGTAAATAACACCACGATGTAAACCGTGCCTTCAAGCTGTACTTCGAGGACATTACACCACCCTGCTAGCAGAGGTCACACTCCTCAGAGCAAGACTACTTCACTTCCTGACTCCTATGGATAAACACACCAAGTTCACTCATCCTTTGCAAAGTCTTGCCAACGTATCGACAGTGTGAGGTCTGAGCAGTACATTTCCATTTTGCTCCCTTCGTCTTGCCATGTCACATTCGACATGATTGCGTACTGACTTCACTTTACTCTGCTGCCAGTTTGAGAATGTGATTCATATGTGGCATTCTGTAGAATAATAAACATCTGCACGCAGATCCTGAAGTTGCTTTCATACCGATTCATCAGTTTGTCGACTCGGAGTGGAATTAAAGCATTTGGTTTGTTTTCTCTTTGGTCTGGATTCACACTGCGCGCACATGCGCGCACACACACACACCAAAAAGCAAAAACTGCCAACTGTCCACTCTAAAGTACCGATAGGTGTGCACGTGAATGTGAATGTTTCTTCTCTCCGGACCCTCTTTTACACAGATATTCCGCAAAACAAAACTAACAAAATAAAATATTAAATAAAGCCAACATAAAGCCACGCCCGTGTGTGTTTTAGCACAGATTACCGGCGTTCTGCAACCAGAGGCATGATATGTGACATCACAGAGCGTCAGTATCACACATTATACGTCAGAAATATGAAGACCATGACCACAGCAGTGTTGCTGTGGAAACAGTAACAGCGGTGAACCAAGTGTTGAGGTGCTTTTGTTATCTGTGCGGGTTGATACCCCTCTTCAAACAAACAAAGCTGCTGTGGATCAGAAACATGTTGGAGGAGAAAGTGAAGAGAAACAGTTAGTGATGTGAGACAGACAGACTTGCGGATTTTAGACGCCATAGATGGAGATGTTTGAATTCGTGCTGCTCTCAGAAAGGAGACCGCCAGTGTTAAAGCACCACACCCCTGTCCCGCCTGTCCCTTTTACACAGATGCTGATTCCGGCTGTTCCGACCAATCACTCAGCTCAGAGGAGGAACAACACACTCACACACTTTATACAGAACATGAGGAGGAGGAAAGGGGTCAGAGTCCCACCTTTAACAGGATGAAGGAAAGGGGTTACTCTTAGTGTGGTGATAGATTAGCGACCTGCCCAGGGTGAACGACGCCTCTCGCCCGATGAGAGCTGGGATTGGCTCCAGTTCACCCACAATGGATTAATGGTAGAGCTAATGGATGAATAAATGACTGCAATGCAATAAGCTTACGTCTTAATATTATATGTACCTACACTATCGAACACACACACACAGAGTAGATCCTTCATGAGAGATTATCATTAGTTTTTGTGTCAATAAAGAATAGTCATATTTTACATGATAACAATATGGCGTCCCACAAGGTTCTGTTTTCGGTCTGTTTTTATTCTCCCTTTATATTCAAACTTCCTGTTGTCCTTCACTTCCACACTGAGGACACATGGATCGTTTCAGTCAGATTCAGTCCTACAGCGATAACAGCGAACAGAAACGTCCTTTTCCTAAATTATTTAAAAAAAAAAAAAGAAATGCTGATATTGGCCATAAAACATGACTGTGAGAACGTTACGGCTCTCACTGCGGTGCTCCAGAGAACATCAGGAATGCTCTTTAACTTCAGATGTGTTTTAAATCCAGATTAAAACTGAACTCAGGATCGTCTCGTTAAATCCAATTTTAACCGTTTTTACAGATTTACAGTATGTTAACTCATTAGTGACTGTGGAGAAGTCTTATTTAGTCAATAAAACTGATTCAGATTCTCAATATCTTCCTTAGACTCTAAAGATGCTTTTTTTCCATCACACAGAGACAAGAAAAGAAAAATCTTTCCTGCTCCTGAAGGCAGATATCAAAACCAAATTGTGATCAATATCCAGCTCCTGCTGCTTGTGCTGCGAGTCGACTGATCCTCCGCTGGCTGGAACACACAAGGCCCTCAACCAGCTCAAGGCTGAGCACTTTCACTCGATAAACAGCTTGGGGCTTGTCAGCGTGTTCAGTAAAGGTGAGTCAGATTTATCAATAATGCATTACACACTCACCCGGGCTGAGTGAAGGCTCCAGCTTGAGGGGAGAACCGGGACTGATTTATTCTCCAAAATCCTTTCATCGGCACTTTAACATCCACAAATCAACAAAAATAATGGTGCTGTGTACAGTGTAGTGTAGAGTAGTGTACGGTGTAGTGTAGTGTAGTGTAGTGTAGAGTACAGTGTAGTGTAGAGTAGTGTATGGTGTAGTGTAGTGTAGTGTAGTGTAGTGTAGTGTAGTGTAGAGTACAGTGTAGTGTAGTATAGGGTAGTGTACAGTGTAGTGTAATGTAGTGTAGTGTACGGTGTTGTATAGAGTACAGTGCAGTGTAGTGGACGGTGTAGTGTAGAGTACAGTGTATAGTATAGTATAGTATAGTATAGTATAGTGTAGTGTAGTGTAGAGTGGTGTACAGTGTAGTGTAGTGTAGTGTAGTGTACGGTGTTGTATAGAGTACAGTGTAGTGGACGGTGTAGTGTAGAGTACAGTGTGGTGTAGTGTACAGTGTAGTGTAGTATAGAGTAGTGTATAGCATAGTATAGTGTAGTATAGTATAGCATAGTATAGTATAGTATAGTATAGCATAGTATAGTATAGTATAGTATAGTATAGTATAGTATAGTATAGTATAGTATAGTATAGAGTAGTGTGCACTGTAATGTAGTGTAGTGTAGTATAGTATAGAGTAGTGTGTAGTGTAGTGTAGTGTAGTGTAGTGCACGGTGTAGTGTCGAGTAGAGTACAGTGTAGTGTAGTGTGCGGTGTAGTATAGAGTAGAGTACAGTGTAGTGCACAGTGTAGTGTAGTATAGATTAGAGTACAGTGCAGTGTAGTGTATAGAGTCGAGTAGTGTGCAGTGTAGTGTAGAGTAGAGTAGTGTGCAGTGTAGTGTGGTGTACAGTGTTGTATGGAGTAGAGTACAGTGTAATGTACAGTGTAATATAGAGTGCAGTGTAGTGTAGAGTAGAGTAGTGCACAGTGTTGTGTAGTGTAGTATAGAGTAGAGTACAGTGTAGAGTAGTGTACAGTGTAGTGTAGTGTACCGTGTAGTGTACAGAGTAATGTGCGGTGTACAGTGTAGTGTGAAGTACGGAGTGGTGTAGTATGTACAGTGTAGTGTAGTATAGAGTAGTGTATAGTGTAGTGTGGTGTGCGGTGTTGTATAGAGTAGAGTACAGTGTGGTGTACAGTGTAGTATAGGGTGGAGTACAGTGCAGTGCAGAGTAGAGTAGTGTACAGTGTAGTGTAGTATAGAGTAGAATACAGTGTAGAGTGGTGTACTGTGTAGTGTAGTGTATAGAGTAATGTACGGTGTACAGTGTAGTGTAGAGTATGTTGTGGTGCAGTGTGTACAGTGTCGTATAGAGTAGTGCACAGTGTAGTGCAGTGCAGTGTAGTGTAGTGTACAGTGTAGTGTGGAGTACGGTGTGGTGTAGTGTATAGAGTACAGTGTAGTGTAGTGCATGGAGTAATGTACGGTTTACAGTGTAGTGTAGTGTAAAATGTGGCGTATGGTGTAGTGTAGTATAGAGTAGTGTAGTGTATGGTGTAGTTTACAATGTAGTGCTCTGTACAGTGTAGTGTACAGTGTAGTATAGAGTAGAGTACAGTGTAGTGTATGGTTTAGTGTACAGTGTAGTGTATGGTGTAGTGCGGTGCACAGTGGAGTGTACAATGTAGTGTACAGTGGTGTGTAGAGCACAGTGTAGTGTGTAGTGCGCAGTGTAGTGCAGTGTAGAGTGTAATGCACAGTGTGGTGAAGTGCACAGTGTAGTGTACAGTGTAGTGTATGGTGTGGTGTAGTGTACAGTGCAGTGTGGTGTATAGTGTAGATTGGAGTGTATAGTGTAGTGTAGTGTATGGAGCCGTGCAGTGTATAGTGCACAGTGTAGTGCACAGTGCAGTGCGTAGTGCACAGTGTAATGCACAGTGTAGTGTGGTGCGTGGTGTACAGTGTTGAGTCCAGTGTAGTGTAGTGCATCGTGTAGTGTAGTGTAAAGTGCAGTGTGGTGTACAGTGTAGATTATAGTGTACAGTGTAGGGTGTAGTGTACAGAGTAGTGTCGTGCACAGTGTCGGCAGTGTAGAGTGTGGTGCACAGTAGAGTGCGTAGTGTACAGTAGAGTGCAGTGTGTAGTGCACAGTGTGGTGTGTCGAGTGTAGTGTAGTGTGTAGAGTGCAGTGTAGTGCCCAGTGTAGTGCGCAGTACAGAGTGTAGTGTAGTATGATTGCATACTACAGATGCAGATGATCATCCAGGTCCTGTTCCACTGCTATTCAATACTTACTGAGTATTCTCTCTCTCACACACACACACACACACACACACACCCTTTCCTGTGTACTAGTAGTATGGACGTGTGAGTATTCGGACGTAGCCACTACCACAGGAACTGTGATTAAAGGGGGATCTGAGACACCTGCAGTGGTGTACGCAGTGAAGCTACTCCTCATCTTCACCGTCTCATACTACAGCATCACACACTTATTAATATTCATTACACACTGTATGACAGGATATGACAAAGATGATGAGTCCTTGTGTTCACAGGGAGACGGAGTAATGGGACATGTCCTGTCTTGCCTGAAGTAAGAACACACACACACCACCTGATGTAGAACAACACACACACACACACACACACACACACACACATACACGTGATGATCTCAGTTTTTCCTTTACACTTGTTTCCCACTCATCCCTCTGTTTTTCAGACCGTCCCTCCTCACTGGATGAACTTGTTACAACATTCAGAATGTTCTGACACTTCATGCAGTGTGACGTGTGTGTTAGTGATGTAACGTGCACAGTAGTGGGGCAGGACACAAACATACAATCCCTGTACCACCCTGCAGCCACACAGTAAAACCCAGACGCTCACAGACCCGTGTGTGATCATCAGGATCTCACCGCACTAAAGAACCTCACTGAGAGAATCTAATTAAACACTGGGTCTGTGACGGAACCCTGAGGTTTGGAACACACACACACACACACAAACACACACACACACACACACACACAAACACACACACACACACACACACACACAAACACACACACACACACACAAACACACACACCAGTTCAGAGGAAATGCAGCGTGGTCACAGGCCACTTTTCTAAAGGTCACACCAACACTGAGGGCTTTTCTGTCTGTATTTCTGTTCCTCTCTGCTGTTTAAACTCTGTGCATCTCTCACAGGACTGCAAGCAGGACACACACTCGCTCTAATCACACGCGGTACTTGGTGTGTGTTGAAAGGACCCTTGCAGATGAGTGGTTGGTTCCCCAACAGTCCAGGTTCTCGTTCTTGTTCAAGGTCAGTTTGGTTCCTGAGTCTGAGGGTTTGATGGGAATCAGTTTAAATCCCAGGACCGATCGAGAATCGCCGCTCAGCTCCTGATTAAACCCCTCAGCTGCTCAGGCTAAATTTTATGTGACTGTAATCACATCTGATCTCTGACTCATCCCTGACCACAGCATCAAATAAATAAATAAATAGATTTCAGCTTATAATAACTGATGAGTTTGCAAAATGATAAACTGGTGACAGAAATGTGAGATTCTGCAGTAACAGCGCTGATCAATCACCACATCACGATCACCACATAAATAACAGATTAGTTATGTCCTACTGGAACACACACACACACACACACACACACACACACACACACAGAATAAGGGCCGGATGCGGTTACACAATCTTGTTTACTGTCTGTTTCCTGTGGCTAAACCACTGAGAGCATCACATTGACTCTCTCACAGAAACTCAGTGAAGTCCAAGAACAGAACAGAACTCATCAGAACTGTCCACAAACCTGCCCAGATCTGATGCTCATGTCCAATACTAATGCAGGTCTGATCAGTTCCCATGAAAAATAAAATAAAATAAATAAAAACCCATTCATGAGGAGGAAGCACTTCTGATCACCTGAACCTGTGGCAGAACTTTAAATGAGCTTCCTCTCATTAATCACACAGACAGAACCTGAGCCAACAACTGACCACCACTAATCATGAAAACAACTTCAACTATTTTTTTTCAAACCTTTATTCGTCACATGCACACTTCAAGCACAGTGAGATTCATCCTCTGCATTTAACCCATCTGAAGCAGTGAACAC
>JANZLB010000024.1:72539930-72551498 GCA_026167865.1 Notarius quadriscutis | reverse complement strand
GCATTTTTTTCACCAAAACCGTCTTACAGGGCATTCATTCATACTAGAGACCACCGCACAATTAATGAAAAAATGATGCAATGACACCTTTAAGTGAGCAAGTGAGTGGGGGATGACAGCATCCATACATCCCAGTTAACCAAAACACACTATGTCCAAGGACCCTCCAGATCTTCTCCTTTACCTAATAAAATTAACAAAATGCTTGACTAAACAGATATGTTTTCAGCCTAGACTTAAACCCTGAGACTGTGTTTGTGTCCTCCTTTTAATTTCATTCCGTTTCAGTCTCTGCTTCTATTAACCTTTTTGTCATTGTTGTTTATTGCCCTCCTGGCCCTGTGGGATATTTCTTTGATGAACTGGACATCCTACTCAGCTCCTTCCCAGAATATGGCACTATAATCATGCTCCTGGGAGACTTCAACCTCCACCTAGAAGCCTCCCACTCTGCTGCCTTCCTTCCTCTACTCCACTCCTTTGATCCCTCCCTGCTGAACTCTCCTATAACCCATAAATCTGGCAACCTTCTCAATGTGCTTTTCCTCAGAAACTGCTCTGCCTCAAGGCCTACAGTTACCCCCTCCATCTGTCTGACCACCACTTCATTTCATTCTCCCTCCCTCTTTCTCCCCATTGAATCTGTTGCATCCTCCCTGCTCTCCTCTCTCTCCTCATCACTGGACACATTATCCCCTCTTGTTTCCAGGCCAGCAAGATCTTCCCCTCCTCATCCCTGGATGTCCAAAACACTTCACTCCAACAGAATCGGTCTCCATGCAGCAGAGAGTAAGTGGAGAAAACCCAAGGCCCCTGCTGACCCGTTCTGCTACCAGTCCCTCCTTGCTGAGTTCACAGCCTCACTCAAATCAGCCAAGATAAAGTTTTATCATTCCAAACTCTCCTCCAGGTCATTATCATTCCTCAACTCTCCACCAGGTGCACCTCAGTCCTCCCTCACTGCAGAGGACTTTGCGGTCCTTTTTGAGGAGGAGATCATAGTCATCCACAACTTCTTCACCACACTTGCCTCACCCTTCCATCCATCCCCTCCCCTCCCCACCCTACCCTCCCTGTCTCTTCCCCTTTGCTCTCTGCTTTTTCATCTCTTTCCACTTCAGATGTCTCCTAGTTCCTGCTCTCTCACTGTCTGACCACCTGTGCCCTTGACCCTATCCCCTCATCTCTCCTCCAGGCCATCCTGACATCCTCCCATTTATCACCTCCCTCATGAACCCCTCCTTGTCTTCTGGATACTTTCCTTCCAGCTTCAAATGGGCTCATATCACCCCTCTGCTGGAAAAAAAAAACACCTTAGACCCCTCTGTCATCCAGAGTTACTGCCCCGTTTCTCTTCTCCCCTTCCTGTCAAAGATGCTTGATCGTGCTGTTGCTAACCAACTCTCCTCTTTTCTTGCACAGAACAACCTCCTGGATCCTCACTAGTTCAGGTTCCAAGCTGGACAATCAACCGAGTGTCATTCAACTTGTCTCTGTCAGTGAGGCACTTCATGCAGCACATGCTGCCTCCCTCTCCTCAGTCCTGGATCTCCTTGATCTTTCTGCTGCATTTGACACTGCTGATCACTCCATTTTCCTGTCTTTTTTATCGGCTCTAGGGATCTGTGGGACAGCCCTAGACTGGTTCAAGTCCTACCTCTCTGGCTACTCCTTCCAGGTTACCTTGTCTAGTGCTGTATCAGCACCATGCCCACTTACCACCAATGTCCCTCAAGGTTCAGTCATTGGGCCGCTTCTCTTCTCCCTCTACATCCAGTCTCTTGGCCCAATTATCTCTGTTCATGGTCTATCCTACCACTGCTATGCTGATGACACCCAACTGTTTCTCTCTTTTCCTCCTTCTGACATGCAGATCTCCAATTGCATCTCTGCTTGCCTGTGTGACATTCAGAGCTGGATGGACTACCATCACCTGAAGCTCAACCCAGGCAAGACAGAAGTAATCTACATTCCTGCTCCATCCTCTCCAACCCTGGACATTTTCATCTCCCTGGGGGACATCTCCAGGTATCTGTCACCCAGTGTGAAGAACCTAGGGGTCGTGTTTGACAGCAAACTCTCCTCCTCAGCAAACATCGCTGCAGTGACCCGGACATGCAGATTTCTTCTCTATAACATCCAAAGGATCTGCCCTTTTCTTACCACCTACTCTACTCAGCTCCTGCTCCAAGCACTGATCCTCTCCTGCTTGGACTATTGCAACTCTCTCTTTGCTGGCCTCCCAGCCTCTGCTGTCAGACCCCTGCAGCTCATCCATAACACTGCAGCTCACCTGGTCTACAACCTCCCTTGTTCTTCCCATGTTACCCCTCTGCTTGCCAACCTGCAATGGCTACCTATTGTAGCTCATCAAATTTAAGACATTGGTATTAGCTTACCAGGCTCCCAAGGGGTTTGGATCAGCAGTATAATAGCGTGTATAATAGCTATAATAGCAGTATAATATACCTCCAAAGTCTGATCTGCCCCTACATGCCAGCCAGATCCCTATGCTCCGTGACTACTGATCACCTGGCCCCTCCTCCTCCTCTCTGCTGCTGCCCAGCCTGCTCAAGACTGCTGTCTGTCCTGTTTCACCATTGGTGGAATTAACTTCCCATTGAGGTCAGAATTGCTGACTCCCTGATCACCTTCAAGCACAGATTGAAGACTCACCTTTTCAGGCTGCACATCTCCCCTGCCTCCCTGCCCACTGTGTAACTGCGTTTCAATTTAGACCAACCTAAGCTGTGTACGGTCTAGCCTGGGGTTAGCTGTTTTGAGTTCTCTATTTAGTTATACTTTATATGGTTGGTTTGTTTCCTTGGCTGTTTAAGTATTGGTATTTCACCAGCATATTACACTGTATTGCTGTCACTTGTTAAGTTGCCATGAGAACTTTCTTGTCTAGAAGTTCAGCACTTTGTGTACCTGAATTTTTCACTTATTGTACGTTGCTCTGGATAAGTGTGTCTGCTAAATGCCATGTAATGTAATGTCTTGGAGTCATGCTCTTGGCCAACCTCACAGTGGGTGGCCGGCCTACTGCCACTCCTGTCGGGGGAGGCCTAGCTCTTGGCTCAGCAGCTCCCCATCATCAGCATGCTGGAGTACTTGGACCTGAAGTGGGCTATACTGCAGCAGGTGGGAAGGGCACTGAAAGAACATTGCCAGTGCTTTCACATGCTGATATACAGTGAAACCAGCCACCTGTTTGCCTTTGCTCAATGGCTCCAAGATGCCTGCTGATGGTGGTTGCTGACTGCTGAGTGCAACGCTGAGAGCATAGTAGATCGAGTGGCACTGGAGCAGTTCATGTTGCAACTGTGGAGCGAGACATTGCCATGGGTCCAGTATCACCATGTAGCATTGCTGGAGGAGGCAGTCTGGCTTGCAGAGTATCACCTGATGGCATTTCTGGGAGCAGGTGCTCCTGCAGCTTTTTTCTCCCCTCTCTCTCCCCTACTTTCTCTCCCTCTTCTCATCCCTCCTACCCCAGACCCCTGGAAACAGGGGCCAATTTCCCTGAAACCCAATCCTCATACTCATGTCTTTCCTTGTCTCTCCTCATTCTCTTCTCCTTCTGTGTCTGTACTAGCACTAATTCCCTCTCTCTCTCTCTCCACAGGTGGACTCATCCATGCCCACCAGAACTGGGAGCAAGTCTGAGCAGATCTGTTGGTTGTGGCAGGAAGGCTGGGATTTCCCAGAATCAGCACTTCCGCAAATGGGCAGAGATTCTGATTTGAATTCCTGACATGCCGTGGGCTTCCCCTGATCGAGCAGGAATGTACTGTGTCTCTGTGAGTATTCAAGAGGGGACACATCAGGCTTTGGTGCATTCTAGTTGTAATCAAACCTCCAAGCATCAAAGCCTGATTCACTACAGGGCACTGGGAAATGCACAATTGGTGAAGGTGAGGTGTGTGCATGAGGATGCTCAAAATATCTGCTAATGCCCATCACTATTCGTTTCCAGGGAGAAAAGCATAGTGTGGAGGTGGCAGTGAGTCTGAGCCTCACCCATCCACTTATCCTGGGGACATATTGGCTGGGGTTTAAAATGTTAATAAAACAGTTAGTAGTGGATTGCTCCTACATTAGCACGTCACAGTAGAATCCTGTGGCAACAATGGATGGGGAAATGGTCCCAGAGCCATCTGCATCAGCTCTGTGTCATGATCACACAGAGTGGGGAGGGCCCTTCCCCTCCTCTCTCTCTCTCTCTCTGGGAAATCCCTCTGGGGATTTCTCGCTGGAACAGAAATGTGACAAGTCTTTGAAACATGCTTTTGACCAAGTGTAAATAATTGATGGTCAAAACCTCCAGCTTAATGTTGCACTTTCTCTTCCGTATTTTTGTGTTATTTAGGATAGGCTATATCGAGTGATGCAGGACACTCAGACTAAAGAAGAGACAATGCAGCTGTTGGTCCCAAAGAACTGTAGGGAACTTTTATTCCATGTGGCTTATCATAATCCCATGACTGGGCATCCAGGTCAGGATAAGACACGAAATAATCTCATGGCCTGTTTCTATTGGCCTGGGATTCATGCTGATGTCAGCAGGTAGTGTGCAGCTTGTCGCAAATGTCAGCTGGTGAATCCAGCAGCCACACCAAATACGCCATTGTGCCCATTACCATTAATTTAGATCCCCTTTGAAATAATTGGCATGGATCTTGTTGGGCCATTAGATCAGCCTGCACACAGGTATCACTTTGTGTTAGTCATAGTGAATTATGCAATACGATACCTAGAAGCAATGCCTCTTCGCAATATATCTGCATGTAGTGTTTCAGAGGCACTCTGAAACACATTATTTCCCAAGTTGGGATTCCAAAAAAAAATCCTGACTGATCAAGGCACTACTTTTATGTCATGCACACTACGTGAACTGTACAAATTATTGAGGATTAAATCGTTTCATACTAGTATTTATCATCCACAAACGGATGGGTTGGTCCAACGATTTAATCAACCCCTTACAAACATGATTCAGAAGTGCATTCACAGAGACGCTAGAAACTGGGATAAGTGGCTAGACTCTCTGTTGTTTGCAGTGCTTGAGGTCCCACAACCCTCCACCAGGTTTTCCCTGTTTGAATTGCTGTATGTACGTAAGCCGTGTGGTGACTTAGACATCATTAGAGAAAATTGGGAGGAGGGACCTTAACAAAGCAGAAATTAAGTTCAGTACATTTGTGACCTGAGAGGAAAACTCCATGCACCGAGTCACATAACCCAAGAGAATTTGTTACAGGCACAAGAGTGTCTATCCTGCCTGTCCAACAGAGTGACACAGTTAAGAGAATTTGCACTGGGACATAAAGTGCTCATTTTACTGCCCACATCAAGCTCAAAATTACTCACCAAGTGGCAAGGGCCCTTTGATGTCACACAGCAAATTGGGGAAGCTGACTATGAAGTCAGGCATACAGATAGGGGTGATGCACATCAAATTTGCCACTTCAATCTCCTGAAACCATGGAAAAAGGAGATTCCTGTGACTCTGGCAATGGTAGTTCCAGAGAGGGTGAAGCTTGGACAAGAGGTACTGCAAGTTCAAAAGGTGCAGCTCAATTCGCCCTGGTCCCCTGTGGAGACCACCTCTCACTGTCACAGGTTATCCACTTGGAGGAATTCTGTGATGTGTTCTCACCCCTCCCTGGTCACACTGACCTCACAGAGCACCACATCAAGACTTCCTCAGGCATGGTGGTGCACAGCCATCTGTATTGGCTCACTAAGCACAAGAAAAGTGTGGTTCAGGATAAACTCAAGGCAATGCCTGATATGGGAGTAATTGAAGAGTCGCACAGTAACTGGAGCAGCCCGGTGGTCTTCGTTCCCAAGACCAATGGGGCGGTCTGATTCCATATGCACTATAGTAAAGTCAATGCAGTGTCTAAGTTTGATGCATATCCAATGCCTCACATTGATGAACAGCTCGATTCATTAGGCGCAGCTTGCTTTTATTCAACACTGGATTTGACAAATGGATATGGACAGATCCCTTTGACTCCATTACCCTGTGAAAAATGGCCTTTCCCACTCTGTTTGGTTTACAGCAATTTGTCACCTTTCCATTTGGGTTGTTTGGGGCCCTGCTGACATTTCAGCATCTCATAGATCAGATTCTCTGTCCCCACAATGCATATGCTGCTGCCTATTTAAATGACGTTATTATTTATGGTAATGATTGGCAGCAGCATTTACAACATCTAAGTCAAGTCAAGTTTATTTGTATACTTTTAACAATAAACATTGTCACAAAGCAGCTTTACAGAATTTGAACAACTTAAAATATGAGCTAATTTTATCCCTAATCTATCCCCAATGAGCAAGTCTGTGGCGACGGTGGCAAGACATAGGTGCAACATCTAAGAGCTGTCCTGAGGTCACTGAGGTGTGCTGGGCTCACAGCAAACCCGGAAAAGTGTGCAATTGGAGGGGTAGAAGTATGGTATCTGGGCTTCCACTTGGGTCATGGGCAGGTGCGTTCCCAAATTGATAAGACTGCAGCAATTATGGCCTGCCTCAGACCTAAGACAAAAAAGGGGTGAGGCAGTTCCCAGGGCTGGCTGGCCATTATAGGTGGTTCCTGCAAAATTTTTTGGACATCACTTGCCTGCATACTGACCTCACTAAAAAGGGAGCACCAGATCCGGTCCAGTGGTCAGAATGATGTGAACAGGTTTCTGCTCAAATTAAAGTGGTTTTGTGTGGGGGCCTGCTGTTACATTCTGACTTTCCTCTCCCTTTTTTTTTATAGACCGACATGTTGGACAGAGGGCTGGGGGCAGTTTTGTCCCAGGTGATGGAGGGGGTGGAGTGCCCAGTGCTGTACATCAGCTGTAAGCTCTTAATGCAAGATTTGAAGTAAAGCAAGGAGTGTTTGGCCATCAAGTGGGCAGTCCTCACTCTCCAGGACTACCTGATAGGATGCCCTTTCACCCTCTGTTCTGACCACGCCCTGCTCCAGTGGTTCCACTGCATGAAGGATGCCAACATGTGGATCACTCATTGTTATCTGGCCCTTCAAGTATGAGGTGGTCCATGGACCAGGGGTACAAATACTGGTGGTGGATAAAATCTCCTGCCAGGGGGGAGTCAGCTGGAGTCAGGGCCCTGGGGGTATGTGCCAGTGAGGGTGTGATCAAGCGTTGGCTGTGAACAATGAGGACTCAGGTTGAACCAGCAGGTAACATGTGATGAGTTGCACCTATGTCTAATTACTGGCTGTCTATTAATGTGTGCCTCTGTGTGTCTTGCAGATAGCCAGTCAAAGAGAGAGTTGAGTTCCCCAACACATGTGTGTGAGAGAGAGAGAGAGAGAGAGAGCAGTCACTGAAAAGTGAGAAATAGAAAATAAATGCACCTGTTCTGAAGCCTGCCTTCAAGTTCCTCTTTATCCCAAACACAAAGTTGTTACAAATACTTATGACCATTAATGCACAAGAACATTAATACTTATGATCATAAATGCACATGACTATTAATATTTATGACCATTAATACACATGACTATTGATACACATGAACCTTAATGCGTATGGCCATTAATACGCATAAACATCTATACTTATGAACATTATGACTTTTGATCATCAGTGCATGTCAGTAGTCACTGAAAAGTGAGAAATAGAAAATAAATGCACCTGTTCTGAAGCTTGACTCCCAGTTCCTCTTTGTCACAAAAACAGTTTTTACAAATACATATGATTATTAATACACATGAACACGAATACTTATGATCATTAATACATATGACTATTAATATGCATGATTATTCATACATTAATCCTTATGATGATTCATACATACTGTATGACTATTAACAATTATACTATTATTACTTATGACTGTTGGTACAGATAACCATTAATACCCTCACTTTGAGCATGCTTACCTTTACCTGAGAATCAGTCTCACACACACACACGAATACACTGCACACACGCTCTGACTCTAACGCACAGGTTTAATATGAAGTTTGAACCTACAAATACACTGCAGCACCAGGGGAGAGATGTTTTTCTGTGTGTGTGTGTGTGTGTGTGTTCTGCGCTACGCAGTTTGCGTAAGCCCTGCGCGTGCCCCCCCTCTTCACATCGCTTGTGCGCAGTTTCCAGCATGTGAAGCTCGCGTGCGTTTTGTGCGCTAATCAGAGGTCCGCGCGCGCTCTGGTTCCCTGCTCGGTTTGACGGATTTACTGAGGATAAACACCGCGGAGGCGCACGAGCAGGACAGGCGGATGCGGTAGGGATGAGCATCGTTTTCTTCATACACTGTGTGTGCTTTGGATTGTGATGGTCGGGAATGTTCATGAAAGCGAGATGTATAAAGGCGGTATTGTGCCGGCACGCGCCCCGACTTTAATCCAGCGTGTGCGCGCGGGTGTGTGTATGTGTTCGACATTTTCGTCTTTAAGCGTCTTAAATCTGATCCGTTTTTCATTCGGCATGAGAGTTTACAGAACGCGCGTGTGTGCGTGTGTGTGCGTGTGTGTGATGAGGCCTAATTGTTCAGCTGCGTTTGTGTAAATCTCCGCAGTCCTTCTCTCATTAACATTAATAATCCTCTGCCTTTGTGCGCGTGATTGCTTGTTTTTATTTAAATCGAAGTTTAAATATTTTATTTATTCGTTTTCCATTTCACACACTCGTTTTTCGCCACATTTTGTTCGTGGTTTCGTTGTTTTCCTTCCTCTGTTATCGTGTGTGTGCGTGAGTGTGCGCGCGCGCGCGCAGCGCCGCCACCCAGCATCCTGCATCATCCTCAGCCGTTGTCATGGTGACTGAGATCCGAGTGCGCGCACCCGAGAGCGCGAGCGCATCACGCGTCACCGCTCCTCCTGTCCTCTATGTGCGCGCACATACAGACTACATAGCGACAGCATCACTGCGCAGGGGACGCGCACGCGCGTGTGGCTCGTCCTTTCCGCCACGTGCGCTCGCACAAACATATGAGATGAAGTGATCAGTGGTGCTGATCGGCTCGCTAACGGTCAATAAACACAGTTAACTCTCTGAAGTAGATAAACAATAAATAATACGTTTATTTAAAAAATGAATTCAACATTTTATTAAATTATTTAAAATGGTAAATGAAAAAGTTATTTCCTAATAAAAATAAATCAAAATAAAATCATGATTTAAACAAATAACTAGGAATATAAGCACAGAATGTCAGCACAGAACACATGATAATATAGTACAGTATACAACTATCATAATATACTACAGTGTAAAACTATCATAATATAGTACAGCATAAAGCTATCATACAGTATACAACTATCATAATATACTACAGTGTAAAATGATCATAACATAGTACAGTATAAAACTATCATAATATTGTGCAGTATTAAACCATCATAATATAGTACAGTATTAAACTAACGTTATATAGTACAGCGTAAAGCTATCATAATATAATACAGTATAAAACTATTATAATATGGTACCGTATTATACCGTCATAATATAGCCATCATAGTCAGCTGTCCATCACTGGCGATGGTGACTGCTTCATTAGGATGCGCAGAAACGCAGATGGGCGGCTAGGCCCGCACCAGAGTGACAGAGTCATCCGCAGCAGTGGCATGAACATCCTGGCTGAGCTACCATGGAATGTCTGACTTTGTGGGCCCTCTTATACTCCTTTTGATGCTTGTCTTCAACTGTGGCCACTGAGCTTTTAAATATGCTTTGCCATGTTGCTCTATCCGAGGCATCCCTTTCCCATGTCTGATCGATAATTCCAGCATTCTTCATGTTTCCTTCAAGATGTCTTTGTACCTCAGTTTCTGTCCTCCTTGCCTCCTCTTTCCTCGGCTCAGTTCTCTGAAGAAAACGGCTTTGGGTAGTCACGTCAGGCATGCGTGTCCAGTCCAATGAAGTTGGGAGGCTGTGATCAGGGCTTCCACGCTTCCTGTATTGGCTCGCCCAAGGGCTTCTACATGGGGGACCTTGTCCTGCCATCTTATTTTGAGGATTTGACGCAGGTGTCAGAGTTTTTCCTGACATAATATAGTACAATATAAAACTATCATAATATAGTACAGTATAAAACAATCATAATGTTGTACAGTATTACACTATCATAGTACAGCATAAAATATCATAATGTAGTACAGCATAAAACTATCATTATATAGTACAGCATCCAACTACTATAATATAGCACAGTATAAAACAATAGTAATATAGTACAGTACAAAATTATCATAGTAGTATACAGTGTAAACCTATCATAATATAGTCCAGTATAAAACTATCAAAATATAGTACAATGTAAAACAACAGCAAAAATAAAAAATAATAATAATAATGCATTTTATTGCTACCTGTGGGTTCGCCTAGTGGTTAGCATGTTTGCCTCTCGACCAGGAGATCGGGAGTTCTACTCATGGTCAGGTCATACCAAAGACCATCATAAAAATGGTACCTACTGCCATCTGGCAAGGCATGCTGCAATACAGATGCGAGTAGGGAGTCAAGCTCTCACAGTTACCAGAGGACCAGCCCCCCACTGTAACCCTAGCTGTCTGGGCAAAAGGCCGAGGGCTATGGAACTGGAGATCGGTGTTGCCCAATGCAACTTAATGGCCTAGTTAGTACTGGAAGGGGAGACTGCCTGCGAAGACCAGGGCATAGTGTGGGAAGGACTTATGACTTAAGCCACATACATGCACCACATGATGTAAAAGAAAACATGATTCATTAGACCAGACCACCTTTTTCCATTGCTCCATAGTTCAATTCTAATGCTCATATACCTCACATGCCATTGTAGATGCTTTTGGCAGTGGACAGGGGCCAGCATCGGCACTCTGACTAGTCTGTGGCTACGCAGCCCCATATGCAGTGAGCTGTGATACACTATGTGTTTTGTTCTGACACCTTTCTATCATAGCAAACATTAACTTTTTCAGCAATTTGTGCTACAGTGGATCTTCTGTGGGATTGGACCAGAGGGGCTACCCTTCACTCCTCATGCACATCAGTAAGCCTTGGGCACCCATGACTCTGTTGCCTGTTCATTGGTTGTCCTTTCTTGGACCACTTTTAGTAGGTACTAACCACTGTATACAGGGAACACCCTAGAAGACCTGATGTTTTGGAGATGCTCTGACCTCGTCATCTAGCCATCACAGTTTGCTTTGCCCATTTTTCCTGCTTCCAACACATCAACTTCAAGAACTGACTGTTCACTTGCCGCCTAATATATCCCACCCCTTTACAAGTGCCATTGTAATAAGATAATCAGTGTAATTCACTTCAGCTGTCAGTGGTTTTGATGTTATGGCTTATTGGTGTATATACACACACTGTCCACTTTATTAGGAATACCTAATTTGAAGACTTAAAAAAAGACTAGGTGATTTGTTTCTCATCATTAACTGAGCCCGTACCCATGATAAGAGAACCTTTAAGAAGAACCTTTATTCGTCACATGCACACTTCAAGCACAGTGAAATTCTTCCTCTGCATTTAACCCATCTGAAGCAGTGAACACACGCACACACACCCAGAGCAGTGGGCAGCCACACCAGAGCGC
>JANZLB010000024.1:72197948-72208826 GCA_026167865.1 Notarius quadriscutis | reverse complement strand
TGTGTGCGTGTGTTCACTGCTTCAGATGGGTTAAATGCAGAGGATGAATCTCACTGTGCTTGAAGTGTGCATGTGACCAATAAAGGTTTCTTCTTAAAAATATAATTACATTCTTTTTCAGGTGGACGATAGTGTGTGCTGTAAAACTGCAACCATAGGGCCGTTTCTGTACGAGCCACTATCTTGTTTTTAATAAATTGACTGTGTGTGTGTGTGTGTGTGTGTGTGTGTGTGTGTGTGTGCTGGCAGGCTGTCTGGCTAAAGAATGCAGCCCTTCATATGCTTACAAACAGCCACTGCAAATACCGAGTGTGTGTGCGTGTGTGTGTGCGCGCCCGCGCAAACATGTGCCCTTTCAGTGTCTAATGTTCTTTATTATAATTTTAGCACTGTTCAACAGACAGACGAGTTTATAAATTTTAAATAAAATCAGTCATACAATATAAATAATAAGGCAAATAAAAGTAAATTAACAAACATTCATGCATGCGATGTACAAACATGGACACACACACACACACACACACAGAGTCTCTCTGTTTCTGTTTAATTTTTTTTCCTCAGCTCTTAATCTCCTAGCTTTTAGCAAGTTGTCATGGCAACACTATTCATTCATTAACCGAAGAGTGAAATGTGAGGCTGGAATGTGTGCACCCCTGTGTGTGTGTGTGTGTGTGTGTGTGTGTGTGTGTGTGTGTGTATGCGTGCACATGCAATTTCCTCACACTCTTTAGTGCAGATAAATAGAAATGAATGACTTGGACATGACATCATCGAGCAATCAGCAGGAAACAATCACTTAATTCTCCACCAGTGTGTGTGTGTGTGTGTGTGTGTGTGTGTGTGTGTGTGTGTGTTACAAATCTTTTTGACAGCTGGTGATGGATCATACAGCAGGTGGAGGAAAGAAAACGTGAACTGTTGTGTGTTTCCTTCAGCTACTGTTCTGTTGAATGTTCTAAGAAGCAACACGATGATGTCATCAGATAAGCTCCGAATAGTCATGCTAACTCTGAAAATGTTTTTAAAAACTTGAGCTTCATGCATGACCTGATGTCACCTGGGATAATGGGTTTCAGAAGGTGCTTTCATGTTAAGTAAACTGTCAGAACTTACTTATTTTTGTGATTTAGCATCTGCTGCTGAGCTTTGATCCTAATCACTTAACTGCCAAAAGAATGTACTGTATCCAAAAGAAACAGAAAGCGAGGATCATCGAATCATCCTGAGGATTCTAGAATTCTCGAGCAACACAAAGGACCATACACTGTACAACCTATGCAATTAACAACCATATGCTGGATTCTAGACCGACACATATGATAATATAATGAATTGGAGAGTTGTAGAGCAGCAGAGAGGATTGTAATACCTTATCGAATATTCTAGAGCAAAACGGAGGATTACAGTACCATCGGAAGAATTCTATAATAGGATATAGGTTTACAGAAATCTCAAACTCTGCTGATTAGGATCTAGAATCGCAATAAGAATTCTAGAGTAATACAGAAGACTATAAAACTTTAAAGAAGATTCTAGAACATCCTCACTGATTACAGAACCACACTGAAGATCCCAAACCATCACCCAGGATTACAGAACCATATGAAGTTTTCTAAAACAACACATGGGATTATATTAAAAAACAGAACTCTGCTATTAATTCTAGAACAGTACTGAGAAATGTAGAGCAACACAGAGGACTGTAAACTGTAAAGAATATTCAAGAATATTTTCCAAGATTACAGAACTGTATGAAGGATTAACAACACATGGGATTATTAAAACCCATTAATGAAACTCTGATGAAGCTTCTACAACTTTACTGAGAATTCTAGGGATTGAGGACCAGACTAAATATTCTTAAGCAACACAGAGTGTAACAGAACACTACTGATGATTCTAGAACTGTATTCAGAATGTTAGAGCAACACAGAGGACTATAATAATGTAAAGAAGCTTCCAGGTCATCACCTAGGATTATAAAACTGCACTGAGGTTTGTAAAACAACAAGGATTAGAGAACCATACAAAAGATTCCATAACAACACTTGGTGGAAACCCAGACCTCTCCTGATTATTCTAGAACAGCATTGAGAACTTGAGAACAACACGGAGAGTTATAGATGCAGACTGAATATTCTAGAACAATACCTAGAACTACATAACCAAATTATGGGTCCTATAACAGTACATATTTAATAGGAATCTGAAACCACACTGTGGATTTTAGAACGGCACTGAGAATGACACAGAAGACTATGGAGCCATATCAAAGGTTCTAGCACAACAGAAATCTAGAAATCCACTGATGAGACTCTGACTCCATAAATGAATCAAAAACTCTGCTGATGATTCTAAAATTTCAGAGAGAAATTTTGAGCAAAACAGAATTATAGAGCTCAAGAATTTAAGATCCAAACCAAGTATTAGATTCACCAAAGCTCTGAAACTCTCCAATTTCTTTCATGATGTTAGTCATTTTGATTCTGGAACCTACAATAGGGTTCTAGAAACCTCAGTGTGGTTCCCAAATCATCAATATGATTTTGTAATACATGGTGTGTTCTTAGACTCTTTGTTCCAGATTAATTGTCCTCAGTGTGGATCTAGACTGTCTACAAATGTACATACTGCTATTGAATCTGTCACCATATGTGTTGTTCTAGAATCGCTGATGAAGTTCTAGAACATTCTTTGTTGTTCTAGAATTCAGTTATAGAATCATCAGTGGAGTTCTGGGTTTATAAACATATGTGCTGTTATGGAATCCTTAGTATAGGTCTGTAATCCTCATGGTTGTTCTTATTTCACTCATTTGACTGACTGAGGTTTCTAGAACAACATTGTGGGTTCCAGGGTTCAAATGTTATCAAAGAATTAGTAGTTCAGGAGCTTGTGTGTGTGTGTGTGTGTGTGTGTGTGTGTGTGTACACATGTACTCTTGTCCAGGAAACAGAGATATTCTGGGCTGTTGGCTTTCTAACCCCCCAATGTGCGTGCGCACACACACGCACACACAAACTCCCATTAAGACAAGAATGAAATGCATTTAGTCCTGTCTGCATGCGCGCGCACACACACACAATTGTGCACATGGTGTACCTACGTACATTTCCGTGAATCGTAGCTCCTCTGATGCTAACTTTAGAGCGCTTACACATTCCACTATAAAACATGGACAATGAAACACACACATCATGGAAACTCTCTTGCACAAAACCTTATTACAAGCACACACACACACACACACACACACACACACACTTGAATGATACACTTATCTTCATTCTTCACAAAACTTTTTCAGGTACAGAGAAAGTATGGAAAATGATCAATCATATCATAGGCATATCTAGGTGTTTTACTAGAACTAGGACATAACTATACCAAATTATTATTATTATTATTATTATTATTATTATTATTATTATTGTTCCTGGATTGCCAAAATCCAGGAATCTACTGATGATTCTAGAACTGACCAGAGGAAAAACACAGATGACTACAGAACTGTGAAAAAATTCTCAAACAACACCAATTATCATAGAACAGTACCAATATCCAATAATGGAGCATAAAATGATAGAAATACAGAACTCAGCTGGTGTTTCTAGAAATATAATGAGAATTCGAGAGTAACATCTTGGATAAGAACAACACCAAAGACTTCAGAACACCTTTTATTATAGAACCACATCATTAATTCTCTAACAGCACATAGAATAATACAAATTTGGATCTACACTGTTGTTTCCAAACTGCATTTGAGAGCAACACAGGCTACCACAGAACCATACCACAGATTCTACAACAACATCAAGAGTTACAGCACTGTAATCATAGACTGTAATCATCTTACAAAGTATCCTCATGATGATGATGATGATGATGGCCACCGTATGTCTTGACAGACAATAGCATAGCACCACCGAAAAGTTAAAATATTAAAATGTGTGCAGTGTATGGGGAAAAAACTAGGCAGAAGAACTGGTTCTCAGCCTGCGAGAATCTCTTCTCTGCTGCCAACACTCAAGATGATGCTGTTCGCAAACCTTGGCTCCCAGACTTAAAGCCTTTCTCCATTTGCCCTGATCTTCTGCAACTGCTTCCCAAGATGTAAACGGGATTTGAAACTCTTTCAAGTTGCACTTGCAGACGTCTTTGAACCTTAGTAGGGGTCTGCCTTTGCCCCTAGCACCAGTCAATAGCTCGCCATACAAGAGATCTTTGGGTATCCTTCCATATTTCATATGGTGAACATGTCCTAGCCAATGGAGGCGACGATGTGCAAGGATTGAATGGAGTGTCTTGCTCTTTGTTTTCTCCAGGACCTCTTGGTTGGGCATCTTATCCCTCCATGTCACTCCGAGAATTCGCCGCAAGCATCGCATGTGGAACAAGTTGAACCTGTTTTCTTGTTCTGCATACATAGGCCAGCTCTCAGATCTGTATCGAACGATACTGAGAACACAAGCATTGTATACCTTCACTTTTGTGCTGGTTGTGAGCAGGCGGTTCTCCCAGACTCATTTTGAGAGGTGGGCCAATATTGTTGAAGCCTTTCCGATGCTTTTGGCTATTTCTTGGTCGAGGAGCAGGTTATCGGAGATGGTAGAGCCCAGGTAAGTAAATTTGCTGACCACATCAAAGACAGTGCTGTCTATGGTGATACTCGGTTCTGTGTTGCATCTTGGGTTCTGCACCAATACTTGGGTCTTCTTCAGACTGATGGTAAGGCCAAATTCTTTGCATGCTTTGGAGAAAAGGTCCACCAGCCTTTGCAAGCCTTCCTCAGATTGTGCTACAAGGGTGGCATCATCGGCAAACAGAAACCCTCTGATCAACACTCGCCGTACTTTGGTCTTGGCTCTCAACTGCGCAATATTGAAAAGGCTGCTGTCTGATCTGGTGTGGATGTAGACACCTTCATCAGTCAAGTGGAAAGCATGTTGTAGAAGGAGTGAGAAGAAGACACCAAAGAGGGTCGGTGCAAGAACACAACCTTGCTTTACTCCACTTTTGATGGGAAAGGGATCAGAAAGGGATCCATCATAGAAAATCCTTGCCTTCATGTCATCTTGGAACGACTTGATGATCCTCAATAGGGTTGAGGGACAGCCAATTCTTTCAAGGAGCACAAATAACCCTTCATGGCTTACAAGGTCAAAGGCCTTGGTCAGGTCAATGAACGCGAGGTAGAGTGGCATGTTCTGCTCCCAGCTCTTTTCTTGTAACTATCTGATGGAAAAGATCATGTCGACAGTAGAACGGTGTGCTCTGAATCCACACTGCGACTCAGGGTACACTCTGTCTGCTAGGATTTGGAGGCATTTCAGGGCTACTCTTGCAAACACTTTCCCAACAATTGACAACAGGGATATGCCTCTGTAATTGTTGCAGTTGGAACACTCGCCTTTGTTTTTGTACAGAGTGATGATTTTAGCGTCACGTAGGTCTTATGGGACGTGAGCTTCCTGCCAGCATTGGATTAGCAGTTGGTGGAGGTGTTTGATCAGTGATGATTTTTTTCCAGCTCTGATGACTTCAGGTGGTATGCCATCACTGCCTGGGGCCTTACCCATGGAGAGAGAGTCAATGGCTTTAAGCAGCTCCCTCTCTGTTGGAACTTGGTCAAGCTCAGACATAGTTGGGAAAGATTCCAGAGATTCTATGGCTTCTCTTGTCACCTGATTCTCGGTGCTGTATAGTGCTTCGTAGTGCTGAACCCATTGCTCAAGCTGCTTGGCCTTGTCTGTGATGAGCTCACCAGCGAGAGACTTCAGTGGAGCAGTCTTGTTGGCAGTTAGGCCGAATGCTGTCTTGATACCCTTGAACAGCTCTTTTAGTTTGCCCGTGTCTGAGAATATTTGGATCTTCTTTGCAAGGGATGACCAATAGTCACTGGTACACCTTCTGGCAATGTGTTGAGCATTGTTTCTGGCCACTTTGAAGGCATTAAGTGAGGAGGGTGATGGATGTGCTTTGTGGTGCAGAAAAGCTTTGCATTTGGCTTCCAGGAATGGAGCAAGGACTTTGTAGCTCTCTTCAAACAAATCCTCTTGTTTGCATTTCTTTTTGACAAAGCATTCCATTGCAGTTTTGTAAATAGCATTGCAGATGAACTCCCACATCTTTGAGCTATCATCAGAGGGGCAGTTTAGCAGGGCAGATTCCAAAGAGGTCTTGAATTCCTCGCATAGCTGCTGGTTCTTCACTCTTGCTGCATTGATTTGGGGGGGGGGTCATCTTCTGCCTTGTGTTGTGGAATGGCTTTGGGTGTAAACAGAGGATGGAGCACACTAAGCTATGGTCTGTGTTGCAGTCTGCACTGTGGTATGAGCGGGTGTTGTGCACAGTGTTCAGCTGGGTCTTCCTGGTGATTATCAGGTCAAGCTGATGCCAATGCCCTGATCAAGGGTGGTGTCAGGACACACGTAAGCATCGTTTGTTACAGAAGAAGGTGTTCGTCACACAAAGCTGGTGATATGTGCACATCTCAAGCAATCTCTGGCCATTGTCATTGATGGCACTGACACCAAATTTGCCTATGGTAGGGCTCCAGGTTTCATAGTCAGCCCCTATGCATGCATTGAAGTCAGCAAGAATGAAGATTCCTTCTGATGCAGGCATGGTGGAAATTAGCTGAGATAGGTCTTTATAGAAGCGATCTTTGTCATCATCCTCAGAGCCTAGAGTTGGAGCACAGACAGAAATAAGGGTCAAGTTGCCTGTGGTATATGACAGATGGAGAGAGAGAATGCGTTCAGTGCCCTCAGTTGGTGGAATGACTGATGGCAGGAGACTGTTCTTCACAGCAAAGCTGACACCATGAATTCTAGGCTTGCCTGGGTCTTTGCCTTTCCAAAAGAAGGTGTAGTCCTTCTCTTGCACAGTGCCATCTGAAGGGAGTCATGTCTCTTGAAGAGCAGCAATATCTACGTTGAGCCTGGACAGCTCGTGGTTGATGACTGCAGTCTTCCTTAAGTCTGTAAGCAGGTCAGGGTCGTCAACAAAACCTGGACACATAGTTCGTACATTCCAGGTGGCAATCCGTAGTTTCTCACAGTGTGTGTGTGTGTGGTGTGTGGAGGCAACCTGCTTGTCAGGACAGATCCTTAAGCTCTACGCACCCAGTAGGGCAGGCAGATTGTGGCGGATCAGCACCCTATTAGCCAGGGGCTGCCTGGCTTAAGGTGGGCAGTAGCTGATCAGTGAGATATGGTGGTCTCTCCCACCATTGGGGATGGCCCATGCCGCCTGCAGTTACGCCAATCACCGCTGGCTTATAGCCCGTAACTGTCATCCCCCATGGTGTTTTGCTGTAGACGGACAGCACTGGAGTGACCTCTCCAGGGTGCAGCCTGGGCAAGGTTAAAGAGAGACTGGATTGCCCATACTCCAGACTCCCCCACTCGGCATCCTCAGTGTAGTCCAAAGGAGTGCACGCACAATGTCTGGCACTGATTTTGCTGCAGGAGCTTCCAAAAAGCCAGAAGGATCTACAGGCTGATTGTCTAATGGGGCTCCACTCCAGTTTTTCTGTCAGGCTGTACTACCTTAGCTTTTGTCTAAAAAGACAGAAACCTGCAAGGCAGCAGGTGCTATTTAAGCCATAGCTGGCACCCTAACAGGTGCTACCACTCCGGGTCAGAGTGGACCCGGGAGTGGTGACAATTAAGGGGTGACTCCATGCTCCCCATAGCCCCATCCATCCCTGGTTGGAGGCTTGTCATCCGATGCAGTTTAACGTCATGCCCAGGACATAATATAGTGTAATATAGTGTATTCTTCCCATTTAAAAAAAAAATATGGGAAATGGGACAACAACGTATAGCAACATAAAACAGATGAAATTAAGTAATTGGCATTTCTAAAATGATTACCTCGCCTGCAACGGAGTAAGCGAGGCAAGGTATTGTAATCAGCACGGTTTGCTTGTTGTTTGTGTGTCTGTCTGTTAACAATCTAGTGTCTAGACAGTTGTACCGATTGACTTCAAATTTTCAGGGTAGGCGGGCAATGGTCCATAGATCATCTGAATAAATTTTGGGGGTAATCAGGTCAAGGTGAAAGTCACTGGAAAGGTCAACCTTTTGGTCAAAATAACATATTTTCCATTATAACTCAAAAATGGTTGCTGACAGACAGATGTTTACTATTATGAGCAAATAGGAACTCCCATATGGCCTTTCATTAGGCACCATGATCTTTGACCTTGAAAGGTCAAACTTGAGGTCACAGATTTTCAGAGGGCTGTAACTTGAAAACTGTTGATGGTAGACAGATATTTACCATTATCAACTGATAGGAAGTCAAGTCAAGTTTATTTGTATAGCGCTTTTAACAAACATTGTCACAAAGCAACTTTACAGAATTTGAATGACTTAAAATATGAGCTAATTTTATCCCTAATCTATCCCCAGTGAGCATGCCTATGGCGATGGTGGCAAGGAAAAACTCCCTCAGACAACATGAGGAAGAAACCTCAAGAGGAATCAGACTCAAAAGGGAACCCATCCTCATTTGGGCAACAACAGACAACATGACTATAACATTAACAGTTTTAACATGAAGTCAGTTTCGTTGATGCTATAAACTCTTCATTGATGGAAACTTGAGTGCAACAGTTGAGGGCAACTGTACATCACTGTAAATATTTTGTTGTGTTTAAGATGCAAATGTACAAGGTTACAAACAAAAGAAGATCATGACCATTGATTTTGGTGGGGAAGGATGACATTAATATCCACAAACCTCAAACTACATATAGTAGAGAGACTGTCACACTTGGCTTATGCTATGGTTGCTATCTAGTGAAATTTTAACCCTGTAATAGGCAGTTGACAATCAGTAACACAGTCATCTAGAAGCTTGTTTTGAGTGGTTTTAGATGTCCCTTTGTTCAAGTGTGTTGGATACAGAAGGCGTGTTTCCTGAAGAGGTAATAGCATTAACCAGGGTTGTCAGGTTTCACCAAAATATCCATCCCAAACACTACACAAAAACCTGAAAGTAGCCCAAAACACTTAGCTACTGGAAAAAGGAGTCACATTTTCCTTCTTTTTTAGCCTGTGAATAGGAAACAAGGTCACTGGGGTGCATAGATAGTTATGATGTACAGATATTATCCAGTCTATAATCCTCCTTTCCCTTTTCCAATCTTTGTGGAAATTTATTAAATTTAATTTTGACTATTTGATATTAAACAACATATTGGTGGCTGTATTTTTAAATTAGCCCAGTTTAACATAAAACTCAGGACCCTGGTAACCTTGTCAGTGAAGGTCTCGTTGGCTGCTCCTCATCCACTGAAAATGTTCATAGAGTGAGCATGGGGCAGTGTGATTCCTGTCCCAGTGGCTCTCTTCTTGTTGCAGATCACATTTTTGATCACTAGATGAAATAATAACTCAAGAGCTGGGGGAAGTGAGTGTACTATCCTACAACTGCAAAACATCTAGGAAGGTTAGCAGATCAGTGGAACATTGGCTTATTTTAGTCAAAAAACAGCATTTTTTAAAATCGTTGGTCACTTCAAAGAGTTGTGAATTTATGAAGATTAATATCTGTTGAACACCTGATATACTAGTGTGTCTCAAACAATTATAATATCATGAAAAAGTTCAATATTTTCTATGGCCTACAGTGCAAAAAAGTAAAAAAAAATCTCAAAATATTAGAATATTTAATTTTGAGTTTGAGTAAAACAGTGTAAATACTGTGGATCTCTCGCTCTAGTTCAGTGCACGCAACCGCAATCGGGGTAAGACTGCTGACTTGACAGTTGTCCAGAAGACAATCATCGACACTCTCCACAAGGAGGGTAAGCTGAAAAGGTTGGCTGGAAAAGGTGCACAACCAACAGTGATGACTGCAGCCTTGAGAGGATTGTCAAGAAAAGTCAATTCAGGAACTTGGGAGAGCTTCACAAGGAGTGGACTGAGGCTGGTGTCAGTGCATCAAAAGCCACCACACACAGACGTCTTCAGGAAAAGGGCTACAACTGTCACATTCTTAATATCAAGCCACTCCTGAACCAGAGACAATGTCAGAAGCATCTTACCTGGACTAAGGAGAGAAAGAACTGGACTGTTGCTCAATGCGGTCCAAAGTCCTCTTTTCAAATGGAAGTAAATTTTGCATTTCATTTGTAAATCAAGGTCCTAGAGTCTGGAGGAAGAGTAGAGAAGTACAGAATCCAAGGTGTTTGAAGTCCAGGGTGAAGTTTCCACAGTCTGTGATGATTTGAGGTCCCATGTCGCCTGCTGGTGTTGATCCACTGTGTTTTATCAAGTCCAAAGTCAACGCAACCCTCTACCAGGAGATTTTAGAGCACTTCATGCTTCCATCTGCTGACAAGCTTTATGGAGATGATGATTTCCTTTTCCAGCAGGACTTAGCACCTGTCCACACTGCCAAAACTACTACCAAATGGTTTGCTCACCATGATATTATTGTGCTTGATTGGCCAGCCAACTCGCCAGACTTGAACTCTATAGAGAATCTATTAAGTACTGTCAAGAGGAAGATGAGAAACACCCGACCCAAAAATACAGACAAGCTGAAGGCCACTATCAAAGCAACCTGGGCTTCAGTAACACCTCAGCAGTGCCACAGACTGATCGCATCCATGCCACACCCCATTGATGCAGTAATTCGTGATAAAGGACCCCAGCCAAGTATTGAGTGTATAAACAAACATACTTTTCAGAAGTTGCACATTTCTATATTGTAAATCCTTTTTTTATTGATCTTAGGAAATAATTTGTGATACTGGATTTCTGATTTTCATGAGCACAATCATCAAACTTTAAAACAGAAAAGGCTTGGAATATTTCACTTTATGTGTAATGAATATAGAATATATGAAAGTTT
>JANZLB010000024.1:71899137-71909276 GCA_026167865.1 Notarius quadriscutis | reverse complement strand
TGATTCTGCCACTTACCTCCCCCGACTCCGCCCTCCAGTCACAGACAGATGCCTGACCACGCCCCCGCTGCCACAGTGAGTCTTATAAGAAAGCTAATGCAAAGATTACTACCTGTGTATGTGTAAAGGTGAGATTAGATAAGGATCCCTAAGGACTTTTTGATTGCTGCATTGCTCCTGTCAAAGGTGAGATGTCAACAGGAAGGGATGACACATTTTTAGATGACTTGCATGTAACCACTGTGGTTGGGAGTCCATATGGACAGCTGTTCTCATTCAGGGTGTGCATGAATACTCAATCACCTGGAAGAAATGGGTGAGTAGGCTTTTCTGCAGGCAGGAGGAGAGACACAGAGACATCATCATGTATACTGCTCAAGTTTTCAGTCAAGGCTTAAGTAATCACCAACAATCACATCCAGATCACCTGTAAATGAAACACCAGGGTTACATTTGGTCCAAGGGGTTGGGAATGGTTGGCCCATAATTACCTCACAAGGAGACATTTGGATCTTGAATTGGGAATCATTCTAATTTCACAAAGGATGGACAGTAGAAATTCAAGTCAGCCTCAGTAGCCTGAGTCTGTAGAAAAGCTATGTCCAGTCTGTCATGAGACAAATTAAAATGAGAAAACGTTGAATAAATGGGTGATTTAGAAACATATGGGCAAGATTTGCCCTCTTTGGCCACCCACTTAGCAAATTGACATGCTATAAGTTTCAGATGAGTCACCAGAGTCCTGACCTTTGGTTTTGATGATGGACAATTGTTTATGCAGGGAATATGCTTCCAAAAGATCTGTGACAAGAGAGGCATTTGATATAGGCTTACCATTGGTGGCATGAAAGCCATATGAGTGCCAAATTTCTAAAAAATCATGAGCTCCCCAAAAGGCATAATGGGAATCTGTATAAATAAACTATCCACACAGAAAAACAAAACCATTGGTTTTTGAACAAAAGCTGTCAACAAATGTGCACACCATGCTCAGTGATGAGGTGGAGGTAATTTCATCTATACAGTCATGTTCCAACCATGCTGGATCTGGGCTGTACCTGCAGGAAGACAATATGCAGTGTAAAAGAAAGAGCTGGGGTATTAGCTGACATGAAAGGCTTGATGGACAAGTTCTGTGTGGCATACAGGATAGACTCATAACCAGAACATCACTGAGTGGTCATATGTTGTGTCTGAATATTGTTTAAAATTGAGCATACCTGATGTGATGCATGTAAAATCAGAGGGTGAGATATTACTAGTTTTTCAGCATCAGTCACCATGAGAGGAGAGGTTCCAACAGCATGTAAACATGCAGGGGCATGCCCTAGACCACTGGATCCAGGGTCTTTGATAGATAAGCTACAGGACGATAACCTCCACCAAGCTCTTGGACCAGGACCCCCACCACAGTCACTCCATCCTCCAAGACATACAGGTGGAATGGCAGACTGTAGTCAGGCATACACAGTACTGGAGCTGATGTGAGAGATTGTTTCAGATATCAGAATGATTGCATCATTTCAGAAGTCCATACAATGTCAGCGGGCTGCTCTTTGAGGTAGGACTTTTTCAGGATCTTGTCCTGATGAGAACAGTCTGGAATGCACTTATGACAATAGTTAATGAGTCTGAGAAAAGATAGCATGGCAGTCTTATTCGAGGGAGGAGCCACCTCAAGTATCACAGAGAGTCTAACAGATCAGAGATGATGCTCACCTTGAGAGATGTCAAAGCTGAGGTATCACAAAGGCTGACAAAACTGTAGTTTGGACCATGAGGCTTTAAATCCACACCTATCCAGGTGCACAAGAAAAGCCAGAAAGCTTGTTCACACTTGGACTCATCTTCAGCTGAGAGTAGAATGTTGTCTGCATATAATGTGAGTCTCAAACAACAACAGAGAAGACCATGAGGGAGTCGATGAACCCTTGAGGTAGGCAGCTCCATGTATATTGTTGCTGCTTAAAAGTAAAGGCAAATATGGGTTAAGTTTCAACACTCATGGTGACACTGAAAAAATCCACTGCAAAGATCAACAACAGAAAAGTGGGGATGTTGACTAGGAATAGATAATAAAATGGAAGCTACATCCAGTATGGGAGGCTGACAGGAATAACCAATTGATTAATGTGTCTCAAATCCTGAGTGAATCTCCAGGCCCTGTTTGATTTTTTTACAGGGTTACCTGGAGTATTATATGGAGATGAACAATGGGGGGGACAAAACCTTATAACAGTGACAAAATCACAGATTCAATGCCCTTCTCCTTTTTAGGGGACAGTGGATATTGTTTACAATACACAGGAGCAGATGTTTTCAGACTAGCAGTGTATGGGGTACCTGTACATGTCTGACCTCATTAGGGTGCGATGCAAAGAGAATTTGAGGCATCTAATTCAAAATCTGAGGAACAGAGACTTCAGCACATTTGTAGTCCTTCAGGTCATGCTCTGAGAGAACAGCAGAAGCAAATGAGAGGTTATCTGGTGTTCACAGAACAGTACAGCCTTGTTCAAAAGAGATGGAACAATTGAGCTTATTCAAAATATCATGACCTAGTGTATTCAAGAGGAGCTAGGATTAATAACAAAGTGATGAGCACTTAACATAAATTTACTGAAGTGATGGCTAATTTATAATGCATATGATGTTGTGGAGTTCATTGTTTGATTCATTTATTTTATATTTCTTCTATTTCTGAATCTCAAGTACAATAACTGTTAATGCAGCATTCTAGAGAGAAATTTATTCATTACTAGAATTGTTCATTTTCACATTAGAAACTCTTCTATAACACGATTGTATGTTAATTTTAGGTTAAAAAAAACTGCTCAATCTGACAATTTGAGCTCATGACATCCAGTGATGTAAGAAAATATTACAACTTCAAATACCATCCCAAGTCTCGAGTCTTGTAGCTCATGTCATTGAGGGCACCTACAGTGGAAATTCTCAAAACATGAGCATTTTCAGGAACCAAGTTATTCAAAAAGATTGTTATAAAGAAGTACTGTGAAATGCCTACCATCTTCAGCATGCTCATTCCATGTAGTTTTGAGGTTGTTTAACACTTGTTATCTGAGAGAGATCAGAAGCAGATTGAAATTTATTCTTAACTGTTCAAACATTACAGCTCATGCTGAATAAAACAGATATTTTTAACATAATGGGGCTGAAGGAGGCAGTGAATCCTGCATACACCTAAATTTACAGATCTAGTCAACTTTACACTTTTTGAGTTACTCTCTTCTCTGTCAGTGTTGTCAACCTTTTTCTTATGAGCATGGCCATGGTAACTTATTATTTACCATCAAACTAACGCTTGACAAATAGTTCTCATCAAAGGTACCAAGGATGAGTTGACCCTCTGTCCAAATTGTCAACCAAAGGTTGCATAAAATAGCCAAAGCCTTTTGTAGTACATGGATTGTTTTGGAGTCCTATATTCATTCTTAGACTGACAACTTTCACCCGTTTTGACACACACAAAATAACACACAGAGTAGACAAAGCACAAAGGAGGAGAATTTCCTAAGTGTAGTGAGGTAAAATTTCAACAAATTGTAATATTGGGAAATACTTTTCAGATTTGAGTGTATAAACCTCTCAACGTGTCTCTGGGAACACCATTGAGACCATATCCATATCGTATATGGCAGCTTTAGAATATACGCAGCTGAGGAAGACTCGATGACCTTCTTGTTCCCAGAAACACTCAGAGATAAGGATAATTTGGGCAAATCAGACAAACCAAAATCAGAGGAATAAAGACTTGACAGATCAAATCAGACAGATCAAATCTCTTCCAATCAGCCCTAGGAAACACCATAGAACTATTTATATAATCAACGTATGTGTGCGACTGCAATAACCAAAAACTACCAACCAATCGTCCCTAGAAAATACCATTGGACTATTTATATGATGCACGTATGTGTGCGATTGGGATAGCCATATTTCAGATCTCCAGATGGAAGAAGAGAACTCAATGTACTTAATGAAAACAAAAATTCTTTTACCTGCCACATGGAGATCCCAGATGAGCCCCCCAAAAAATGTTAGGTTTTGATCTGTCTATACTGAAAGAGTTTGAATTTACAAAGTATGATCTAGGAATGTAGACCTCTGCTGCCAAAGAGATTCTGCCTCGTGGATAAATCTGGGAGCAAATAGTCACTGACACAGATGCAGCTGTTCAGAGGTGTTTCTCAGTTTATTGTAGGACAAACATGAGGATATATCCACATTCAAGAGTGTGTTGTAGCTATGTGATTAGATGATGATGTGATTGATGAAGCTAACATCTCTATATATAACAAGGTAAAGCAAATGAGTGAGGAATCATTACATCACTGGCTTAAATGACACTACTGTATGAAAAAAGGGAGACATTATGTACCATTACATCATCCATCTGGGTATCAAATGGTTGGTTGATGCGTCTAGTGTGCTGGTGAAGTGTGCATGTTATTGTCACATCTTGCTTTCAGCCCTCACCGCTGACTAGCAACGCTGCTTGCAGTACTGTGAAAAGGCAAGCAGAATGCATGTCAGTATATTAGCCTCTCACCAGCAATGTCCTATGTTAGTGGCTCCTTGCGCCGAGACCTGGTAACAGTGACCTGTCAGACACTGGCTGTACTACAGGGATGAGGGGAGGAGGTCTGGCCCCCTTGATGTGCGGCATGCATGGCCCATCTCTACGTTGGAACATGCCCTGGTGCCCACAAACCAAACCCCCAGCTATGGGCAAATAGCACCACTGCCTTGTGGTTGTCACGGGAGTGAACAAGGCTAAGGGAGACAACCCCAACAGAAAAATTCAGAGTGGAGCCCCGAAGGTGGATGGTCATCGCACTGCGTCACCATCTGGCAACTCCTGCAGCTGTGCTGGTGCCAACTGTATCGGCTCGTCCTTTCTGTTGGAGACTGCCAAGAGGGGGATCCTCTTTAAAGGGGGATCAAAGCCAAGAGGGTGATCCTGATGACTGGGCATCCCAGGATGGATCTCCATATCATCGCCCAGGCCTGCGCCCTGGAGAGGTCACTCCAGTGCCACTACCAGCAGCAGCAACAACTGATGGATGACCCCTGGTGCAGATCACCATGATCTTTCAAGATTGAAGGAGCCAACAACCCCACCTCTCACCCGTAGTCAGCTGGGATAGGCTCCAGTTTGCCCACGACCCTACACAGTATAAGCGATTACAGATAATGGATGGATGGATGAAAAACCTCATACATGAAAATAAAAGCACATGCACTATATACAGGGAGAAACTGTATGACTCATAACATGTGAAATGTGTAAAAAAACATGTTTGCAAATTCCACATGTGAATCTTTCCGTTGGAGACTGCCAAGAGGGGGATCCTCTCTAAAGGGGGATCAAAGCCAAGAGGGTGATCCTGACGACTGGGCATCCCAGGATCTCCATATCATCGCCGCCATCCTGGGATGCCCAGTCGACATGAAAATTCATGTGATTTTCAGTTAGGGTCATTTTGCAGGATTTGTGAAGAAAATAAAAATGACAAGACATGAATGAGACTGAAGGTATGAGAGAGAAAGAGTGCAGGGCAAAAATGACTGCAGTAGAAAATGTGCTTTGTGGTTAACAGAATTTAGTGGGGGAGGGGAAACAATTCAGTGATGACTGGATTAGCATGCAGATTGAGATTAGATGTGAGTTTCCCAGATGTTCCACTATATTAAATGTAATTATAAATAGATAAAGATAATGTGTTGTTCTTTAATAAATAATAATAGTGTAATTGTTACCTGTGGTATTAAAATAATAAAACACATAGGTCAATTAAAAAAATGATTATAGGCAAATAATCAATTTATAATTAGCCGTGTATGGAGTGTGTGATGCAGCAGAAACAAATACGCCCATGTAGTGGTCACTGGGTTATTGAGTGGAGTGTAATAACATTATAAGAAGGGAAAATACAGAGAAAGAGAAGTGCGTATGTGTGTGTGTGTGTGTGTGTGGGGGGGGGGGGGGGGGGATGGGAAGAAAATTAGGTCATCGTTTTATATGACAAAGCTGCTTTACCACAGACTTCAGAATTATTCCACAGTCAGGCAGTATCGTTATTAATTTGTGCTGATTTTATTTTTTATCTTCTGTTTTGGAGTAAAAATAGTATTTTCTCATGCTAAAGTCTCAGAGGGCAGAAAGAATGCAAATACGTTCCCATCTCAACAATATTAGCATGAACTTAATAAAAATACAGTCAGGGCTATACATATTTGACCTTTGACAAAGTTATTGTTATTTTAGCTGTCTATCACAGTATATTATATTTAATTAATTTGAATTTTAAGCAGCTTTAATTTGAGAGTATTTACATCTGGTGTAATGGGACAAACTAACTGTACATCCCAGTGTGTATGGGTGCGGAGGAAGACTCGGTAGGCAGGCAAAATTTTAGCAGAGCTCCAGGCTCTCATTTATTTACCACCTTTTAAAGACACTTTCTAAAGCTCAACAAAAAAGACAAACCAACAGAAGAAGGCCCGTCACTAGCTTGCAGCTTTCACTCCATTCAAGTGAGACTCCAGCTACATCACTCACTCTCTCTAGTTACAGTAGTGAAAGAAACACAAATAAGTAGACTGGCAGTAATAAGACAAAAGGTGAGAATGATCACATTTAACCTTCCAGTTCAACCAGCCTCCTCTCCTTCCACATTTGATGCTCAACCACACCCCCTGCTACTTCATAGTCCACTGACAGGAGGGGTAATTCCTGAGGTGAAGACCATAGCCTCATGGTTATAGAAACAGCTTAGGGACAAAAAGGTTGCTGGGTCAATTCTCTGGACCAGCAGGAATGGCTGAAGTGCACTTGAGCAAAGCACCTAACCCCCACCTGCTCCTCAGGCTGCTCTGGGTATGTTGTATGTCTCTCTGGATAAGAGCATCCACTTAATGCCATAAATATAATGTAATGTAATCCACCACCACCAGCTGATCCTCTGGCCTGTGGACCACCTCAAATTTTAATACCAGGAGTAGCAGATACCAGTGCTTACTCTCTGTTACTGAGAGCTTCTGGCTGGTGTACAGAATGAACCATTACTCCCCCTTCACCACCCGGCCCCTCTGGACACATCAGTTTGCAGAACCAAAGGTAAAGTCAGGAGAATGTAAAAGCAACTGCCACAACTCCCCCTCCACACACACACACACACACACACACTTTTACTTGACCAAAAGCCCACTCACATGGCTCCGTCCGCTAACAGATCTGGCAGTCCCTTTTAGTGAGGTCAGTCAGCAGGCTGGTGACATCTAAAAAATTCAGGCACTAACCCACAATAATAGCTAGCTAGCCCCAGAAACTACCTGACACCCTTTTTTATTGCAGTCTTGATCAGGCCATATGCTCTGCTGCCTAATCACTTTGGAGATGCCATGATACTGAATCTACCCACATACTGTACTTCCACCCATCCAATTGCGCACATATTTGAATTTGCTGTGAGTCTTGCCCATTTCAAGGGGTGGCACGGTGGTATAGTGGTTAGCACGGTCACCTCACAACAAGAAGGTTCCGGGTTCGAACCCAGCAGCCGGCGAGGGCCTTTCTGTGTGGAGTTTGCATGTTCTTCCCGTGTCTGCGTGGGTTTCTTCCGGGTGCTCTGGTTTCCCCCACAGTCCAAAGACATGCAGTTAGGTTAACGTGGGGCCTCGAGCAAGGTACCTAACCCCTGACTGCTCCCCAGGCGCCTCTAGTGTGGCTGCCCACTGCTCTGTGTGTGTGCATGCGTGTGTTCAGATGGGTTAAATGCAGAGGATAAATTTCACTGTGCTTGAAGTGTGCATGTGACACTGTTCACACACACACACGATCAATTTAGAGCCACCGATTCACCTAACCTGTGGACTGTGGGAGGAAACACGGGGAGAACATGCAAACTCCACACAGAAAGGCCCTTGTTGGCCTCTGGGTTCGAACCCATACCTTCTTGCCGTGAAGCGACAGTGCTAACCACGACACCACCATGCCGCCAACGGCTTTATATAGAATTGTGTCAATTCAAAGAACCATTTCAGTGCTTAAATAGGTCTTTGCAGTTCAGTTTATACAGTATATGCCATTCAAATTAATCCGGGAAGAGAAATGTTATCGTCTCTCAAACAGTACATCCAGAGCAGGGGCAGGGGGTCGGGTTCAGGTTTGAATCCTTAATGTTTTATACAGTTCCAAATGTTTATTCAGGTAGTTAACTGATAGCATATACAGCACAGATGATTATATGTGTCAAGTAATGTTTTGCAGCTTTATTGCGCTATACTGATATTCGTGAAAGGGAAACAAAATTATTATTCTACACTCTCAGAAAATAAAGTGCACCTTTAGGGGTACAACAGCTGGTCACTGGGGCAGTACCCACTAAGATACTCATTTGTACCATTTATATGCTGCTTGAGAACATTATATTTACCTTTTTGGCCCTAAAAAGGTATGTATAGTTACCTTGAGGTCCAATAATGTGCCCTAGGGGGTACATTAGTGTAGACTGTACTTTGGGGGACAGAAATGGACTGCAACAGTACCCCTGTTTCTGACAGTGTATGGAAGTACCTTTCTCACGACTATGTAATCTCTTCTGGACCACAAATTGGAGCAAATTATTAATGTAAGCAATGAATAGCTAGCTACAATTTCCCAATGTGCTATCTAGCTGGTTCATTTCAGTTGATCGCCTGGTATAGCTGCTATTGAGCACTGCAGCAGTAAACGAGCTAACTAGCATTGGCAGCAATCAGTACATGTGCAGGGAGCAGTTAAAACAGTTACTTTATAGTATTTTGAATGTGTATAAGTGGCACGATGGTGTAGTGGTTAGCACTATCGCCTCACGGCAAGATGGTCTTGGGTTCGAGCCCAGCAGCCAGCAGGGGCCTTTCAGTATGGAGTTTGCATGTTGTCTGCGTGGGTTTCCTCCGGGTGCTCCGGTTTCCCCCGCAGTCCAAAGACATAATAAGCTAAATGGTGGCTCTAAATTGACCGTAGGTGTGAATGTGAGTGTGAATGGTTGTTTGTCTGTGCGTCAGCCCTGCGATGACCTGGCGACTTGTCCAGGGTGTACCCCGCCTCTCGCCCATAGTCACCTAGGATAGGCTCCAGCTTGCCTGTGACCCTGTAGAACAGGATAAGCGGCTACAGATAATGGATGGATGAATGTGTACGTATATACTGTATGCTAGCTCACTTATCTCAAGGAGGACTAGCTGCAGTTGTGGTCTGTAGCAGGAGCAGGTCCCACACACACTGCTCAAAAACAGAAAGTTGGTCAAAAACATTTTTCCAAACAGTACATGTCTGATCTGTCCATTCAAACCAAAAAGGTGTAGCTCCATGTTTTAGGTGTATATGGCCAATGGTTTTCAAGCAGTCGGATCCTTTGAAATGCTGGCTCCAGATGTATGTGCTGCCTCTTAAATTCTTACAAAGGTCAGCCTTGTCCCAGCGACTAGCACAAAATAATTTCTTTCTTATAATCACATTGGTTGGAAGTGAGTGAAAGCTCAAGTACAGATGCTTGAATTATTTGTGCATTTAGAGATGCTGCAGCTGTTCACTGGAAGTTTTGTAACACTACTACTCATGCTTCCATGTTCATAAAATGCATGAAAAATCTCTATTGATTGTGTCCATTAGTGTGTTAAATCACAATTTATTTGTCTGCTACTTGTAATGCAACAAACCAAGGGATGCATTCATTTGCTGTTCATTTGACAGGAGTGAACCAGAAAGATGCACTTTCCCTGTTTCTGTTTGAAAGCCACTAGCCAGCTAGCTACACTGTGAGAAGTGACGGTCAGTGAAGTACTGATGGAGGAGGAAAATAAGTGCAGACCTGGTTACTGCAAGATAAGATGTCATTTCCCCCAGTAGGAAATATGAGCATTTTCCTTTAATTATTTAAAGCAGAACATAAATCTATTTAATTATATGGACACAAGTGTTTTACTGGGAAATACCCCACTCATATTTTTCATACGAGCTACATCCGGGACATGGAGAACCAAAACTGTGACATACAGTGGGGCAAAAAAGTATTTAGTCAGTCACCAATTGTGCAAGTTCTCCCACTTAAAAAGATGAGAGGCCTGTA
>JANZLB010000024.1:71474462-71485366 GCA_026167865.1 Notarius quadriscutis | reverse complement strand
AAATGAGGAACCACCTTTTATTACAAAATATGTGTCTAGTTAAAGTTAATAAATTTTTGGAATCGTAAAATATAATAGGTATTAATTAATTAATTCATTCATTTGAGGATTAAGCTCACAGGCGTGTGTGTGTGTGTGTGTGTGTGTGTGTGTGTGTGTGTGTGTGCGCGCGCGCGCGGTTGGGTCAGACCCAGAGGGAGTTGGTGAGGTTGCAGGAACAGAACACACTCTTGCAGGAACAGCTACAAGACGCAGAACAGAACGCACGGGAAGGTTATGTGTTACAGGTACACACACACACACACACACACACACACACACACATTGCGAGGAGATAAGAGCATTAAAGTTTACATATGAAGCATTATCAAATGCCTTATGTGGAGGACATTTATAAACCATTCCAATAAAACAAGAAGAAAAATATTAACATAAATGAAATATAATTTAATATCTGTCTGTCAGTGAAGTCTGAATCAGGAATCAAGAAAGCCTGTTAATAAACAATAATGTTGGATAGTAATCAAATATACCATGCACTGAGAGGCTCTGGTTGAAATGATGGATTCTCTGAGGTGACTGGTACAGTAGTCTTTTCTGAGGGGTGCAGTACGATGCCAGTCACTGAAGAGAATCCATAATTCCCAGTGCCTCTCAATGCATCGTATATTAGATTTATGTCCCTCATCAAAAAATTCCAAACTAAAAGTGTTCACATTTGAATCTCGGTATAAACTCACTGGACGCGGCCATGTTTGTTGTTTACGTTGGAGTGACCTTCGACCTGCACATGTGCAATGTATCATGCTGTCGCCTGCCTCGCCAGGCATGATCAAGATATGTAGAAATGCTCGCAGCGCCACAGCGGTGATTTGAGTTGGCCGTTCAGCTTGAAATTGTGATGTCAGTTCATGGTACTGTATATCCAGGATACTCCATGACTGACTCACACCATATCCATTTTTACAATTTTTGACATCACAAGATACATTGCTTAATCAATGGTGGAACTATTTTATGCCACATCAGCCATCCTTGGCCAATCCCTGCACAGGAATTTTTTGATGAATGATATAATATTTAATATACTGACGTTGCATTCTCTTCTAATTCAGAATAAACCTGAATAATAAAAAAAAATTCATGATAATCAAATATTTGAGGTCTCTTTATTTGCTAATAACACATTTCTATTTTCTCACCTTAAGCTAAAACTAATTTCTATATTTTTTCTTTCTCATTTGCAGATATGCCCTCACTTTGTAATTTTTATCATAATAAACATTGTTGTACAAAAAAGTTATACATTTAAACAGTTTCACATTAATATGGTCAGTAATTGTTTGTGAATATGCAGTTTATAATGTGATTGTGTGTACGATTTAATTGTGTGCACGAACATGTTGCTGTTAGCATGATTTACTAATCTCTCTCTCTCTCTCTCTCTCTCTCTCTCTGGGCTTTGAGTTCAAATGTTTGCCAAGATAAAAAAAGAAAAATATCTAAACTCACAAAATCCAACGGAGCTTCAAGCTGTGCTTTTTCCATTGTTTGTTTGTTCTTGTATCTTCTTTAAACTCATCTTATTTTGTTTGCATGGCTTTTGTTTTGCATCACTAATAATCTTTGTGTGTTTATTTTTAATATACAGTACCAGTCAAAAGTTTGTACACTCTACTCATTCATAATTTTTTTCTATATTTTGACGATTCTCCACACTGTAGAACAACATTGAAGACATCAAAATGATGAAATAACATCTGGAACATGCATGGAATTATGTGGTAAACAAAAAAAAAGTTAAAAATAAAATATGTTTGATATTTTAGATTCTTCAAAGTATCCAGCGTTTCCCTTGATGACGCTTTGCACACTGTTGGCATTCTCTTAACCAGCTTCATGAGGGAGTCACCTGGAAAGCTTTTCAATTAACAGCTATGTCTCATTAAAAGTTCATTAGTGGACAAGTTTCTCGCCTTCTTTATGCGTTTGGGATCAAACCGTAAATAGAAAAAAAATACAGCAAATAGTCCCATTCCACATCTGCAGTAATCCATATTAGGTCAAGAACCGAAGAACTAAGTAAAGTGAAACGACATCTATCATTACTTTAAGACATGAAGTGTTGTTTAATTAATAAAAAATAAAGACAAAACATTAAATTAGAAGGTGTCCAAACTTTCGACTGGTACTGTAACTTTTTTTCAACGTTGACAACCAAGGATTTTTTTTTTTTTGGGGGGGGGTTGTTTTTTTTTCCCTGTACACTTTGGCGAGAACACTCTGTAGCCACAGGTAATTTCCCACAATCATCTTTTAAAAAATATTTTATTTTTTCCTTGAAGCACCCATTTCTTCCTCCCATCTTGTGACTTAGAAAAAGCACTTCAGGAAGCTTAAGTGAGTTTAAAAAGGTCAATTAGACAAATCCTCGAATTCCCAGCAGAAACCCCAGAGATGGAGATGCCAAGGTCTTTTGGAATTTGAACAGAAGTACCATTAACCACAATTTTCTCTTAATCTTTCAAAGTGTACCAGTGAACAAGGACAACCTTCATTCGATTCCACATCTTCCTCATCTCACCGAGCACCATGGCAATGCCTCGGCAAGCTGAACCAGGAACTTAAGACAGAGCTGGAAGCTCAACGACGGAAGCATGATCTGGCTAATCAGCAGGTCAACAGCCTGAGGCGGAGCTACAGCGAGGCACAGGATAAGATTGGGCATCATGAGTCTGAAATTGAAGCTCTGCAAGCAAAGCTTGTTTCTGCAATGGCTGAAATTGTAGCAAGTGAGCAGGCAGTCGCACGCATGCGCAGCGAGCTGAAGATGGAACGTAGTTATTGCCGCGAACATGAAGAGGAGTGGAGTCTCAACGAAAAAACATTACGAGCACAGTTGCGGGACAGCGAGGAACGCCTCCGTGATGTAGAAGCAAGTTTGTTAGAAAAGACCCAGGCATTGAGATTACTGGAGAGACAGCAGGCCTTGCAACGGGACCAGCAAAAGGAAGTGCAGAGACTGCAGGAGAAGTTAACCGAGGTTACTGGATGTCTTATTGCGACAGAGGAAGCACAGGCTTTAAGGGAGGAGCGGGAGAAGAAAGAGCTCCGTTGCCTGGAGGAAAAGCATGAGCGGGAGCGGCAAGGATTGAGTCGTAGGCTGGCAGAGTCTGAGGAAAAAAGACGTGAGGCTGAAGAGCAACTCCAAGAAGCTCAGGACCAAGTAGAAACAATCCTGAGAGGATGTGGGGTGGGGCAGGTGGAATCAGAGGCCAGGGAGGAGATGCTACGTCTGCAGCAGGTTCTGAATGAGCAGACTGATATGATTGAGAACCTCCGGGAGAGTGTGAGAAGGCTTGAAGAGGAGAGACATCACCTCACATGTCGTTGCCAGGAATTGGTTAATCAGATTGCAGAGGCAGACAGGGAGGTAGGAAAACTGCAGGCACAGTTAAAGACAGAAGAGACAGAATACTACTCTTTGGAAAACTCATATGAGCGAGTTTCAGAGGAGTTTGCAAGAATCAGTTGTGTTCTGCGAGAGAAAGAGGAGGAGGTCCGACAGACAAAGGAGGCATATGAGAAACTGGTGAGACAAAAAGACCAGGATTTGAATGAAGCCCTTGTCAAGATGGCTGCTCTAGGAAGTAGCCTGGAAGAAACTGAACAACGCTTGAAGACAAAGAATGAGCTTCTTAGTAAGATTGGACATAGGGAAGTGGAACAAGGGTTGCAGAAGAAGCTGGCAATAGCAGAGGACCGAATATCTGAACTGGAAGAGCATTTCAATGCTTTGCGTTTGGGGTATGCAAACCTTAGAATGGAACGATGCTACTCTCAAGAGGATATCCTTGATGCACTAGAAAAACAAACAGAGCATGAGGCATCCTTTTCTACCACTTCCTCTTTGACTCTTGCAAGAAGCAGCTCAGAGACAGAAGTATCCTTTGCAAAGCGCCAGAGGATCCGTTTCTCCAACATTCAGTGCCAAAAATACCACCAGTCTGAAGGAATCGACAGGGTTCAGACAGATAGCACATACACAGATTTTACTCAAGAGGAGAGGCAGGATCTTGTACCAGAAACAAGTCTAAACCTCACTGATGACACCATTCAGGACTTATCCCAGGATATCAGCTTAGTAAGTGACAACACATTCCAATACAGTAGTGATGCAGAAAAATTTTTGTCCATCATCCATGCACTAGAGTCAAAGCTCCAGATGACAGAGGAGAAACTTAGAGATATCACATCAAAGATGCAGAATGAAGAAGAGCAGCCTGGCAGAAAAATTTCGATGGAAGTATGCTTTGATGATACCTCTGCTGAACCAGACCAAGATGAACCAGATGGTAAATCCAACTCTTGCTTGGATGACATTGTACAAGATAGTGTCAGCAATGAAGCTTACAAGAAAGCTCTGACTTTTGTCGAGTCCTGCAGGGTTAGGGTTAGAGAGATTCTCACTGGTCAGAATGAAGAGGGAAGAGCACAAGCACAAGTTCACACCTTGGCTGAGATTGAGAAAGACTTGATTAATGCAGCCTTGCACATTAGGCAAGTTGCCACACAGTATGAAGATTCTCTTACCTGTCAGAGTGAACCCCAGACACAGATGGATAAAAGTGCAATGAAGGTGCTTGCAAGAATGTTAGCCTTTGAAGGGACTGTTTTGGAGAAAATGGCACTTTCTCTTCAAGATCCAAAATCAGAACTAATGCAAAGTCTTGGTGAGATAAATAGAGAATCCCAACAGGTTAAGATGAGCCACCAGGATTGCCTTTCTGTAATTTACACTGACATTCTGACGAGGAAAATAAAACTACAGCGCGTGCTGATAGATGAACTGAATAAAAATGAGGCCCACCAAGCACATATCTTTAGTGACCAGTCAGAAAATGTGCAGGCAGCTGGTAATAGTGTTTTTGCTCAGAATTCAATTCACAATGCTTGTATTAATGCTGAACTTGCATACTCCCTTCAGAACTTAAAACATTCTTACCAAGACAAATTTGAAGAACTTCAAGGAGACTTGGTCAAGGTAAAAGAGATCTTGCAGCAAAAGGATATTGTTGGGAGGGAAGCAGCTGTGACTTTCAGCCCCAAAATTGTCATTCAAGATGTCAGTGATAAGCTTAATGCTGATATAGAGACCTCCATTTCTGACATCACCCCTTCTGAACTTGCTCCTTATGCACAGCAGATTGAGAGGGAAGAAGCTCACACTCTTGCTCAAGAAATAATAGAAAGACATTTAGCTGGAATCATGCAGTCATGTGTCACAGAATCAGTGGCATCACTGGATACTACGCGAGAGAGTCTCATCAGTGAGCTAAAGAGACAAGCAAAGGTCCTTCACCACCTGTCTCAGCAGCTGGAGAATGCATATGGGGAAGATATCAGCTCTGTCCTTTGTGGACTTGCAGGTCAAATGCAAACAGTTTTAGGGCCCAGAGTCCTGATGTGCAACTCTCTCAGCATGCATGAGGCTCTGATTCAGGTGCAGGTAGCGTATGTTGCCTGCCGACTGCGAGCTGACCACGAGCGGGAGCTATCACTTTGCCAGGAGACTAGCCACAATATGGCCACTTTGGTCCAGGAGCATGCCCAGCATGTAGCAGCCATCCACCAGCGCTTCCAGAGTAGTCTGGAAGAGGAACGGATTCATTACTTCAAGACAATAAACTCCATTCAGGAGGAAAATGAAACTCTACGAGAGGAGGCAGCAAAGCAGCTTAAGGAGATGGGCAAGCAGCAGGAGCAGATTGTACAGATGGAGGAGGCTTTCCAGAGGGAGATGCAGGAGATTAATAAAAAGCATGCAGAAGAATTGGGTCAGGCAATGCAGGAACGAGCAACCAGTGAGCTAGCATTAATCGAACATGCTGAAAACACCCAACAGAAGCTCGAAACCTTGCTTCAAGAAGTTGAGGGAGCAGAGCTAAGGCACAAGGAACACGTATGCAAGCTGGAGCAGGAACTCCATGGGAAAGTTCAGGAACTGGAAAATGTACATCAGGAAGAGATTCAGAAACTACACGACCGCTATAGTCAGACTATTCGCACTCTGGGAGAGAGATTAGAGACAATAGCAGATGATACACGTCATTCATCCACAACAGAGGCACAAGGTGCAGATCACTTGGAGAAGGGGAATGAGCGGGAGATGAGCAGGGACTCGATGTCACTGCTGAGAAGCCGTGTGCAGGAGCTGGAGCTTCAGATGAAGAACATGCGTGATGAACTGGAGAACAAACCACCAGATGGAGACATGGCCAGTCTACGAGAAAAGTACCAGAAAGACTTCGACAGTCTTAAGGTTCAGACTATCACGTTAAACCATTTTAAACAAGTTACCTACATGTAGCTATTTTGTCTGGGTAGCATCACCTGTAAAATAGCAACAACAACTACTATTACTACTACTACTACTACTACTAATAATAATAATAATAATAATAATAATAATAAGGGGGAGCCTCTGAAACCCTTCAGACGATTCTGAATTTCGTTGAGCAGTGAGGGTGTGGCCTCAAAAGGTCAATATTGGATACTAATTAATGTGTAAGAAACAACTAACACTAAATTTACAAGCTGAATTATGATTACATTGGGAAAATTACAGTTTTAACTTTGAATAAAATAATTGTAAAATTTAATATTGCATCAGCTCAGCTTTTCAGTCCAAAGACACAAAATTTCTAAATAATTAAATAAATTGTGTGCACAGAAATGAAGAATTCACATTTGATGATGATGATAACAGCTAATTTGGAACATAGCCAGTCAGGCGTTTACCTTAGCACTAGCACTAGATTTTTACATAATTATTCCTCAATCAAGTGGCAGATGTGACAAATTCTACTGATTGGATAAACAGACTTAAGTGATGAACATTTCCAAATGAAGAACCCATAGAACACAGCTGTCCTTCTGAATGAATCTCTGGAGGAATAGAAGCTTCACTAAAATGGTGCCTCCTCCCCAAATAAAACTCAGGAACAGTGACAATAACAATATCCTTTATGTTCAATAGCATGATATTATAACTGATTATCGGCTAGTGTGTATATGCATGTTTATAAGTGTGGGTGCGTGTCTGCTTGTAGGAGACGTGTGAGCGTGGGTTTGCAGCAATGGAGGAAACTCATCAGAAGGTAATTGAGGATCTTCAGCGTCAGCATCAGCGTGAAATTAACAAGCTGCTGGAGGAGAGAGAGAGATTACTGGAGGAGGAGACTAACGCCACCATCGCTGGTAAGCATCATCAACTTAACAACTAAATACTGGAATAAGTATTTAGTTGTTAATCAATCAGGACATCCACAACAGGATGTCCTGATATAGGAAAATAATCAACTTCAGAGTGATGTAAAGTGTTTTATTCTTCTCATATCATTAAAATCTGCCATTTATTATATTTTTTATTTATTTAAGATGACATGGTTTAGTTTTTTTTTATCAATTTATATTTACATTAATGTTATGAAACATCTGAGAGTCAAGTTACTTCCTGTTGTCACTTATTTTATAGTAGTTATAAACAGTTGTTCCCTCACCGGCCTCTCCTTGTACTCTTAATAAGACCAAAAAAAAAAACCCACAGCTTGTAAAGTGTAAACTCTTCTGTCCTGAAAAAAGTTTCAGCTTCACCTCTGACTGTTACAAAGCGCTGACACTGGAGACTCCTTCCACCAATGTTACAAAAACACATTTCTCCTTACAGAAACCTGCACCATAACAAAAATTTCACGTGATCAATTTATAGTTTATAGATTTCCCATGTTTTTAAACAATGTTGTGATAAACTATGAAAGATTCAAAGTAATCTTGTGTGTGTGTGTGTGTAGCGATCGAAGCAATGAAAAACGCGCATCGTGAGGAATTGGAGAAAACACAGCGAGCACAACTGAGTGGAGTCAGTGCAGATATCGAACAGCTACGCATGCAGTACGAGTGAGTACACACACACACAATTATTGGCACCCCTTGTAAAAATTAATAAAATGGATTAGAAAAAATCCACCTTTTGGTGAAATCGCTTAATTTCACACTGAAACAATGAGAAAAAGCCAACCTTTAATTGAAATAAATTTATTCAGAGATGTATGTGATTAGCGGGCCCCTCTCCCTGGTCACGCTGCTTCTGGCTGTCCAAAATAATGGTGCTGAAGCGCTGTTGTTTCTTCAGCACCATGGGAGTGGTTGAGCGAGGAGCAATGTGTGCTGCTTTGGCAATGGCTTTCTGGAGCTGCCGTCACATTAGCGCCGAGCCTACCATCTTTCAAGGCTCGACCCAGAGGCTGTAGCTTCTGGAGAGGCTGTCGGCGTTCCCATGCTGGGTCCCTGCTCTATGTTGGACCTGGAAAGAGAAGTCCTGCAATGACAAGAACCAGCGAGTAACATGAGCATTGGTGTCTTTGATGGCTGCCATCCACTGGAGTGGGGCATGGTCGAGGTGTGAAATGACAACCAGACAGTACCTCAGCTCAGTTACTGCCCACTTGATGGTGAGGGCTTTCTGCTGGAAGTAGCTTGCAGCTGATGTACAACATGGGGTGCTCTTTGCCCTCTATGACCTCTGACAGCACAGCATCCAGGCCCATCTCTGAGGCGGCTGTCTGGATGATGAAGGGGAGATCAAAGTGTGGGTTTCAGAGGACGGGGCAGTGGTGAGAGCCTTCTTCAGGGCTTGGAATATCTTCTCTGTCTGACTGGTCCACTTTATCTTGTGAGGCTCCCCCTTGTTGGTCAGATTTGAGAGGGGAGAGGCTAGAGAAGAGAAGTTGGGTACAAATCTATGGTAATAACCAGCTATCCCCAAAAAGGGACATATCTGGTGCTTGGTGGTGGGTTGGGGTAATTCTGTCTGGCCTCTATCTTCCTGACCTGAGGCTTCAGCAGGCCTCAGCCAATGCAGTAGCCCAGGTACTGTGCCTTGGTAAACCCCAGATGGCGCTTCTGGGGGTTGGCAGTTAACCCAGTCTTCCGCAGCTCTCCCAGGACAAATTTGAGGTGGTGCAGGTATTCGGTCCAGGTGGACAAGTAGATGATGATGATGTCAAGGTATGCAGCGTTGAAGTCCCGGTGGGGGTGGAGGACCACTTCCATGAGGCGTTGGAAAGTGATTGGTGCTCCATGGAGGCCAAAGGGGAGAACCCAGAACTGCCAGTGGCCTGACGCCATGGTGAAGGCTGTTTTAGGGCAGGCCTGGGGCATCAGGGCCATTTGCCAGTAGCCTTTGGTCAGGTTCAGTGTTGATATGAAATGGGCCCTCCCCAGCCTGTCAACCAGGTCATCCACGCTGGGCAGAGGGTAGCTGTCGAAGTCTGAGATTGCATTGAGTTTCCTGAAGTCATTTCCTGAATGACTTGAGATTGCATTGAATTTCCTGAAGTCTCAGACTTCCATCAGGCTTGGGCACCACCACCACAATGGGGCTTGACCAGGGGCTGGTGGACTCTTCAATGATGCTGGCCTGTAGCATTCATGCCACTTCCTTCTCAATTTCACAACAGCAGGCCTTTGGGACACAATAGTTGCATTGCTGGACCACAACCCCATGGGGGGTCTTGGTGTCATGTTGGATCAGCTGGGTCCACCCTGGTTCTGCTGCAAAGATGCCCAAGAACTGGTCAAGCAGTTCTCCCAGCTTTTGCTATCTTTTTTTACACCAAACCCCCCTTGAGTGTTTATTGCCAAAAAGCTCCATTTTTGTAACATCAGACCATAGGACACAGTTCTAGTCAAAGTTGCATTAGCATTTTGCAAACTTCAGGTGCTTAGGTTTGTGGTTAACTGACAGAAGAGGCTTGAATAAGCATCTTTCTCTTTAACACCAGGTCCATTGTTCACAAAATGGATGAATTGGAGCTACAGATAGCAGAGAACAAGTCTGTCAGAGACTGCTGTGTGATGTTAATAATGGAGACCTGGCTTCACCTGATGATACTCGATGCTTCAGTGCAGTGAGCAGGCCACACAGTCTGCCACCTGGACTGAAGCAAAGACTCCAGTAAGAGCAGAGGAGGAAGAGTGCGTATCTATGTACATAATGGTTGGTGTATAAACAGCCGACTCACTGACAGGCACTGTTCCTCTAACTTAAAGGCTCTGTCAGTTGTGTGTCGACCGTTCTATCTGCCGAGGTAGCTGACAGTAGTAATTATTACTGTTGTTTACATTCCACCAGATACGAACACTCACACGACCATAGCTCACCTGCATAGTTTTATAAACAAACAGCAACAAGCCCATCCTGAAGGTGTCCACATCATAGCTGGAGACTAATCAAGCATGCTTAAAAAAATGTACTTCCCAATTTCACCCAATATGTCAAATGTGCTACCAGGGGGAGGAATACACTTGATCGTGTGGATTCAAACATGAAGCATGCTTACAGAGCTGTGCTTCTTTCACATCTGGGCATGTCAGATCACATCTCCGTACTCCTCATCCCAGTATACAACCCCATCAGAAGACCAGACAAACCCATCACAAGGATCATCAAAACATGGCCTGAGGGAGCCCTCATTCAGCTGCAGGACTGCTTTGCACACACCAAATGGGATTTATTTGAGCATCCGGACTTGGAAACATACACACGGCTTGTACTATGTTACATCACACACTGCATTGACGCTGTGAGTGTAAACAAACAGATCAGGGTTTTTTCTTACCCAGAAACCCTGGATGACAAAGGAGGTCCAGACACTCTTCAGAGCCTGTGACACTGCTTTCAGGTCAGGGGACATGACACTGTAAAGTGCTGCCAGGGCTGACCTGAAGAGAGGCATCAAAGATGCCAAACGGGCCTCCAAGATGAGAATCGAGGACCACTTCTCAGACAAGCATGCAAGACTGATATGGCAGGGCATTCAGTACATCACTAACTATTAGGG
>JANZLB010000024.1:69944884-69955081 GCA_026167865.1 Notarius quadriscutis | reverse complement strand
GCCTCTCTCATCTTTTTAAGTGGGAGAACTTGCACAATTGGTGACTGACTAAATACTTTTTTGCCCCACTGTATGTCTTTGAAGGGGTTGTCTACATTCTTGAGCCTGGTAAGCCTAGTCATTATTTTCCTCTTATCGTCTTTACTTTTTTTTTTAAAGATATGTTTTGGGCTTTTTTCATCTTTATTATTGGATAGGACAGTGTAGAGATAGGAAATGAGCGAGAGAGAGAGAGAGAGAGAGAGATGGATCGGGAAATGACCTCAGGTCGGAATCGAACCCGGATCCCCGGACCCATGGCACGGCGCCCCATCCACCTGAGCCACGACACCCCCTTATCATCTTTACTTTGTAGGACAACTTTGAGTGGTCTTGGGCTGATATCTTCTCATTTCTTGCCTAATCTAATGGTGAACTTGATTTCAATTTTGCCGAGCTCCAATGGTTCAGCAAACAAATGTTCTACATATGTTTTATCGTGTGTTGCCCTTTGCCTTGGCTCATCACAGGTTGACTCAGGGAATCGGTGTATTATCAGGTTCTGCTCTCTTGTTTCACATTCTTATTCTTCCAGTTTTTGTTCCTCCATTACTTTTTTCACAATGGTTGCTACTTAACCTGAACTGGTGTTCCCATTCTCATTCGTTTTCTTGTCAAACAGACTACTCCATTGATGTGTTACAGTTTTGGGTACATCTGTCAATATTTTATTTATTTGCTCCTGCACTACATCCAGTTTTGTTGACAGCATACTGTTGACATATTCATTGGTTTTAATTTTATTCTCAATTGTGTCTTCTCAAGATAGTCTCTAACATGGAATATTTGCATTCTTTCAAGCCTTCTTTTGGTGATTGTTTCCTTCCTTTTTTGATAGATTGCTGGATTTCATCTTTACACCCACTGCAGAACCAACACACGTCATCTCGTTGAAGTTTTCGTAATGCTCTGAATTCTTGTTGAGCAAAGGATGTACAAGTGAGACAGAAATGTTTCTCACAACCACCGCATGTGAGAGCCTGGCATATGTTACAGATCCACCTCTCCCTTTTATCAATTTCGTGGGGTTCCTCTAATGTTTCATTTGTACTTTCCACTACCTCCTTTTTATTGGACTTTCCCTTTTCTATTCGATGTTTTGTATGTCTGTGTCACTTATTAGTTAAGTCAATATACCCTCACAGAGTTTACAGTTATTTAGTGTCACTTTTTGTAGCCTTTCTCCCTGCCTCTCACTCCTCCGTTTTTACTCAGGAAGTGTAGTAGTAAAAATCAGTCTTTCCATGAATTACGTTACAGCGTTTCTCCTCAGATATGTAGCAAGCATTAGAAGCAAGGTCAAGCTGACCTCAGACACTTCCTCAAAGTTGCCAATCTCTTTCTTCTACATCGATTTCTCCAGCCGTCGCATTAGCACCGCAGTGACATTCGCGCTGGAAGCACAGCGATATCATCTTGTGGTTCTTTTGCTGCTGCAGGAACTGCCAGGCTTGAGCATGTGACTGGCCTCACAGAGACTTTGAAATATCAGGCTATTTAGGAGAAGAATGAGAGCCCTCATTCTTTTCCTGTGAGGTGAGGATCAGCACCTCCAAGTCCGTGGCCATGGCGCTCAGCCGGAAATGGGTGGTGTCTACTTTGGGTCGGGGGGAGTTGCTACCTCAAGTGGAGGAGTTTAAGTATCTTGGAGTTTGTTTACAAGTGAGGGTAGGGGGGAGTGGGAGATGGACAGATGGATCGGGGCAGCGTCAGCAGTGATGAGGACGTTAAACCAGTCTGTTGTGGTAAAGAGAGACCTGAACCAAAAGGCAAAGCTGTCAGTTTACTGGTCCATCTACATTCCCACCCTCACCTATGGTCACAAGCTATGGGTAGTGACCAAAAGAACGAGATCGTGGATACAAGCGGTAGAAATGAATTTTCTCTGCAGGGTGGCTGGGCTCTCCCTTAGAGATAGGGTGAGAAGCTTGGCCATTCGGGAGAGACTCAGAGTAGAACCACATCGAAAGGAGTCAGTTGAGGTGGTTTGGGCACCTTGTCAGGATGCCCCCTAGACGCCTCCCAGGGGAGGCTCTCTGGGCATGCCCCTCGGGGAGGAGACCCTGGGGCACACCCAGGACATGTTGGAGAGATTACATCTCTCAGCTGGCCTGGAAATGCCTCGGTATTCCCCCAGAAGAGCTGGTGGAGGTGGCCGGGGAGAGGGAAGTCTGGGCTGCTCTGCTTAGGCTGCTACCCCTACAACCCAGATCCAGATAAGCGATAGAAGATGGATGGATAGAAATATAGAACAGGATAAGCGGCTACAGATAATGAATGGATGGAAGGCACCCTTTTTTATACAAACTTTGTTATAGATTTCTATTTTATGACTTCTACATTATTGAGTCAGTACAAAATATTTTAGAGTTCCAAACGTTCATTATTTTTTCCAGCACAAAATTAAATGCTACAGAACAAAAAATGTTTGTATCTGAGCAGCATATTCCATAAGAGAGCACTTTTCAGATTAAAAAAGAAAACATACAGAAGGCTACTGGGTTTTGGTGCAAAATGAAGAAGCATGTGTGATAGTCAAAGTGTCCAGAAGAACTGTGGCTAATTCTGTAAGATGCTCAGTAAAACCTACAGCTCATTTCTACATAAAACTGCACTCACTGGACCTGAGATGGATATATATATATTTTTTAAAGCAAAGGGTTGTCTCACACCAAATATTGACTTTGTTTCATTTAGTATAGCTTACTGATTACTGTTTATAGTATTTTTTAATGTTGAAACATCAACAGCATTTCTTTACATGTGCCTCAGACTTTTGCACAGGACTGTATATCAGCTGTTCCTCATTTCCAAGATTCATATTCCTTCAGATAACTTATGACGATGCCTCTGGTGATTGGCAAGTCCAATTTTCACATGAAACATTCTCCCACACAGTCTGCACTAGATCTCTGGTGGTGAACATGGTAGAGTCTATCTCATCTTTCTTCTCTTACTTTTCTCTTCTCTATTGTGGCATCACTCAGCTTCAAACAGCTTAGCAGCAGTTACAGTTGTCTGCCACCAGATTTTGTGATCTTGAGAAAGGTCTTCCAAGGACTCCAGATCTACAGTATGTTTGCCTTCTTCAATGTTTGTTTGAGCTGGTCTTTATATCCTCATAAGGGGCAACCATGAGGTCTTTTCCCAGAGCTGATCTCACTAAATAAAACTTGTCGGGGTAACCTTGATTCACTCATGCGGAGTACGTGACCTGTCCATCTGAGTCTATGTTTGACTATCATTGCTTCAATGCTGGTCATTTGAACTTTGTCTAGGACTGCATGGTTGGTAACATAGTCCTCCCATTTAACATTCAAAATTAATCTCAACTTCCTTTGATGGAATTGTTCAAGCTTCTTCATATCTCGGAGGTACAGGGTCCATGTTTCACAACCATAGAGTAGTGTTGAGACAACAACAGCTTGATAGACCATGAGCTTAGTTTGTTGCTTTAGATCTCTGTTCTGGAAAATGTGCTTAGATAGTCTGCCAAAGGCTACATGGGCAGCAGGGATCCTGTTCCCAACATCTCGCTCGGAACTGCACTGATTTGAGAACATGCTTCCCAGGTATGAGAAATGGTCCACTTGTTCAAGTGGTGTGTCAAATACATACACATCAAATTCTGGAATAATCGATCCGGGTGCAAGTTGAACTAAAACCTTTGTCATCTGGGCATTGATGGACAGTCCAAAATGATCATATGCATGTTTAAAGGTATTAATGGATTCTTGTAATTCCTCTGGTGTATGGGCCAGTGAAGCACTGTCATAAGCATACTGAAGTTCTGTAATCTTGTTGACTTTGGTCAGTTTTTGCGAATGGAGTCCTGAAAGGTTGAAGAGTCCTCCATCAAAGCGATATCTAATCTCCACTCCCAGATTGTCTGATGGGATTTCGTAAAACATTGCAGCAAGGTACATGGAGAAAAGTGTTGGAGCAAGTACACACCCCTGTTTGAGTCCATTGGTCATTGGAAACTCTTCAGACTTGGCATTTTGATGCCATACCTGTCCAATCATCCCATCATGCAGTTGTCGAATAAGTGCTACAAAGTGATCAGGGCAGCCAAAACATTTAAAGACCAACCACATAGCAGTTCTTGGTACAGTATCAAATGCTTTTTCAAGATTGTAAAAAACAAATAACCAAGGTTTTTGTTGCTCTCTACACTTTTCCTGTAACTGTCTTGCACAGAATATCATGTTGATGCTCTAAATCCAAATTGAGATTCAGGTAGAATATCTTCAGAGACAACTAGGAGATGGTTAAGTAATATTCTGGCAAAGATCTTGCCTGTGATAGAAAGCAGGGATATTCATCGATAGTTTCCACATACTCTGCGATCTCCTTTCTTGAAGATGGTAACAATGATAGCATTCTTTAGATCTTCTGGTATTATTTGCTGTTCCCATATCTTGAGAATAAGGTTGAAGATTCTCATTTTCAGTGGAAGGCCTCCAGATTAAATAAGTTCCAGGGAATGTTGTCGGGTCCAGGGGACTTCTTTTGCTTCATTTTCTTAATGGTATCAATAAACTCGCAAAGTTTGGTGGATCAGACATCCAGTATTGGACAATGTGTTGAGGAACATTTTGTAAGAAATCTTCAGCTGCTGTGGAGTTTCTGTTAAGGAGAGTGGCAAAATGTTCTTTCCATCATTTCAGGATATCTTGGCTGTCAGTGATAACTGTAGTATTATCAGCTGACCACAATGTTCCTATAGACCACAATGTTCCATATCCTTGCTTTCCCATCACATCTTTCCATAGTCAGTAGTCTTTTCCCATTCTGGCATTAAAATCTTCAAGAACCATGAGTTTGTCTCTTGGTGGTACTGAGGAGATGGTATTGTTAAGCTGATTATAGAACTGATCTTTTACGTCACTGTGGCAGCGGGGGCATGGCCTAGCATCAGTTTGTGAATGGAGGGCGGGGCCAGGGAAGGTGAGTGGCAAAGTCAATGCACCTGTGTCTAATTAATGTGTGTCTGTGTTGCAGTGACAGAAGATAGAAAAGGAGGTAGAGAGCAGAGAGAAGGGAGCTCTCCTGACCAGAATGTGTGTGTGTGTGTGTGTGTGTGTGTGAGAGAGAGAGAGAGAGAGACTGGGAGAGTGTGAGTGTGTGATGCTGAAAAGTGGAAAATAAAAGAAAATAAAGAGCGTGTGTGAACATCAATTCCTGCCTGCTGTGCTTCTGTACTCCACCTTCATCAGGGAACTGTTATAGTGGTGCCAAAACCCGGGATTACAGAAGGGAACCACCACATGGAGTCCTCCCCATTCCAAGAGCTCATCCATGCCCTCACTACTGCCCAGCAGAACCAGCATCAAGCACTGATCGCCCTCCAGAAGGAGCAGGAGCAATGCTTTGAAGCCTTGATGCTGGCCCAGCAGGAAAATCGCCAGGCATTCCAGCATCTGCTTGCGTCAGCAGGGGATTTGACCAGCACCACAGCGGACCCTCATGCCACCCTCACAAAAATGGGCCCACAGGATGATCTGGAAGCTTTCCTTGCTCTTTTCGACGGGGTCATCGATCCGACGGGATCATCGATCTGGTGGCACTGGAACAGTTCGTCTCCCAACTTCTGGAAGGAACAGCAGAATGGGTCCAGTGTCATCACCCGGCATCACTAGAATGAGCCATCGAGTTGACAGAGGACCATCTGGAGGCAGTTCTGACAGCAGGCGGACAAGGTGCCTCTCCTCATCTTCTTTCTCTCTCTCCTCCCCCACTCATCCTGTTTCCCTACTGCGGAGGTGGCAGCTGACTCTTCTCCAGCTGGCCTGTCACACCCATGGAGTCCTCCCATCACCCTCTTCCATGTCTGTGTCTTCTCCCCCTCAGGTGAGTGATGCCCATAACACCAGTGCAGAGGTGTGCTGATGTGATGAGGAGCTGGAGCATCTCCTGAGCCAGGGTTCTGCAATGGAGGTGGGAGCTGTGATCCACATCCCCAACGCACCAGAGACTGCCCCCGATTGGGCCAGAACGTATCGCATACCGGTAAGCATTCAAGGGGATACATATCACATGTTGGTGGATTCTGGTTGTAATTAGACTTCAATCCACCAAAGCCTGGTGCAAGATGAGGCATTGGGCAGAGCACAATCGGTGAAGGTGTTGTGTGTGCACGGGGATGTTCACAATTATCCTCTAATGTCTGTCCATATTCTATTTTGGGGCCAAAAGCATAGAGTTAAGGCAGCAGTTAATCCTTGTCTCACCCACTCACTGATTTTGGGAACCGATTGACCAGGGTTTTGAACTTTATTGGAATATGTAGTAGGGAGTGGGTCCTGCCATAAAATGTCATGGGGGGATCACGGTGTGGCATTGACTGGAGAAGCTGTCACAGAGCCGCCCACATCATCACTGCATCAGGATGATACAAGGAGTGAGGAACAGCCCTCCCCTCCTCCCACCCTTGGGGATTCCCTCAAGGATTTCCCTTTAGAGCAGTCATGTGACAAGATTCTGCAACATACGTTTGACCAAGTGAGAGTAATCGATGGTCAAACTCTCCAGCCAAATGTGGCACCCATCTTCCCGGACTCTGAAATTATTAAATATAGACTGTATCAAGTGACGCAGGACATTCAAACCAGTGAACAAATAACCCAGTTGTTAATCCCTAAGAGCTATAGGGAACTCATCTTCCATGTGGCTCACTTTAATCCCATGGCCGAACACTTACAGTAGGGCAGGATAAAACACTTGCCCAAATAATGGCCTGGTTCTACTGGCCAGGGATTTGCGAGGACGTTCATCGGTGGTGTGCAGCGTGCCATGAATGGCACTTAGTAAACCCCACGGTGACTCCAAAAGCACCTTTGTGACCTCTCCCTTTAATCGAGATCCCCTTTGAAAGAATTGGTATGGATCTCGTCGGGCCATTAGATCGGTCAGCATGAGGATATCGCTTTTAGTTCTGGTGGACTATGCAATGCGATTTCCCAAAGTAGTGCCTCTCCGCAATATCTCAGCACACAGTGTTGCAGAAGCGCTCTTCCGTATTATGTCCCAGGTCAGGATTCCGAAAGAAATCCTGACAGACCAAGGCACTTCATTTATGTCATGCACACTGTGCGAGCTGTATGGATTATTGGGGATTAAATCCATCCACACCAGTGTTTATCACCCACAAACAGATGGTTTAGTAGAGTGGTTCAATCAAACACTTAAAAATCTAATTCGGAAATTTGTAAGCGAAGACGCATGTAACTGGGATAAATGGCTCAAGCCCCTGTTATTTGCAGTAAGAGAGGTCCCGCAAGCCTCCACAGGATTTTCCCCATTTGAATTATTATATGAGCGAAAGCCTTGTGGCATCATGGATGTGCTGCGGGAAAATTGGGAGGAGGGACCTTCGTCTAGCAAGAACGAAATTCAGTACGTTCTTGACCTGCACGCCAAACTCCACACACTCACTCAAAAGGGAACACCAGATTCGGTCTATTGGACAGAGCAGTGCCAACAGGTTTTCACCAGAGTAAAGGCTGCACTGTGTGGGGGGCCTCTCTTACACTCCCCTGACTTCTTTCTCCCCCTTAATTTTGCAGATGGATGCATCGGACAGAGGGCTGGGGGCTGTTTTGTCCCAGGAGGTGGAGGGCAAGGAACGCCCCATGCTGTACATCAGCCGCAAGCTCTCGATGCGTGAGAGTAAGTACAGCACCATCAAGAAAGAGTGCTTGGCCATCAAGTGGGCAGTCCTCACCCTCCAATACTACCTGCTGGGGTGCCCTTTCACCCTCTGTTTGGACCACGTGCCCTTCCAGTGGCTCCACTGCATGAAAGATGCCAATGTGTGGATCACCCATTGGTATCTAGCCCTCCAGCCATTTAAATTCGAGGTGGTCCACATGCCAGGGGCGCAGATGGTAGCGGCGGACTTCCTGTCCCGTAAGGGGGGGGGAGTCCGCTGCAGGCTGGACAGCTCCCTGGCCTGAGTCGGGCAGTGGGGGTATGTGGCAGCGGGGGCTTGGCCTAGCATCAGTTTGTGAATGGAGGGCGGGGCCAGGGAAGGTGAGTGGCAAAGTCAATGCACCTGTGTCTAATTAATGTGTGTCTGTGTTGCAGTGACAGAAGATAGAAAAGGAGGTAGAGAGCAGAGAGAAGGGAGCTCTCCTGACCAGAATGTGTGTGTGTGTGTGTGTGTGTGTGTGAGAGAGAGAGAGAGAGAGACTGGGAGAGTGTGAGTGTGTGATGCTGAAAAGTGGAAAATAAAAGAAAATAAAGAGCGTGTGTGAACATCAATTCCTGCCTGCTGTGCTTCTGTACTCCACCTTCATCAGGGAACTGTTATAGTGGTGCCAAAACCCGGGATTACAGAAGGGAACCACCACATGGAGTCCTCCCCATTCCAAGAGCTCATCCATGCCCTCACTACTGCCCAGCAGAACCAGCATCAAGTGCTGATCGTCCTCTGGAAGGAGCAGGAGCAACGCTTTGAAGCCTTGATGCTGGCCCAGCAGGAAGATCGCCAGGCATTCCGGCATCTGCTCACGTCAGCAGGGACTTTGACCAGCACCACGGCGGACCCTCACGAAGATGGGCCTGCAGGATGATCCGGAAGCTTTCCTTGCTCTTTTCAAGCAAGCAGCCGAAACGTGGGAGTGGCCGTTCGAGCAGCGTGTGGCGCACCTCCTCCCACTTCTGACTGGCGAGGCACAGCTCGCAGCACTGCAGCTCCCTGCTGACAGCCGGCTCAAGTATGCTGACCTGAAGAAAGCCATCCTGCAGCGTGTTGGCTGCTCCCCGGAACAACAACACCAGTGCTTCCCGACGCTAACACTGGAGGAGGTTGGCCAGCTGTTCACACTCGGCCAGCAACTCCAGGACGCCTGCCAGTGGTGGCTGAGGGCAGGAGACTGTGACGCTGATGGGATCATTGATCTCATGGCACTGGAACAGTTAATCTCTCAACTTCCAGAAGGAACAGCGGAATGGGTCCAGTGTCATTGCCTGGTGTCGCTGGAACGAGCCATTGAGTTGGTGGAGGACCATCTGGAGGCAGTTCTGACAGCAAGCAGATGAGGAGCCTCTCCTCATGTTCTTTCTCTCTCTCCTTTGTCCCTCCCTTTCCCCTTCTCTCTCTCCCTCTCACCCTGTTCCCCTATCGCAGAGGTGGCAGCCGGCTCCTCCCCAGCTGGCCTGTTGCACCCGTGGAGTCATCCCATCTCCCTCTTCCATATCTGTGTCTTCTCCCCCTCAGGTGAGTGACGCCCATAACGCCAGTGCAGAGGGAAAGCCTGGGCCGGTGTGCTGGCACGGTGGGGAGCCAGAGCATCTCTCGAGCCTGGGGCTCTGCAACGGAGGTGGGAGTTGTGATCCGCATCCCCAACACACCAGAGACCACCTCCGATCGGGGCGGAACATATCGCATACCGGTAAGCATTCAAGGGGATACATATCATGCGTTGGTGGATTCTGGTTGTAATCAGACCACAATCCACCAAAGCCTGGGGCAAGTTGAGGCATTGGGGAGAGCACAAGCGGTAAAGGTGTTGTGTGTGCATGGGGATGTTCACAACTACCCTCTACTGTCTGTCCATATTCTATTTCGGAGCCAAAAGCATAAAGTTAAGGCGGCGGTTATTCCCGTCTCACTCACTCACTGATTTTGGGAACAGATTGGCCAGGGTTTTGAATGTTATTGTAACACGTAGTAGGGAGTGGGTCCTGCCATAAAATGCCATGGAGGGATCATGGTGTGGCATTGACTGGAGAAGCTGTCACAGAGCTGTCTACGTCATCACTGCATCAGAACAATACGAGGAGTGAGGAGCAGCCCTCCCCCCCTCCTACCCTTGGATATTCCCTCAAGGATTTCCCTTTAGAGCAGTCACATGATGAGACTCTGTGGCATATGTTTGACCAAGTGAGAGTAATCGATGGCCAAACTCTCCAGGCAAATGCGGCACCTGTCTTCCAATACTTCACAATTATTAAAGATAGACTGTATCAAGTGAGGCGGCATGGTGGTGTAGTGGTTAGCACTGTCGCCTCACAGCAAGACGGTCCGGGTTCGAGCCCCATGGCTGACCAGGGCCTTTCTGTGCAGAGTTTGCAGGTTCTCCCCATGTCCGCGTGGGTTTCCTCTGGGTGCTCCGGTTTCCCCCACAGTCCAAAGACATGCAGGTTAGGTTA
>JANZLB010000024.1:69747359-69759709 GCA_026167865.1 Notarius quadriscutis | reverse complement strand
GGGTTCTCTTTATCTACTTTTAGGACTTGTGTGAAAATCTGATGATGTTTTCGGTCATATTTATGCAGAAATATACAGTAGAAAATTCTAAAGGGTTCACAAACTTTCAAGCACCACTGTATGACAGATCCAATCTGATCACACGGCGCTGACTAAACCAGCATTTTAAAGCATTGTTGTGTACGTCTAAAAAAAAAAAAAAAACAGCAGTAATGCTCATTCTTAGCAAAAAAAAAATGTTCCATACTACAGCTTGATATGCAAGTTTGAAAAAAAAATGACACTTTCCTGCCTAAAGTTGTCTTTATGTTTTATTTGGATTCTCTGTAACCATGAATCTAATTAATCCTCGCTCTTTTCCACACTCGTTCTCTCCACTAAGCTTTCTCACGCTCACATGGCATGATCTTTCTGTACAAGTGCCAAAAACAAAAAGCGGCAGAATTCCTCATCGAGCAAGCTTGCCAAATGTCTGATCCCTCTGTCCGTAGCCCGGCCGTGTCGCGTCTCCTAAGGCCATTCGCAGCATTTCACACAATCCTGATCTTGACACAGGCCAGGTGGGAGGAGTCTATCACGCCGTGATGTCACTGATGGACTCGCTCATGTCCGTGATGGACAGATGGAGCTGTAGGAAGAAAGAGGACTGTTGCCCGCACTGTAGCTGCCTAATCTGCAGGAACCCTCGCTTCCTGTGAAAGGAAACAAAAAGAGATGAAAGAAACAGGGACGACAAAAATCGAGCGAGAGCGAGGGGAATGCCTTTCTCTTGTCCCCTTTCCTTTCTCTCTCTCTCTCTCTTTCTCTCTCTCTCTCTTTCTTTGAATGCTGACCCAACGGAGTGACGGCACGGTAATGCTCCTCTGCTCCCAAACCTCGCTTGCTCATACCATCCGTCACCACAAAAAAGGGGTGTACAGGAGGGGCTCGGCTCCCGATGAAGGAACTCCACTTTGAATTTGACTTTAAGAAAATGATCAGTTCGTTACTTTACTTTTCCTTTGTTTTTTTTTTGTTTTTTTTTCCTCTTTCCCGTGCTAACACGTAGTGTTGTCTTTTCTCCGTAGCTAGCCCCTCTCTGACTCCCCCCTCCCCCCATCACTTCTCCTCTTGGTTGCTTCCGTAGTCATCCCTGTTGTTGCCATGCTACTGTTGTCATGACACCACCTCCAGCACTCCATCAAAAATATCGCCAAAAATATCTCTCTTCTCAATCTCTCTGCCCTCATGCCTTTCTTTCTTCTGTTTTCAGTTCCTCAGTCGTTTAGATTATGAATATTATAGCAACAGATGTCAGATTACGGCTGATTAGAAAAACATTCGTTTTATCTGGGTTAAATTTCAGCATGCATCTACTGCTTTGTGTCATTAATCCGACCAATCACAGCGTTCCGGACTGTGATTGTTCGGATTAATTTTCCATAACAGCAGCTCTGATGGTTGTGCAGCTGCACATCATCTTCATATGAACCTTTCACCAGATTTATATTAACCTTTTTGTCTTATTAAACTCAAGAGAGAGAATAATGCGAGGCCGCTGAAGGAACGATAAGGAATTTCGCACAGCTCACTATCAAAGTCAAAGTCCCTGGTCTTCCCAGGCAGTCTCCCATCCCAGTACTAACCAGGACCTTAAGGCGCATTGGGTGGCGCCAATCTCCGCTTCTATAGCTCTATATTATAGAGCTAGGGTTACAGTGGGGGGGCGTGTCCTCTGGTAAACGCAAGAGTTTGACTCCCTACTCACATCTGTATTGCAGCGTGCCTTACTAGACGGCAGTAGGTACCATTTTTACAATGGTCTTTGGTATGACCTTGCAAGCTCTCAGTTGAGCAGCAGACACACTAACCACTAGGCCAGCTCGCGGTACAGCTAAACTATTAAAAATTGTAATGAGTCATTGTTAAATGAATAATAGTTGTAATCATTGACAAATCTCTGTGGTTTAAGAGGAATAAAACACTTCAACATGTACTGTTATTGGAAAATAATCAGTTTGACGTGGTAACGGGAGCTCCGCTTCATCACACCAACCTGTCGTTGATTGTTTTACTGTAACAGTATGTCCTGAAATGATTTGTTCTTTAAATAACATTGGACTCGGTGCTTATATAAAGCTCAACACAGCAGTGAAAGCTCAGGATATTACGACTTGTAGATCGTGAGAAGGTTCGGACCGAATACAGAACCCTGAGGAACACCCTGAGGAACCAGCGCAGTAGAGGATAAACTCCAGTTTTGGGTGTTATTTTTATCCTTATCACATGGAGTATTGTTTATTTTTAACAATTGTAGACTATCATTTTCCGTTCATATTATTTTTCTTTGTAAAAGATAGCATAGGTTCAAAATGTAACACTGTTTTTTGTTTTTTTTTTTGTATCCCTTACCCCAAATTCCTTTGTCTCTCTTAATTAATTTTCTTTTTGTACTTTATGATTTTTTTAACTTTCTAATAATTATGATAAAATGCACGCTGCCTGATACACCAGAACGGCCACACCCTGCTTGCATGGCTCTCCTTGTCGTGTCTCCGGTAATCCTGACAGCAACACTCAGTACCATGATGACTTATCGAAGCAAACCTTTACTGCTTTCATGACAGCTTCCTGGCTTAATCATGAAAAACTTGTTACATCCACTCATTTGTTTATTCAGCATTCATGAAAATGGGGAAAAGTTCGCCCCCTGCTGGAGAACATGGACCTGAGCGTAACACAGTGTGCTGCTCCGTCATTCAAGAACCCCTTGCTGTAGAACCAACCGTCCAGGGGTTGGAGTTGGACCTGATCTGGCTCCTTCTACATGGGGCAGAGCTAAACTATAAGTCCCAGGTGATGGAGTCAGACCTGATCTAGCTCCGACTACCTGGGCGGAGTCAAACCAAAAGTCCAGGGGATGGAGTCAGACCTGATCAAGCTCCTCCTGCCTGGGAGGAGTCAAACAAATGAGGGCTTGGAGGAAACTCATTGTACTTCAGGCTGGATAAGTGTGAAAGCTGGGTGTTTTACAGCGTCTCATGAGCAAGGGGTTAGGGGAGGAGTTGAGTCAGGTCCAGCCCCAGCCCCGAGACTATTGGTTATGCGGTAAGGACTATCCCCATTCACCTGCATGCTCTCTCTCGCTACACTTCTCTCTCTCTCTCTCATCTTACACGGTGTGTTGTGCTCCCTGTCCTTCCTCATTATCGTCTCTCAGTCTGTTTGTCATTGATTTTATTTATTTTCTTACACCCTCTCTCTATTTCTTCCTTCACAGATTCACCCACTAGTGATTCCGCCAAATCGAAGGTGAGTGCGAGTCCGATTTTGAACTCTCTCTTGAACACAGTTCACTCAAAAAAAAGGAAGCAAATTCCCTTTTGAGTTAAACACGAGCAGCTCTGACAGACGGATCAGAATCCTTCCTGCATTCATCACGCTTGCTAAAAGTCACGGCTGCTTGCTAGAGCGATGTCATTTCTGCAGTGCGTCCATGTCATACAGTACATGCAGAGGTGCGAGTCAGTGCTGCTGATGACACTCGATATATCTGCATCCAGCTTTCCATGGCTGTGTTTACATGCAGGGATTTTCACCAATCCGAATGAATTCATCCCAGTCGTAGAGTTCTAATAAACCGGGCGGTGTGGAGACAGCAGGAGGCTGATCCAGAAATCAGCGCCTTCAGCTTTTAATTGAGGTTTTAAAGCTGCTCAACGTTTCATAACTATCTGAAATTCCAGAACAAAGACATTTGTCGATGGAGATGACATAAAATGCACACGTTATCCATCAGAAAGGCAAATATATAATGCATTTACTCATCCATTTTTCTATCTGTTACCAACCACCATTTGAGAATAATATAAGAAATAGAAGTTTTATCAAATATTTCACCACTTTTTTTTTTTTTACCAAATATGTTCAGCATTTATGTTGAATTTCTGGTGAACGCTTTAAACGGATTAAATTCTGGTGGACTTTGTTTTCTTACAAGATCATTGTATCGCACGAGGGGCACATGATGATACAAAAACGCAAATGTTCACAACTCATGCACTGATTCCGATTGTGAAAGGAATCACACACACACACAGGTTTACACAACTATTATAGTTAATGAGTTAATGAAATTTGGAGAGAAATTCCATTCAGATTGGACTCGGAGTTTACCCGAAGGTCTGTCCGTATTCCGATGGAGCTCTCAGGCGGATTATTAAACACAGATATGCATGTAAACACAGATAATAGTGAATTGATGGTTTCGCTGCTGGTGTTGCTGGTGTGCTTTATGAGCTCTGGCACTTTTTACTGAGACTCTTTTCTCTTTTGACTCTGTCTTTCTTTTATTTGAGCTGATTTCAGAGGAGCAGGTGGAGTGGTGTTGCAATGGCCACAGCGGTTAGATCTTTGACTTCCTGCTCTTAATGCTGCTCTCAATGCTGTTGGTGCTTTCTCATATGTTCTCCACCCTCAGTGTTTCCTCATATATTTATCTCTTCCTCCTCTCCTTGCTCTGTCTGTTTCTCTCTCTCAGGGTTCATGGGGGTCTGGGAAAGACCAGTACAGCCGCGAACTGGTCTCCTCCATCTTTGCTGCAGCTAACCGCAAACGCAAGAAGCCCAAAGAGAAGTTGCATGCCAGCAGCTCCGATGATGACCTGGATGCTGTTTTTCTTGAGAGTGAGCTGCAGAACCAGAAACTAATCGAGCAGCATATAGCAAGAGACTTACATGATGGGAAAGAACCTGCTAAAACATCTAAGGGGCACAAAGAGCACAGGAACTCGTTCTTCTTGAAGAAACCATCACCCTCTAAGATTTCAGAATCCCAAAAATACTGTACGCTGCCCAGTCTCCATCTCCGAACTCCGGCTCCTTCCAAAAGCTCCACATCTGAATCATCTTCTCAGGTGGAGGACCTTGGCACCATGAACCCAGGAACGTCCAGATCCAGGAATCGGTTGAGAATTTGGGACACCGTAGCTCCATCTGCCATAGATCTAACTCCGCCCGGACCTGTCGGAGGATCAGCCACGGCAGAAGTGAGCTCTATCACCTCGGATTACTCGACCACCTCCTCCATGACATTCCTGACTGGGGCGGAGTCAAGCATGCTCAGTGCAGATTTGCAGAGCCGGGGTGGAGACGAGGCTGATGATGAGCGCAGTGAGCTGATCAGCGAGGGACGAAACATGGAGACAGACAGTGAGACTGAGTTTCCTGTTTTTATCAGAGGCGCTATGACTCCTGTTACCCCATCCAAGAGCGTCCCAAGAAGGTCAGAGTGTACTAACGTTCAAAAACCATTAAACCGCTACATCCTGTCTTCACAAAGGCTGATGACTTTGTCCAAGAGGCGGTCCTTGCACCAGAAGACGGACAGCGAATCGTCATTAGAAGTTGGAGCCAGCCGAGAGGGTGAGAGGATGAGCCGAAGTGAACCGAGCCGTCTATCTCGTGTTCTGGAAGCAGTGAAAAAAGGGCGGTCTGTGGGAAGCCTCAGCTCCGCCTCTTCCTCCTCCCACAACCAGACAGAACCAACAAAGCGCCTGAGTATCACCGAGAGGTTGAAGTCCCACTTCCGCTTGTCTGCAGACGATATGTTTGGCATCGGAGGGCACAAAAATAGCAGGAAAAAAGAGAAAAGAGTCCGCCGGAGACACACTGTAGGTGGCCAGCGGGACTTTGGCGAACTTGCAGTCATTAATGACTGGCGTGAACAGGGTGGTGCCGAGAAGGGGGCGGAGCTTTCGGACACGGACCGACTCGGACTTCAGAACTCGGGAGAGATTTCCATTCAGGACTGGAACACCCGCGAGCACTGGCATCCTGGGTCCTCACGGGCTGGTTCACTGGGGTCAAAGGTCATGACGGGGACTGGAGAGGGTTCGAGTCATCCTACTTCTGTGCCAAGTTGCCAATCCAGTATGGATCAGTTGAATGGGGGGGAACCAAAGTGCAAAGGCAAAGCCAACCTGAACTCGGGCTCCGATGTTCACCCACATAAACTTTCCGGGGCTCAAGTTGTGTGTTCACAGTTCTACCAATGTTTATAAAAAAATCTGCATTTATGTGTGTGGATGAAACGAAACGAATGAGAGTGAATGAATGAATGAATGAATGAATGTCCATAAAGGTACTGCACAATATTTTTTATCCTTTTAATTCCTTTGCCTCTTTTTAACAAAGTATATAAATATAAATATATATATATATAAATATAAATTGTATATATCTATATGTGTATAGGCTTATAAGAGGACTAACTGGAGTAAAGTGTATCAGATATGAAATGTAATCTCAATTTTATGGAACAAAGTTGCTAAATTTTCCCTCTTGCAGTGGATTTCCCAAGACCTGTTTACCAAGACGTTTACATCTTTTCATAATTTTGCGTTGGTGCTAATGTAGCTAACAAGGAACAGAGGTCTCTCCATCCATCCATCCATCCATCCATTATCTGTAGCAGCTTATCCTGTACAGGGTCGCTGGAGCCTATCCCAGCTGACTGTGGGCGAGAGGCGGGGTACACCCTGGACAAGTCGCCAGATCATCACAGGGTTGAGACAAACAACCATTCACACTCAATTTAAAGCCACCAATTAACCTAATCTGCATGTCTTTGGGGGAAACCAGAGCAGATTCCACACAGAAAGGCCCTCATCAGCCACTGGGCTCAAACCCAGACCCTACTGGTTATGAGGCGACCATGCTAACCACTACACCACCGTGCCACCCCAAACAGAGGGCTCTCTGACAGTAAATTCATAATTAATAAAGTCTTTTTTTTTTTTTTTACAGACTGTGAGTGCAAGCGCCTCTCAAGATTATACCATATTTTATGTTCTGTAAAATGAGCTGTAGAAATAACTCCAGGTAATGCGTATACTACCCTGTCTGAATTGGATAGTCACTCCAGTCCACTGTTCTCCCACTGAAACCAAAATTAAACTAAGTTTAAAATGCATACCAGTAAAATATCGAAGTGCCAAAAGGACATTTCCAGGGTTTTAGGTAAGCTACTGAGTTCCTTGCAAATGTACGCTATGGTTATGTGATCAAAACGTAACACAAGGAATATTTAGTGTGACGAGAAATCACATATCCCGTGTGAATTACTCCAGACATCCTCCAGCAACAATACTGAACAGGGAAATGTACTCCAGTCCAAGATGGTGGCCTCCATAATGTTCAGTGTTGTGCTGCATGCTGAGGTTGAGTTCATGTCCTAACCCACATCAGCAATCTGTAGATACAAAGTGGAGAAGATCTGAGCTGAGATAGACTTCCATGACTTGTTGGCTACATATCCTAGGACACTCCAGTGCAAAAATTAAAGATGCAAATGTCCCACTAACACATCTTGGTTGATCAACTCCATTTGTGGTTGAAATGGTTTACATTTTTTTTTTCTGAGACGTTAGAAGACAGTACTGGAAAGGATGTCAGGGTGATCAAGGTCTCCTCCTGAAACCGCAGTAATAGGAAGTTCCTCTTCAGCATTTGAAGTTCGAAAGAACACACGATACAACCAATGTTGCTATCTTACCACCAGATTTCTTGAATATAAGTCATGTTTCTTGATTATGTCTAAAGCATGCTCTTGTGTCCATTTATTAGCGAGTTTTCAGCAGGAGTGCGACTCCGGTAGTTACAGTGGGGTTACATGAAGACACATCACTGTTAACATCAGCACTCTGGAAAATAATGAGCAAAATCTCTTTTTTCAAGTAAATTCCAACATTTTGGTGAGGGTAACACTAACCCTACGTTCACACTAGTCACTTGTACTTTGTTGCTTGTGGGTGTGGCCTGTTTAGCATTTTTTTCGGGCCTGAGCACCGGAGGTGCATGGTCTCTGGTGTCCACCGGAGGGTGCTGCAATTAGGTGCAAGGTCCTATAGTTTTCCTAAGGATACTTCTTATTCTTATGATTATTCTTCTTTTTCTTCAAGACTTGGCCATTTTTGAGGTGGTTCCCATAGGTGAAAACTCATCAAATTTGGTGCACACATCAGTCCTGGCCACTGCTACTCAGGGATAGAGGCTTGGCCCCAGGTGTCTCCAGGGGACTCCATAGCGCCCCCACATGTCATTGAGACTTTTGCCTGGTATATAGTTTCACCTATCCATGTCAAATTTGGTAGGTGTGTCAGGAGCCCCAAGATGAACAAAATTGTAACATACATTGTACTAGCCAGACTCAACAGGAAGGGAGTTACTTTTGGTTTTGTACCTTTTGACACGTGTTACATTGTGATGTTCTTCTCCTAGGCGGTTTGTTAGATTCTTGCCAGAGTTGGTATACCAGAGGTGCTTGGGCCCTTCATCGCCGCTTGCGGCTATTTTTTTAGTTCTGATGAGAAATGTCCTTACATAATGTACCTTCTGAAGCTGACTAGTTAAACAGAAATTAAATAACGCGCTAATCAGTGTGAAAATCATTTGTTTGATTTACATCATGTTGCAGGCTTAGCGTTGTACTTGCTTCCTTAGCAGATTAGATTAGCAAAGCAAGCTAGCTGTATGAGCTATGTACACTCACCAGGGGCACCATCAACTTTTGCTATTTCCTTCTTAGTTAATTAAATCTCAATAAACATTTGATATATAGAGGATCATATATAACAAGACAAAATGGAAGCACGGTTCGAAGTTTTTCTTCCACTTTTGTGTATCAGTCAGTAAACAGGAACTAATTGCAGGTAGGAAGTAAAGTCCTGAGAGCGTATCTGGTACCTAATTTACATAGAAATAAGAAAGTCTGTGTTCAAATCTCACTTATTGTGATGTCATGGAAACTGCCACTCTGTGTTGTGTATGTAACGTAGAAAATTAACGATCGCTTGTCGCTTGCTAGTGTGAACGTAGGGTGATGGGACAAACACTAAACTAGATTATAATAGCGGGAATGTTTGAAGCACAAATGTTAATGTGAAATAAAACCCTAATCTATACATGTTTTTTCTGTACTGAAGATTTTTTTTTTTTTATTCTGAAGGTGAAGTCCACGTCAGGACTTGTTTTCTGTGCTGTGGGAAACTTTTTTTTTTTTACAGTGCAATGAAACAGCCAGGTATCACAAAGCAACGACACAAGAATGAAGTCAATTTATATATGAATATAAAAAAAAAATCAGAGCCTTTATACTGGTACGACAGGAAGTACCTGTAAGCATTTAAGTCACACGAAGTCGTGTCTGTCTGTAATGAAGTGCCTCGAACAGCTAATCTCTGGAACAAGAACGTTTGTTGCTCTTTTTTGTCTAAGGTTGCATTTTTTTTTTTAATCACCAACTCCAAATGTGATCTACATTTTTGTACGAAACAATGTGACTGCAAACCAGTGCTTCCAGTCTTAACTCATCTTTCATTCTGTTACTGGTCCATTATATATTTTTACATATACATGCCGATATATTGAAATGGTAATGTCTGGGTCTGAGGTTGGACAGACTGAGGAAGTGTGTGTGTGCATGACATAAGCAGATGCATGTGTGATGACCAAAATGAAAAAAACAAAGCAAAAAAAACAAAAACAAAAACAGATGGTTAAAAACACTGGAAATAAATTGCCTTTTTTTGAAACTGGCTCATGTTTCCTTCTATTTTGATTAAAATCTAAAATACGGTGTGGGTACAGCTGTACCTGCTGGTCCAGTTTAATCAAAATCACATCAGTTTAACAGCTGGCCATGGCTCATTATTGAAAGAGAACAAAATAATGAAGGAGGGAGCATTCTGCTGGGCCCCCGGAGGAGTGAAGTATGGGGATATCAAGAGGTGCCCTCATGGCCACTCCTTAATTATCTCATTCTCTCCCGTTACAAATTTGTGGTCACTCCTTAATTATCTCATTCTCTCATGTTACCAAGTCATGGCCACTCCTTAATTATCTAATTCACTTAAGTTACCATGTTGTGGCCACTCCTTAATTATCTCATTCTCTCCCATTAAGAAGTTGTGGACAGTCCATAAATATCTCAATCACTCATGTTATCAAGTCATGGCCACTCCTTAATTATCTCATTCTCTCATGTTACCAAGTCATGGCCACTCCTTAATTATCTCATTCTCTCATGTTACCAAATCATGGCCACTCCTTAATTATCTCATTCTCTCATGTTACCAAATCGTGGCCACTCCTTAATTATCTCATTCACTTATGTTACCAGGTCATGGCCACTCCTTAATTATCTCGTTCTCTCTGCTTACCAAGTTATCACCACTCCTCAGTTATCTTATTCACTCATGTTACCAAGTCATGGCCACTCCTTAATTATCTCATTCTCTCATTTTACCAAGTCCTAGCTGTGCCTTAATTATCATGTTCTCTCCCATTCCCAATCTGTGGCCATGCCATTATTATCTTGGTCTCTGCCATTACCAAGCTGCGGCCACTCTTCTATTGTTTAATTCTCTCCAGTTTCCAAGCTGGCAGCACTCCTTAATTATCTCATTCACTCATGTTACCAAGCTGTGGCCACTGCTTAATGATCTTGTTTTCTTGAGTAACCAAGCTGTGACCACTCCTTAATTATATCATTCTCTCCAATTACCAAGGCATTGCTACTCTTTAATTTTCTTGTTCTCTCCCAGCACCAAGCTGTGGCCATGCCTTCATGATCTTGTTTTCTCCTGTTCCCAAGTCGTGACCATTCCTTTATTGTTTCATTCTCTCCAGTTACCAAATCATGACCACTCCTTAATGATGCTGTTCCCTCATGTTACTAACAGATAGCTGTATTTATCTCATTCCCATTTCATTACTACACTGTGGAGCCTCGTTACTATGCTACCATGAGGCTGATGAGTTCTGTTCATGTAAAAAGCATGTAATTGAAGTAGCTTAACCGATCTCATCTTCACCATCCATCCATGGGCAGTGGTAGATCAGCAGGTACACTTCACTACTATTGACCAGAAGGTTGTGGGTTCAAATCCTATGACTCTAATAGTGTTTTACCACCAACATGGTACTGGTCTAGATCTGAGGTAACAGTTCCGTTTTGGTAACCATGTTCACCTGACATTATAGGTCACATGGAGCATCTTGTGAACCTGATTAAAATGAGGGACTAAACAAGTGAGTGACGTATATGAGCAAAACCTATGAACGAGCTCGCAAAAAGTAAGATAATGACTAGCAAAGTGACTCTTGTTACTCTTAGAACCTGCGACCCTGAAACATATTCATATTATAATATGAAATGATTCTGTGCTCGTTTGTTGGTTGGTGCTCTATTTTCATTATTCCACTGAGAAATTCGCTAGAAAAAACGTGACATATTCCAGACTGACATTGCTGTGACCTTCAACATATTCTGCTTCCGATAAAATGTTTCTGTCTGCCAAGAAGCATGTACAGTAACTGCACGTAATATGTCACATTTGATCAACAACAGTCAAAAATAAACATTAGCCGATACATAAACTCATCAGGATGTAACTGTAATAACTCTTATTTACTTTTTCAGGTGACAAGGAACAAACTTAAATATGAACGCAAACTCTGGCACTGTGTACAATTGGCATCTGCTGACATGAAAAGATTTAAGAAAAAAGATAATAAAAAATAAACACCAACATGTTAGTGATATTAGTGTGGACAGGGGTTAATCAGAGCTCCAGGAAATAAAAGACACCCCCACCCCCACCCAAAAAAATTGTCGCAGTCCCGGGGAGCCAGTCGCCGAGCCTGATTATAACCACCTTAATAAAGTGCTTTCTCCAAAAATCAAACACATTTACAGTAAATCTGTGGAGCGGTCTGCAATTACAACCATGACGATGGAATAAAAAAGAACAATAATAATAATAATAATAATAATAATAAAATGAGAATAGAAGGGTAAAGTTCGGGCACAAGCTGAGAGCTCCTCTCCCTCTCGCTTTCTCTCTCTCTCTTTCTCTAGCTTTCTCTTTCATTCACTTTTTAAAAGGTGTCAGTCGGCCGATGTTGTGCCAGAAGTTGGAGCTCTTGCGTTTGGGCTCGGCCAGCATGAAGACCTGCTGCTGCGGGAGGCTGGTGGGGAGCGTCGGGTGTTTCTGCCGCAGCAGGAAGTCGTAGTAGGGCCTGGTCACGGCTGAGAGAAAAGAAACACACAATCACAGGCTTGAGGAGTCTAGAAAAACGATCAATCCACGTTTTCTGTTCCTAGACGTCTGTTATAGCTGACAAAGACAAGTCCCTTACACACCAATCTGAATTTTCAGATGAAATATTCACATAAAAATCATCCATCCATTATCTGTAGCCGCTTATCCTGTGCAGGGTCATCCCAGCTGAGTACGGGCGAAAGGCGGGGTACACCCTGGACAAGTCGCCAGGTCATCACAGGGCCGACACATAGACACAGACAACCAT
>JANZLB010000024.1:68262262-68272873 GCA_026167865.1 Notarius quadriscutis | reverse complement strand
CCTACCCCTGGTCTGTAACACATTCATTCACACAAGAAAACTACCTCATCCGTTTGCACATCACACCACAAACATTATCATTACTGCTGTATCTGCTGCTATTGCTCATTTGCACTACTGTTCATATACACTTCATAAGCTGCTCTTCTAGCACCTTCTACTGTATTGCACTACTGCTATTTTGTACATTGATTTTAGAGTGTATTTCTATCTATCTATCTATCTATCTATCTATCTATCTATCTATCTATCTATCTATCTTTTTTCTTAATTTCTTTTGGTGTGTAATCTTTATCTTTTTTTTACAAGTAAAGTGAGAGAGAAATGACATTTTGATTCTCCTATATGCCCTTGAAATTGTGAATTGACAATATAGAATCTTTGAAACAAACAAACGAACTAACTAATTAATTCATTAATTAAAACAAATGTCATTAAAGGCATAAAACACTGTGATATTAAATAAATACAGAATAAAAATAAAAACATTACAAACAATTGTCACTAAAATGTCTGACTTTGAAAATCTCGAAATGAACCAACTTTTGTTGGTTCTAAAACAAATAACACTGTCATCAAAAATAAATGTAAAAAATCAGACTTTACACATCAGACTTTATACTTTACTGTCGCACAAAAAAAATTAAGAATGTAACAAAAATGATTGTGTATGTATAAATAAAATGTGCGTACTGTTTTGATCCAAGAGAAAACAGATCAAAGTAAGAGAAATAGGAATGACGTAGAGTGTCATGATGAATAAGAGATGATGACTCCATGAAAGATTTATTTTTCTCTCTCTTTCTATCTCTCTCTCTCTCTCTCTCTCTCTCTCTCAACAGTGAAGTTTGAGGTCAGACTGGATGTCAGTGCTAATCTGCCATGACTCTGCTGATGGATTCAGGTTTTACTCCCAATGTTCTTCTGCACCGTTAGCTCAAATAATCTCACTGTTTTTCTTTTCTTTCTTTTTTTTTGGATGAAACTTTTTGAAGTGCTTTTAGGAAATAAATGGTGTCATCACATATATTTACACAACCCTATATGATTACAGAGTGATGATATAGTGGCATGAAAGTATAAAATATTAGATTTTTTTTGGTTTGTTTTGGGGCGGTCTCCATGGCAACAGAATTTATAAACAATATTTATTTAAATATGCCACTATGGCGACTCCCTTTAAAAATAAATGCCATTTGTAAAAAAAACAAAACATTTTTATGACATTGTTTTCTTGACAGTTATTGCTAATTTCCAACAAAATTGTTGATCTGTTGCCATGCAGATTGTCCATCCAACCCGATGGAAACCAGACAATAACAAAATAAAAGCAATTGGTCAAAGGTTCATCACTATGGAAACCACCTCCCACATACAACACAACAAATGCAATTATAAGTCATAAAAATAATAGCAATGACACTACAAATCCCATCACCATAGAAACCATGTCCAAAATAAATAAAATAAACAAATAAATCAATGAAATAATACAATTCAATGATTGGCAAATAATGGCATAATAAACAATAAGCAAATATGATAATAATTAATAAAAGCACAATCAATAATATAAGAAACAATCAGTAGTATAATATGTCATTAACTAAATAAATGAATAAAATAACTATGCTGTACACAAAATGATATTGTGGTGGCACCAAAACAAACAAACACAACAAGCTAAAATAAATAAACAAATTAATTAATAATTGGACTTTTTTTTAAATCCTAAAGCCTGGGACACTGCATGTGTGGGACGATTTATCATGCCCTCAGGTCTGTCTGATCAGCCCGGTCCTGCACTGTTCAGAGGGTTGATGAGAGAGAGAGAGAAAGAGAAAGAAAACATCCCGGCGTGAACATGAGGAGCGCAGAATTGAACAAGCATGGCCTGGAGCTGAGCAGCAGAAGCTATTTACAGTGGGTAATTGGAAAGAGCCGTCCAGACTCGAGCCCATTAGGAAAAGCTTAGGCGCATTCGCCGCCAATGATGGCATCGTTTGGCTAATCTGGACAAATAATGAATTGAAAAGGGCAAAAACATCCACCCTGGGCAAGTCTGAGTATCTGCACAGACAGAACCCAAACACTACAGAGGAGAAACACACTCAAGGAATTCCAATGATTTGCCTACGAGCATTATTCGACTTTCTAAAGCAGGAGGAAAGTGTGTGAGGGTGAGAGAGACATGACTCAAACGAATGGTTCAATACAGGACTTTACAATTTGATATCGGTACACTTTGTATTATGTGTTGACATTTTTTAAATAACTTTTATGTTACAAAGTGCTGATACTAAAGACCCCTTCCATTAACATCTTCCAGAAAAGTTCACCATATCATCTAGTCTGCTGTACAAGTCCCTCTGAACAAGCTGTTGCTATAGAAACTATCTGACTGAAAACCTGTGGTGTGCAGCTGCTGTTACAGAAAAGAAATCAACGCCTTCTGTTCTAACCAATCAGAATCCAGAATTCAGCACAGTGGTATGCTGTGGAATAATACAATCACACTCTACCCAGTTGATGCTACTTTCTAAACTGCTGTGTTGTACTTTTATCTGTAAATTGCTAAAGGCTAACTTGGCTCAAGCTGCATCAGCAGAAGTGCAGCCAAGACGTCATGTTTTAAGAGGCCAGAGTGAAGAATACATTTCTGAGCCAGTCTTCAGACAGGAATCAGCTGTTTATGGATTTTATATCCAACCTCATTGGCCATCAGTCGAACAAGAGAGCAGTTGGCTCTTGGAAACAAGCAGTGGAGAATGAGTGTGAGGAATTATCGATTAAAGTTGACATTCTTGGTAAGGCACCGCCTCAGAACGTTTTACGGAACATGAAGAATATGCAAGTTGGACAGAAAGACCACACATAGAACTTAAATGCACTCTTTTTGAATGTCCCATTTGTCATATTTTATTTATGACAAGTTTTTGAACCTCACAACGTGATTCCTGGTAGCTTTAAAGGTTCTTGGAATAACTCTATAACAGCAGGTTTCTGTTTATGTTCTTGTCATTAATCATACCTTATTTATGTGCCACACCGCAAGCTGGCTAGTATGTCCGCCTCTTGATCAGGAGAATGCGAGTTCTACTCATGGTCAGATCATACCAAAGACCATCATAAAAATGGTACCTACTCCTGTCTGACAAGACATGCTGCAACACAGATGTAAGTGGGGAGTCAAACTCTTGCTGTTACCTGAGGACTAGCCCCCCACTGTAACCCTGGCTGTATAGGCGAGAAGCCGAGGGCTACGGACACAGAGATTGGTGCCATCCAATGCACCTTTATAGCCTAGTTAGTACTGGGATGGGAGACTGCCTGTGAAGACCAGGGCATGGCATGGGAAGGACTTTAGAGACTTTTTATTTATGTGCCATAATATAAAGTTTTGACCCCTGACAACCTCCAGGTCCCCAATCATAGACTCAACAAAACAGGTGAACAGCTAGCTCTTGGGTTCTTCAGGTTGTCCCTCTGTTGAATCCAATGGATCCAAGTTGAAATTCTTTGAATGTAACAAAACTTGAGAGACCCTTTTTCTCAGGGATTATGCCCAGCTGTGTTGAAGAATCTTGTGTAAAACAGAAGCAAGGTTCTCAAAGTTCTATCATCATTCATCATATCTGTTACATTCTGTTATAATGTTTTGACCCCTCATAACCTCCTTGTCCCAACAACATACTTGACACAAACAAGGTTAAATCTAGGACCCCAGATAATCCTTTGCTAACTGCTGTATTATACTGGCTTTATTAGATATGCCAGAATTCAAGATTGTTTTATTTCCATGTAACCATGTTGATGGCAATTGGGTTCAGTCCAACCAAACAATTAATGGTACAGAAAAAAGTGCAAAACAAGTCAATGCATGAACAAATTGTGCATTATTTCTGAGTTTTAGCAGAGTGTGTACAACTGTTTCCATTCCAAGGGTCTAATTCACCTAAGACTTTCCATCAACATGCCTCCCACCCAATGGCTCCCCAGTCTTCATTTTGCTGATGGAGAGTCCACAAGATGGCTCCACATCAGCAGTTCAGATTGAGCCAGGCTGGGTCATGTAGCTGGTCTGGTAACCAGATATTCACCTGCAGATACTACCCCAAACAATTGGGTCTGGGGCAGCAGTGTTGCATTCACTGGAGTGGTCTGTGCTGGTGGTGGTGGGGAAGCAGAAGCTCAGTTTGCAGATGTAGTTCTTTGTTCAAGATTTGGGTGGAAGAATTGAAAGAATACAGTACATGCTTTGGAAATATGGTTTCCCTGTAGGCTTGCTGGAAAGCCTCAGAGTTCAACCACTGCTCCTCTGTATTCAGAAGAGCCATTTGAGGTGGATTCGGCACCTTATTGGTCAGTTCCTGGCAGAGCTGTATCAGACACATCCCACTGGACAGAGATTCTGGGGCAGACCCAGGGCCTGCTGGAGTGATTATACCTCACAGTTGATTTAGGAGTGGTTGGGGATCACCCAGGAGGAGCTGGAATCTGGGGCTGGGGAAAATAAATTAATTAACAAAATGTTTCATTAGTACAAATGGACTGAAAGCAGCAATATTGATGGATGTAGCTGCGTAACAGTTATGACTATATAGTAGTACTATCAGTATAAGGAGTGCAGGTGTAACAGGGTGTAGTCTGTGCAAACATCATGGCAGGTCAGACTGAAAGATCCAGGGGTTTGCAGCTGTGTCTGAAGAGCAGTCAAAAGCAGAGTTCTCTAATGGCAAAAGGAAAGCAACTGCTTCTGAAGTGTCTTGTTTGAGTCATTGAGCATCTGTATCTTTTGCCAGATGGAAGGGGCTGAAATATGTGTGCAGGGGGTGGGTCTCACAACCTTTTAAAGCTCTTTTCTGGATGCAGTTGATGTACAAATATTGCACTAATGAGATATGTTCATGAATGAGTCAGTGATGGAGTATGCATACACTGTATATGTACAACTATATCTGGTATCATCGCATTGTTTACTCCATTGATCGGGCCTGAAAGAAGTGAATTTAAAAAAATGTACCACTGTAGTACATCTGGTAAAAAAGCACATGAATTATCTTTCAAAATGCATGAAATATCTTCTCTTTGATCTTTAGAGAGCACAAACATTTTTCCAAGTACATTTATGCAATCTCTAGCCACTTTATCCTGTTCAAGCGGCTAGAGATAATGAGATAATGAGAATGAGACATTTATGCAATCCAAATCATTGATGCATCCCATCAATCCAGTACTATTAAACTTACCTTAAAGGAGAAATTCTGGGGTTTTCTAACAAGAGCCCTATTATTACCTCCACCAACTTTGTTGAAAAAGGTTATGTTTTCACCTCCATTTGCTTATTTGGCTGTTCCCAACATAACTCAAAAAGTAGTAAAAGAATTTGGATGAAATTTGGAGGAAAGATGGACCATGGGCCAAGGAACATTTGATTAGATTTTGATGCAAATCCAGATATGTGGCTTGATAGAGGCATCCACTCTATTGAGGTATCCACTCTACCAAGTGCCCTTCAAGTTCTATCTTTTTTTAGTCCAAATATTTACTAGGTACAAAAAAGGGTTCGCTGTGAGGTCAGTTCAGTTCACAACTAATCCTGCTACTGGTAACATTGTAACCCAGTACTACCTGCTGCATGGTCAGGTGGTTGGTGACTAAACCAGCTCCCTCACCAGCATCATGCTGGTGAGGAGGGTGGCATAACACCCAGCAGGAAGCAAAATAAGACCTATCAAAGGGCAGATGAGCTCAACATGAGCCAACGGCCATCATGCAACAGCAACAAGATGCCCCTGTGCATGAGTGGCCAGAGCATCAAGCAAACAAACTTCTCCTAGTCCTATGGGTAAATAGCTCCACTGCCTTGTGAACAACTAGATATAGTAGAAGGCTAAGGAAAAAAAAAAAACCCTGACAGAAATATCAAAGTGGAGCCCTATAGATGGTAAAACTTATCAACTCATCAGTGTTTCCAGCAACTCTTGCAGCCAAACTGGTGCCAGAAGTATTGCTCTGCTCTCTTACATCAGCAAGGTCGAGAGGGGGGTCTTGTCGCATGGGCAATCCAGGACCTCCACACTACTGCCCAGGCTTTTTGCGGCATGGATAAGTACAAAAAAATAAAAAATAAAATCAGTCCAGTATTGTCTTATAACCAGCAACCACAAAATTCTATACAATAAAATCATGTGGGGCAAACATCCACATCAAAATAAAATGCTTATTTTCACCACTGATAAGCTAATAATGTTATTATAAATGTCTGGTAACATGGAATCGATCCCTACAGAGATACACCTGTGTCTCAAACTGTAGAAAATGACTGTTTCTTCACTCATTCTTTTACCTTTCTCTTCTTCTGGTCCTGACACAGCACCCCATTCAGTGCCTGTAGTCCTTTCCCAAACAGGGGCAGTTTTCTGATATTTAGAAAAGAAGAACTCACGCAGAATTCATGAAGAAGCCTATTTCCAAAGCAATGCCCAAATATTTAGCCAATTACAACAATATGGATGAGGCATTTAAATTTGATGACCATCCCTATTTATTTGAATCAGAGTATACAATCCTCGTGTGCTAATCGTCTACAGGCACTGATTGGGGTGCTATGTCAGAGACTGGAAGAAAAGAATGATAAAACAATGACTTTCTATGTTGTCAGACACTTATAATAACATTATGAGCCTGTCAGTGATGAAAACACTTTCAGTATTACTACAATTCCCCATAATCTGTCATGCTCCGCCCCGAACATCCACTCCAGAGATTACAGATCTCCCATGCCAGTGCCAATCTGGATCCGGGACGGGAATTCCATCCCACCTGAACTCATTTCCTGGTTTTCACCGCTGCTTATTTAAAGGCCGTTCTCAGACTCTGACTTTGCCAGAACATCTTGTTTGTTTTCTCTAGCCGTTTCTGTGCCGTTCATACTTTTCGTGGTTTTTCCCTTTATCTATTTTTCTAGTTCGTGTTTTTTGCCATTTGTGTTTTTGTCCTGTTTTGCTAACTTTTTGCCACACCCTTTTTTTCCCTGGATTAAATCACCTTATTTATTGGATTACTGTTTGTTGTGCGTTTTTCTGCTTCTAGATCCAAACTTCACCTCCACCACCCACAACAGTACATTCTGGCCAACATGGATCCAGTGGAACTTGCCCATCTGAGAACAGCCATCCAGCAACAAGGGATTCTCCTCGGGACCCACCAACGAGACCTACAGCAAATTATCCAGAACCTTGCCACCCTGTCCGACTCGCTCAACCTCCTCACCACGCAGATTCAGCACTTTCAAGCCATGCCTACCCCTGCCCAGCCATCTCCTACTTCAGATTTTGCCAACCCCCTTTCTCCGCGAACTGAGACTTCCAGCGCCTCAGCCCTATGATGGAGAACCAGGTACTTGCAGATCATTTCTATCTCAATGCTCTTTGATCTTAGAGCTGCAACCTCTGGCCTTCCCCACAGAACACTTCTAGGTAGCATATGCCATCACGCTCCTCACCGGCAAGGCCAGAGAGTGGGGAACAGCGGTCTGGGACACTGATGTGCCCTTTTGTTCCAGTCTCAAGGATTTCTTCGAGGAGATGAGGCGAACTTTCAACTGCTCTCTGTCCAGCCAGGAGGCGGCTAGAGGACTCATGGAGCTGTGGCAGGGGTCCTGGTCTACCTTGGACTACGCCATCGAGTTCCGAACATTGGCGACATCGTGCGGTTGGAACGAGAGCGACCAGATCGACGTGTTCCTACACGGCCTGTCTGATGCCATTAAGGATGATTTGGTATCGTGGGAACTGTCATCGAACCTCTCCAGCCGCATGGACCTCGCCAACCACATCGATGCCCGGGTCCAGCAATAGAGGAAAGAGAAGAACCTCCTCAGCTTCACCTCCTCTCCACCTCCTGCCACGTCCGTCGAACCCATGCAGATAGACCGGGTTCGGGTGTCGTTGGAGGAACGACATCGATGGCAGAGCACAGGGGCCTGCTTCTACTGCGGTCAGCTAGGACACATCTGCCGAGCCTGCCCACTAAAAGGACAAGCCACCAGTTGAGTCGAGAGGCCTGGGTAGACAACGCTAGGAACCAGTTCCCCGCTAATCATCCATTACTCCCAGTCATCATTATCCATGACAACCAGCATCACCATCTCCAGGCCCTTGTCGACTCAGGGGTGGACAGGAACCTGATCTGCTCCGCCACTGCCAAGCGTCTGGAAATCCCACTACTCACTCTCGACGTCCCTCTCACTGTCCTGACACTCAATGGCACCGGCTTGACCACCATCACTCACCTTACTGCCCCGCTCACCCTGAGGATTTCCGGTAACCACTCAGAAACCATCCAGCTTCACGTCATGAATGAACCCCACGTACCCATCATCCTAGGATTGCCATGGTTAATGCAGCACAACCCCCACCTAAACTGGGCTGACAACACCATCCTAGGCTGGAGTCAGTCCTGCCTAGCTTCCTGTCTGAATTCCACTCTGCCTCCCGCCAAACCACCGCAGCCTTCAGCCAGCGAGTTCCCCGACCTCTCTCATGTGCCTCCAGAATATCTGGACCTTAAACTCATCTTCAGCAAGACCTAAGCAGTGTCCCTCCCTCCTCACAGACCCTATGACTGTGGAATCGACCTCCTACCCAGGACAGCGCCACCCAAGGGACGACTCTACTCTCTCTCCCATCGAAAGGCAAGCCATGGAGAAATACATCTCCGAATCTTTGGCAGCTGGGATCATCTGCCCTTCCTCCTCCCCAGCAGGGGCGGGATTCTTCTTCGTGGAAAAGGACAAGTCGCTCCGCCCCTGCATTGACTATCGGGGTCTCAACGCCATCACGGTCAAGAACCGCTGCCCACTACTGCTCATGACCATGGCCTTTGAACTACTCCAGGGAGCCAAGGTATTCGCCAAGCTAGATCTACGCAAAGCATACCATCTCATCAGGGAGGGGGACGAGTGGAAGACAGCCTTTAACATGACCACTGGTCACTACAAGTACCTTGTGGTCCCTTTTGGCCTGACCAACATGCCCGCAGTCTTCCAGGCACTTGTTAAGGACGTCTTAAGGGACCTCCTAAACATCTTCATTTTCATGTACCTGGATGACATCCTGATGATCTCCCGCTCCCTGGAGGAACATCGGGGCCACGTCCAGCAAGTCCTCCAGCACCTGCTAGAGAACAAGTTGTTCATCAAGGCAGAAAAGAGCGAATTTCACCAGAGCTCCATCTCATTTCTGGAATTCATCATCTCCCTGGCAAGGATCCAGATGGACCCCCTCAAGCTCAAGGCAGTTGCCGATTGGCCCACCCCATCTTCGAGACGAGAGCTCCAGCGCTTCCTAGGATTCGCCAACTTCTACAGGTGCTTCATTTGCAACTTCAGCACGGTGGCTGGACCTCTCTCAGCCCTGACCTCAACCAAGACCCAATTCAAGTGGGGGGAGGAAGCAGAGAAAGCCTTTTCTATGCCTGGGTGCTGTGGTAAGCACAGGTTTACCACAGCACCCATTCTCACCATACCCGATCCAACCAAGCAGTTTATTGTCGAGGTCAGCGCTTCTGAGTCAGGGGTCAGAGCTACACTTTCCCAGAGGGCCAGTGACGACAAGGTTCACCCATGCTCTTTCTTCTCCCGCCGGCTGTCCCCAGCCGAACGGAATTATGACACCTGCAACCGAGAACTACTGGCTGTTAAACTAGCCTTGGAGGAGTGGAGGCACTGGCTTGAGGAGTCGGCGTTCCCCTTCCTAGTCTGGACCGAACATAAGAACCTGGAGTACCTCAAGCCCGCCAAATGCCTTAATTCCTGTCAAGCTCGTTGGTCTCTCTTCTTCTCCCAGTTCAACTTTACGCTTTCCTACCACCCAGGCTCCAAGAATGGCAAATCCGATGCCCTGTCCAGGATGTTCTCCTCCCACCAAGAGGAGTCCAAGCCGCCTAAGACCATCCTTCCTCCATGCTGCCTGGTGGGAGCCGCCATTCTAGAGGTTGAGATGCTCGTGCAGAAGACCCTGGAGCAGGACCCCAGTGAAGGTAACCCCAGCAACATTCCTCCCAACCATCTGTTTTGTTCCTGGTCCTGTGCGAATCCAGGTTCTGCAGTGGGGTCATGGCTCCAAGCTGGCCGGTCATCCAGGAGCCGCCTGAACCCTGGTACTCATCCAGCAGCACTTTTGGTGGTCATCCATCAAGGAGGACATCCAGGAGTTTGTGGCAGCCTGCAACACATGCTCCCGGAACAAGATAGCCAATCGACGCCCTGCCAGCTTGCTAAGACCCCTCCCGACTCCACATTGATCTTGGTCTCACATTGCCCTGGATTTCATCACAGGACTCCCCAACTCAGGTGGCAACACATGCATTCTCATGGTCATTGACTGTTTCTCCAAGAGCGTTCATTTCATCCCTCTGCCCAGGCTCCCCTCAGCCAAAGAAACTGCTGAACTACTCATCCACCATGTTTTCCACCTACATGGTCTGCCTACCGACATAGTTTCTGACCGGGGTCCTCAGTTCACTACGCAATTCTGGAGGGCTTTCTGCAAACTCATCGGGGCCACCTGTAGTCTCTCCTCAGGCTTCCACCCACAGACCAATGGC